>CM046040.1:80877473-81299973 GCA_025215565.1 Flaveria ramosissima
GGAGCTTTGTCAGTAAAATTTGGTCTGGGTTGTGTTTGGCCCCCATTTGCTTTAGGTGCCTTACACTCCCTGGCAAAGTGACCCATAAGGTTACAGTTGTAACACTTAACTTTGCTTTTATCCAGCCCAAACTTACTGCTGGTAGCATTGCTTGGAAATCTTCTTCCTGTCCTCTTGTAGAACTTCTTGGCTCTGTGAGTGAGGAGAGCCATCTGCTGAACTATCTCCATGTATTCCAGGTCATCTGGATGGATACAGTCCAGGTCTTCAAGAGTGAAGAGATAATTCCCACAGCTTTCATCTGCAGACACAAAGGCTTGAGAAGAACTTGTCTCTTGGAATGGGCTTCCTTGAGTAAAGTTCTCCCTTGGTGTCTCCGGGAAGGTGATGAAAGGACCCTTTTGTGAGTTGTCAGGGTAGCATAAGAGATGATGCTGAGGTTCTATGCTGTCCCTTTCAACCACATGAAGGGCTGAACCCATTTGATTGTTGGAGTTGCCAGATGAACCTTGCATGTTCATCTCCATCTGGTATCCACTGAGAATCCCATACAACTCTGTAAGAGTAAGAGTCTTAAGGTTCTCAGTCCTCTTGATCACCACACAATAGTGTGTCCATTGCCTAGGAAGTGAGGACATGAACTTCCTTACAATGTCCCTGTTCTCAAGAGGAACTCCTCCATCCACTAGGGTATCCACAATCTCAACATACCTGAAGTATTGTTGGGTCATGGTCTCACCTGCTTTAAAGGTGAAATTTTCAAACTGCTGCTTCAGAAGATCTTTCTTGTTCTCCTTGGCTTCAGAGGAGCCTTCATACATCAGCTTCAGTGCATCCCACAGCTGTTTGGCTGTCTTGCACTTCTTAAAACCTCTGTATACAGAGTTTGGGAGAGCAGTCTGAAGAGCAGTCATGGCCTTCCTGTCAATCTCTACTCTTTTTCTATCTTCATCTGAGTAGTTGGCCACATCTTTAGGAATCATACCAGCACCAGTAGCAGAGGGGGTGCTGGGTATGAAAGGTCCATTCTCAACAGATTCTCACATTCTTGAATCAAGAGACCTGATGAAGCCTTCCATCCTCATGCACCAGGTGTCAAAATCATCAAGAGTGATCAGTGGGGATTTGTTCATGGTTCCAGTCTCCATATCAGTCTTAGAGATGGCAGCCATTTGAAGAGTTTAGCTTTTGTGTGTGTGAGGGATCTTAAGATGGTTAGATCTTATATCAAGAGCCTGGAATGCTCTGATACCAATTGCAGGACCGTTTAAGGGCTTAAGCACAATTACAACACAACAACACAATGAGGAGAATAACTAAACTCTAATCAAACAGTGAACTGGGTAACCAAAGTGATACAAAGAACACAAGTAAAGCAAGAGACAGAACAAGAGAGTATGGGTTTCAAGGAGGCAGTATATTGCTTTCTCAAGTTCTTTTACAAGTGTTACAAAGCATAAAGAAAAGATACAAGAACTTGAAATACTTATACTACAACCTACAGCCGGCTATACTTTGAAAGCCAGCTGGATACAATTGACTAGACACTAACAAAATCAATTGTAGGATCAAAAGGCATATCTGCCTTTTGACCTTGTGACTATGACATGCCATAGCTCACATCCTTATACAATACAAAAAGGATAAAGTACATAAAGTGGAAAGTTGAATACTCAAGACCTCAATGTACAGTTACCAAAAGCAAGGCCCTTTTCACCAACTCATGTAAGTTGGTGACTTTACAGAGATGCAGCGGAAAAGGTGCTTTATGGAACAGTACATCAGATAAAGCATGTGTACTAAAAGTCTTCGGAAGAAATCTGTCTTCATAGGTTGAAGCTTCGGAAGACTTTGTCTCTGAAGCTTCGGAAGACTTCATGTTTGGCTTCGGAAGATATTGGTCTTGGCTTCGGAAGATTTCACACTTAGAGTATTTTCTAATGCTTTGTGTAAAACTTCCGAAGCATTCTTCACTTCAGTACTTAGTGCATGTTGCTGAGACACTTAGGCTGTTTTGGGTTGCATCAGACTTCAGGAATCCTTACAATATATATATATATATATATATATATATATATATAGGGGAGGGTTCAAATGAGAACTCATTTTTTTAGTGAGAACTCTAGGAACCAATATTAGCCACTCATTTTTTATCACATGCAAATCACATGCCATTTCCTCTTTTTTTTTAAAACGTTCATAATTTTTTTTCACGACATCATTTTTCCAAAAAAATTTCACCATAAAATTTAGTATTTTTTTATCTTTCCAACGCCTACCATATTGATATACTTATTTTAAAAAAATCATCCATCCGTTGTTTACACATGTGTAAATCTGGTTATACACATGTATAATACTGGATTTACACATGTGTAAATCCAGTATTACATATGTGTAAATAGAATTTCGTAAAAAAACGAGAATTTTTTTAATTTTTATAAATTTTTTTAAATTTTTTTATGAAAGAGGGAAACTAGGGGAACATTTTTATTTTTTATTTTTTCTATTTTTATGTTATTTTTATTTTATACTTTTTATATTATGTGTTTGTTAATTACCATTTTGCCATTGAAAACTAGTGGTTGAGATTGGTTCCTAGAGTTCTCACAAAAAAAGTGAGTTCTCATTTGAACCCTTTATATATATGTATATATATATATATATATATATATATATATATATATATATATATATATATATATATATATATATATATATTCAAGGAAATAAATCATAGAATAGAGAAATTTCTTAATACAAAATCTTATAAAATTGTTGTGTATCTCTAATATATAAAACACAATAACAAATCAACAACTAACTAATCTAATATACTAAAAATAATGACAAAATAACACAATGTCTCATTGTGTTTTTTGATCGTAATTTTGTTATCTTAAACACTATCAGTTTTGAAAAATACACTGGTGAAATAATATTATTATGTACTTTTAATTGTAAAATACAATTATAGATAACGATAATTTATATAATTTATTAAAAATAATGACAAAAATAACAAATTGTGTTATCCTCAACACTACGAGTTTTGAAAAATACATTGGTGAAATTATATCATTGTGTACTTCTATATGTAAAATATAATGATAGATAACAAGTTTATATAATCAATATAAACAATGACAAAAATAACACAAATGATCTAAAGCATAAAATACAATAATTAATACATATGACAAATGATGTAAACATAATGAAAGTATATTATTTTGTTATTTTTGTCATTATTTTTTGACAATATATATAAACTTGTTGTTATCTATCATTGTGTTTTACAATTAGAAGTACACAATGATGTAATTTTATTAATGTATCTTTCAAAACTTATAGTGTTCAAAATAACACAATAACGATTAAAAAACACAACAAGACATTATGTTATTTTGTCATTGTTTTTAATATATTAGATTAATTTGTTGTTAATTTATTATTGTATTTCACATATTAGAGATACACAACAATGTTATTCCACTATTATATATTTTTAAAATTCATCATCTTAGAAAGACACAATAGAATTCAAATAACTAAGAAAAAGACATAATAAATTGCACTAAAGACACAATAAACTACACTAAATACACAATAACGTCTTATGAGCTTAAAAACATAAAAAATATATTCTTATATAAAAATACTATACTCGTTTTAAAGATAGAAAGACGCTCGTTTTTATGGTGTAATTTTTATAAAAAAATAGTCGTACATAAAAATATAAACTTATAAAAAGTCAACAAAAGTGTTTATTTCTAAAATCACCCTCTAACAAGCTTTTTCCTACAGTTTGATCGTAACCATTAATTAACAAGATGGATAGTTGAGATTACTTTTTAAAAGAGAGAGGAAAAACTAAAAAGGGTAAGAAGGATCATTATTCAATAGATTTTAGACTCAATGGCTAAGAAAATCCGATGGCATAATGGTAAATAATTCAAATTTTAAATGATAGGCTAAGGGTATTTTATATATAACCACATTTTCAAGTTGCATATTTTTTTAAACGCTCGTAACTTTTACATACACTATTATTTTATAAAAAAATATTACATCATAAAAACAAACGTTTTTTAATCTTTAAAATGCCTACAATTTAGATTCATAAAAAACAAAGTCTTTTTCATGTTTTTTCAGCTCATTGTGTAATTTTAAGGACCAAGCATTTATGGATTATAATATCAAATGAAAAGCAAAAACTCAAATCATGGGAGAAATACAAGGATGCGAGAACTCCAAGATGATGGATACAAATCCTATCGCGCGAGAACTTGAAGTTGCCACGCGACAACTTCATATTGTCGCTCAAAAACATTTGGTAGAATAAATAGATGTTTTTCCTTTGTATTTCGTTATGTGTGTTTCATTTGTAAAAGTGCTCTAATAGTGAGAGAGAAGAAGGTTGTGTGATAGGCCACCCGAGGGGAGCTCACCTCGGGTGGATCGAGCTTAAATGATGTAAACACATTTGGTATTGTAATCAGTTAATTAATAATATTTGTTTGAGTTTGTTTGAGTTTGTTTAATGTTCGTTGATATCACACATGCACACATCTGTCTTAATTTGATTATCAATCGTAACAATATGTGGATTTGATCGTGATGAGAACTTTACATTTGGTATCAGTGCAAGGTGTTGCTCTTGATACATAGAATTTCATTTTGCAATCATCTGTTTTAAGACGTTAAACACGAAGGTTGAAGATCTAATAGTTTTTGATCGAGTTTAGACCGGTTCCGAAGGAGAAAATCTGAAAGCGAGGGTGAACACACATGAAATCAGCCTTTTACATGATATTGACGATATACATCATTACACTCTAGGTATTTTCAAGTTTAGATTGTCTAAAATGAATATTTGAGATCGTAGTAGTGATTCAAACTCATAAAAGTTGATTTTGTTTGAAGTTTTCGCGGACTTCACTGCATCATGCTAGAACTTTGCAAAAATAACCTTATATTGCGAGAACTTTTTCATTAAAGAACTTTTCATAAGAAAACTTTTCCATGCGAGAACTTTTCCATAAGAAAACTTTTAATCAGAAAACATTTCTTGAGAAAACTTTTCCATGAGAAAACTTTTTATAAGAAAACTTTTTTATGAGAAAACATTTCATGAGAAAACTTTTTATGAGAAAACTTTTCATGAGAAAACTTTATCATGTGATAACATCACCATACGAGAACTTCTACATCCACACGAGAATTCTGATTAATCATCTTGTTTATGCAATGCGAACACTTGTTAGTATTTGAATATTTTTGAATAAGTGTTTCTGACCAAATCTGAAAGATGTTGGATGTTTTGAAGTTTGGTACTTAAACAGAGGTTTTTAGGATGTTTGATCAAGTTCAAGATTCTATATTTACAACATTTGATACGGATCGTTTGTGAATTAAAACTTGAAAATGTGAGCTTATTTTATCTTACTGATGGGGACAATGATCGAATGGTTTAATTAAGTGAAGAATCAAGATTGTTCGATAATGTGGTGGACCTCTATCGTAACACACTGTAGCACATGCCATCAAATCATCAAACTACTATAAGTAGTTACTATTAACATGTGATCAAAATACTATGCATACTAACATACATACGCACAATTAAACTCGTTATACATCATTTAAGATTATTTTAAAACCAATTTATTAAAAATCATAATAGTATGAGCTAGCATGCTACGCTAAAAGCTAGTTAAAACATATGAAATAGAAGGGGTAGAACTCACCTTTGGGTAAAAACTTGTGTTTCAAAGTAGAAAAGTCTTCACTAGAGCATGGTCCAAACATGAGTCAAGTTAACAACCCATAATTATTTATGTCATGAATAACCTATATCCTTTACTACCTTTTGGTTCTCTTTTGACCTTAGGGTTAGCTCAGGTTGGTTACATGGCCAAACTTAATTACATATCTATCAAACAAATGTGTGTGTATATGGTAAAGATCAAATGAGAACTCTTAAATTTTACATATCCATGAATCAAGTGTGGTAATAGCCGTAGAGGCGCAACACCAGGATGTAGATATAGAGGTGCTACCGGTCATGGTGATGCAGCAGACGGAGCTGGTGAACAACCACAGGGCTAGAAATCCTGATATGGCTACTCTGATCGCTTAGAAACTAGTCAAACTGATTCCAACCATAGTGAGTAAGTAATAATATTTTGAACCCGGGTAATGAAGGTGGTAAAAATAATAACGGAATGATGGTGGTGATGAATAGGATGATGGTATGGCTATAGTAATAAGAATAGGAATAGGAATAGTAATAGTAATAGTAATGGGTCATGGAAATGGTGACGGCAATGGAAACTAGAAGTGTACAAAATAACCGGTTCAGGAAAAAACCGGTCAAAAAACGAACCAATTTGAATAAAACCAGTTTGAGCCAAACCGGTTCTAAACCCGATCTGAACCGCCGGTTTGGTAACCCCACACCCAAAACTAGTTCAAAAATAAAAAAAACCAATTAAATCAGTAAAAAAACTGGTTTATTTAATGAGCCAAACCGGTTTATTCAATGAGCCAAACCGGTTTCTAACCCGAATTGGTTTGAAAAAAAAACCGATTTGACCCCACGACGAAAAAACCGGTTCGATTTGAAACCCGAACTGGTTTGTACACCTCTAATGGAAAATACAATGAGCATGGTATTGGTGGAGCAAGGCGAGGGTGCACATACAAGGAGTTCGTAGCATGTAAACCTAAAGCGTTTGATGGAAATCGACCTTTCTCATTTAACCATTTCACATCGTTCGCATAGTAGTTTCGAACCTAGAACTCGTTTTAATTTAAATATTCGACTATTATGTCTTGTTCAATCGAAACGGACCTTTCTCATTCAAACTCAAATTGGTTTTAACTCGAAAAACTTATTTGACTCAATCAAATGACTTGTAACACATTAGAGATCATTGTAATCATAATAACCGAATCCGTTGGAATTAGTGACCGTAAAATCCTTTTAAATTTGAACTCATAATAACCGAAACAGACCCTTGACCCTTTCGAATCAAAACTGACCAAATTGGTACCATGTAATCGAGGCTTAACACGCTAATTGGTCCGTTTAACACCCTAAAACCTCAATTCCATTTGAAACACACACCCTCAGTATTAATCATTGTGTTCGTATCGAACCTACAACCATGGTGTTCATTGTTTTATAAATATTCTTTATTGAAATAAGCAAAGGGTTTTGATCCTTATCATGCTTGGAATCTTCACACATCTCGAATTGGATCATATCATCATCATCATCATCCTCTCGGATTATATTCATCCCTATTGCGTCTAACCTTTTCTTATTATCGTCAATCTAACATCAAAACAAATAATTGATTACACCATTACACTCGTTGACAATAGAATAAAATCCCCATGATTATTTTCATTATCGTATTCGATTCAGGGATAATTCGACTAATTTGGATTTAAGGTTCATACAAGTTGGTATCTGGGTTTAAATCAGAATATGGGCTTTGGCCCGACGGTTAACACACTAAACTAACACATAATCATGTGATTTTAAATTACTTATGGTTGTTAACATATACATGTTAATAGAAAGACAAATTCTATGTTTCTTTGAATTACTTATGGTTGTTAACATTTACACTCGAATTATCTTATTGAAACGTGTTTGTTTCTTTGAATATGGACTTCATGGGTTCTTTTAACGTATTTGTTTTGGTTTGCGAGCTAAATGTTTACACTCGGAATATATCATGTGCTTTTTAAATTTCTTATTTCTGATATTTGTTTTCCTGTTTTATAAAACTCATCATCCAATTCTAATAAGATTTTCTGATATGCTTTTAGAATTTCTTCCCATCAAAACACACTCATTCTGGACACTTAGGCCGAAAGATTGTAGCCATTGTTACTCGAGAGGTAATTGTAGACATTTCGACACCATCAACTCATCGGAATCAAGGCACGATGTTGTTTCGAATAATGGTGCTCCTAATCCGCCTCCAACTTGCACTTTCAAACAGTTTAGACCATGATGTTGATCTTGTTTAGAAATATTACAACCCCACTAAATTCAGTGGGACTAAGGGAGCGACTAGTCTAAAAAATTTGTTCGAGAACAATGAGTGTCTAGAGAAGCTGAAGGTCCGTTATGATGCCAATGTTCCTTAAAAGAGAGCACTCACCAGGTGGAACTGGGAGCAACATACCCATGGTGTTGATGTTATGGTGGCTTTGACTTGGGATTTTGACAAAGAGCTTAAGACTAGAGACTTCTCCACGAGAAGTAAAATCAAGAAGTTAGAAGCTGAATTCTGAGAATTGGCCTAGGAAAGCGGTGAAAACCTAGTTTACACTAACTGGTTTTACGAGCTTAGTTCACTTTTTCCTTACTTGGTCACTTCTCTCACTCGGGCTATCGAAAAGAACATTGGTGGTCTCACAATGAAAAATTCGAGATACTGTCCGGGGAAGAAACCCTACAACTTTAGAGGACACTATCCGTCTAGCTGCCAAGTTACCGATAATCATGTGAAAGCTAGTTCCTTGACAAGGAAGGCTAGTAAGAAGACTCCAGAGATATTAGCAATAGATAATACTAAAAAGGATAAGTCTAAATCATTTTGGAAGAACAAGAAAAGGAAGGCCAACGCTTAAAACTTTTTTGTGGTTACCCCTACTGTCCCGGTTAATCAAGTTGCTTTCACATTTCAACCTACTTCTGTTAATCAAACCCCAACAAAGAAGCTTTACACTACTATTACCCAGGGTCATGCCTGTTATTAGTGTGGTGACTCGAGTCACTTCCGTAACCGATGTCCTTGGCTTGCTATTCTGTTCTAACGACTTAAGGGCGTCCTTTCAAAATCAATTCACATCAGGCTCAAAACAATAATGATGTGTTGAATGATATATTTCTAATCAATAATCAATATGCTTTGGTTTTATTTGATACTAGTTCCAATAAGACTTTTGTATCTCTGGAATTTAGGCATTTACTTACTAGTGCCTGAACAAAATTAGGGAAAACTTTTACAGTAGAAATAGCCAATGGAAAACCTGGTACAATTGATTCTGTTATTCCTAACCATTCCCCTAATCTTACTAAGTACAATCAATCTTACACCAATGCAACTTGAAAGTTTTGATGTCATAGTAGGCACAGATTGGTTGTCTAAGAATCATGCCGAAGTCATTTGTTTTGAGAAGTTCATCTGGATTCCTCTTCCTACTGGTAAGGTCTTAAACTTTTACGGGTAAAAGCCCCAAGGGTTTAAAATCATCTCTTGCACAAAAGCCCAAAGTATTTTCTTAAGCGTTATATGGCTTTCTTAGCCCATGTTGTGAAACGGATGAAAAATCAAAGTAAGGTTGAAGACATTTCGACTATTTAGGATTTTCCAGAGGTCTTTCTCGAAGACTTAATTGGTCTTCCTTTTGTGTGACAAGTCAAGTTTCGAACTGATCTTGTGTGTGGTGCAACGCCTGTGGCAAAGTTTTTTTATCGTCTTGCACCGTCTAAGATGCAAGAGCATGCTAATCAACTTCATGAATTTTCTGATAAAGGCTTCATTCGTCCAAGTTCCTCACCTTGGGAAGCTCTAGTTTTATTTGAAAAGAAACAGGATGGTTAATTTCGGATGTGCATTGATTATCGGGAGCTCCATTGTCAAGAACCGATATCCCTTACCAAGAATTGACGACCTAGTTGATCAGATTAAAGGAGCCTCTCATTTCTCTCATTGTCCACTTTAAATCAACTCCCCCATAAACTTTACGTTAATATAACTTCTTCATATGTTAACATTTTTTAAATTACACAACAAAAAGAGGAATTCTATTCTCTTTAATTTGAGTTTAGTATTACTATAGTTTTTTTTATTTAAACAAAATTATATTTTGTATTTCTTGCCACGTTACACGGAAAGTCACCTCTAGTACGTATACATGCGTGTATGACAGCATGGAACTCAAGGTGTATTAAAATCAGGATTTACGTGTTTCTCAAAAAAATTCAACTCAGTTTACTTGTAAAAAATTATATAAAAAATATTGTATACCATTACTTTTCTGTTCGTGTGCTTAGTTTATATAATTTTTCCCAAGCTGTGAAACTTAATCTCAAATTTGTACAAGAGTTCTAAGTTCTAATTCATCGTGGTCCTATTTGGCTTATAAAAATGCCTAGTGGATGTTGTCATCTTCAAACAACATATTTAAACATATCCCTTATCCAAGAAAAGGATTGTTTTAATCATTTTCAAGTCAATAAATTCAAAGAAGAAAAGTAATAAGGAACATAAATAAATTAATACATGTTATGAAAACTTGTTGGGTGGTATGAAGGGCTGTTTTGTTGACCATTTACGGTCGACATTCTTGAATCGGTGTCTTTTCTATTCATTCAGAAATAAGGTTTTTGATTTAATATATGATACATGTCTATAAACCATGAATATGTTGTATATAGTTAGTATCATGAATTTTCAGTTTGAGTTGTATTGTATCCCTTTGATTTTCATATGCTTTTGTAAGCTTAAAAATGTAGTCTTTATCTAATTTGTTAAGTATCATTTCATTATTGGTATTTAACTATGCTGATTTCGAATGTCATTATTGTAAAACTTCAATGTGTACTTTAGTTTTATGTTGTACGTGGTATAACCGTTACTAATTTACACTTGTTGGCACGCGTTTACGAGATTATGCTTAATGTGAACACGTAGATGTTTACACGTTTAGTGGGAAAAAAATATAATTGTATTTAAAACTGTTGCGAACAATAAAAGTTAAGTATCTCAATCAAATAATAATAATAAAATGTTTAACAGCCTAATGAATTTTGTTAACAGACAATTGATAAACTACATAAAACATGAATTACACTTTTCAATAAAACAATTAAATCGAAGGGCATGTGTTGCACGAGGGAACGTGGAGTCCAACAATGGATGCCTAAACAGATGTAATTCTATCCATCTATTTTTTTGACCCACAAGTCATAAAGTTCTCATGTTATGTTTGGTTTGCAATTTTATTTTTCTGTGTAATTGACATAAGCATATGGTGTTAGGCATTTTAATATGTTTTGTTTGGTTTTAAAATAAGTGTGTTTGGATATCTTTGTTAAAAAAATATATCAGAGTATTGTTAAATGAAACTTTTGAGGCCCAAATGGTAACGATCTTGTTTTTGCTTTTAAATATTTTTGTTTATAAACACTTTGTATACATAAGCAATCGAACACCTATGTTTTGACAAATATTCACTTTTTTAAAGATTTCAAATTTGTTTTTGTAAATCAAAATTCTCAAAGCTGTGAAGTATATTTTAATGCTTTATTTATCATGAGTGTAAGTATTGTTAGATTGACAAGTTGATCAATCCGGATTGATACGTTGAAAATTTTGAAGCTAAACACCACTCACATACATGTCACATAACCGTATAACTCAAACATGATCCATTTAACATCCTGATTAAAACACCTACGAGTTGGCAAGTTAAAAGGAAATGACAAGATGCAATAGGGGTATAATAATATTTTGAATGGGCCAAATGGTTGTAACAAAGTTAGTAAACAAGTTATACAATAACAAAAGTGTATATTTTTTATTTTATAGTTTTAATTTTAAATGTCTTGACCTTTGGTACAAAAAACAGATTATTTTTATTGATTAGTGTTAGGGTACTTTGACGTAATATATCCATTCAATTAACAAGTTGCATATTACTTAAAGTAACAATATTAAAATAACATATTATTATATCCAAAAAGATTTGAACCGATTATATTTCGGTTATTATAAAAGTATATATCAAAACAGAAGATCGTCCATATGTTAAAACTACGTCCACATGCGATAAACACTTGATCCCAATTTAATCCACTAGGCAGAGACATGATTTGAGTAGACGAAAAAATAAAGCAACACAAGACAAGACAAAAAAGAAGAACCACCTAACAATCCAATAGGCCAAACTCTAAAGTTTCAACACCTAATTGACCTAAAAATACTATAGATTCCTCCACCATTATTAATATTAGTAGGTTGTTGCATGATGGAATGACGGGTGTCACCTATTCTTTTTTCTAAATTGTATTTGTTATTTTTTTAACGATAAATGTACGACCCTATTTCAGAGGATATGTGTTATCTTAATCGAACCCACCTATTCGTTTATCAGCCGGAATCGCAGCCCCAACTCCCTCAGGAGGAAACTCACTACTAAGAAAACCCCTGGTTCAACTCTGAACATTTTTTGTTCAGAGTGAGACTTGTACTCATGACCTCCTCTTGTATTTGTTACTTAAAACTGTAAAGTGTAATAAGTAATTCTAACAATTAATATTTTTTAATCAAAGGTTGATATTAAAATATATGAAAAAGTTTTTAAAAGTGTATTTTAAAAATAAGCAGTTTTTATTTACTTATATGGTCATAAATTTTATATACGATATTGTTTTTTATAAAAATTACACCATAAAAACGAGTATTTTTTATCTTTAAAAAAATATAGTATTGTTACGTAAAAAAATAATATATTTTCTTAAGTTTTTTAACCTCGTATATCGTTATTGTGTCTTTCGTACAGATCATTATTTCATTTTGTTAGTTAATGTGTTTTTCTGATATTATCGTATTTTTCTAAAATGATGAATTTAAAAAAATTTAATGATGAAATAGCATTGTTTTGTATCTCTAATATGTAAAACACAATAATAAACTAATAATTAATCAACATAATACATTAAAAACAATATTAAAATAACACAATATCTCATTGTGTTTTTTTATCGTTGTTGTGTTACCTTTACTACTATAAGTTTTGAAAAATAAATTAATATCATTATGTACTTTTAATTGTAAATCATAATAATAGATAACATCAAGTTTATATAATTTATTAAAAAATGACAAAAAAACACATTGTGTTATCTTTAACACTATGAGTTTTGAAAAATACATTTGTGAAAGTAAATCATTGTATACTTCTAATTGTAAACACAATTATAGATAACAAGCTAATAGAATCTATAGAAACAACGACAAAAATAACACAAAATGATATAAAACGTAAAATAAAATTATTAATACATATAACAAATGATGTAATATATAACATATTAACTGATATTTGACACAATGAATGTTTAAGATATAATAAGCTGACATATTTTACACACTGACAAAATGTCATTCTCTTTAAAACCAAAGAATAACATGTGTCAAACTTACAATTCTTCTTACCCATTTATTATATAGGTTGAATGAAAATATTTAAATTATAGTTTTTTATTAATATTTAGAAAACTATGAAATATATTTTTTATAAAATATGATTAAAATTACATATAACTAAATACTTTAAGTAATAAAACAATAATAATATATTTTCAAACTTTTGTCCTTTTAAAACTATTGTTTTAGAAACTTGTTTTTTGGACACTCAGTGTTTTTAAAAAATTCTTTTTCTAAATGATGTCATTTTTAAAAAGTTCTTCGTATATAAACATCATATTTCATATTTTATGTTTTTAAAAAATTATATTTTTAATTTAAAAACATGTTTTTAATTTATAAAAAATTCTATTATATAATTTGGAAGTATATAAATAATCATTATAATTTAATGTATCATTAAATAGTTAATTTTTTTAGTAATGACACGTGTTTAAATCTAGGTGAAGCCTAAGTGAACGATAAAGAAAACTAACATTTCATTTTTAGACATTTTGATTATAGATAAGACAATGCTCAATATGGAGAATTAAATAATCACGTGTGTATTAAAAATGTATAATTAAAATAAATTTATTAAATTATCGCAACAATTATGAACTATTGTATAGAATGCGTGTATCATACACTTAAAAAGGGTGTATAAAATGTCTTAAATATTAAGCAAAATTACAGTGGTGTCCTTCTCAAATCTATAACTATATAATAAAAGAAAATTTTAGATATATGTTTCAACTTTTTAATAAAGCCTATACTTTTGTTTGTCATCTGTTTATCCAAGTAAATAATTGAGTAAGTAAACTAAATAATTAAATAATCAAACATACTCAATTATAATATTTCAATTATATATTATCTTGAAATAAAATTCTCTAAATCTTGAATTTTTATTATTAAATTTCTAAAATTTTCTATCTTAAATATTTTATTAATAGCTAATGACATGTAAAATTCAAAATGTCAATAAAGACTAATAATTTTAATATATTTAATTTCTTCTATCCTTATAGTGCATGAGTCTCTAATATCATAGTTTATATAGTAGTATAGATTATTATTATTATTATTATTATTATTATTATTATTATTATTATTATTATTATTATTATTATTATTCTTATTCTTATTATTATTATTATTATTATTATTTTATTATTATTATTCTTTTATTATTATTCTTCTTCTTTTCTTCATTCTTATTCTTATTCTTATTTTCTATCTTCTTCTTCTTCTTATTATTCTTCTTCTTATTCTTCTTCTTCTTCTTCTTCTTCTTCTTATTCTTCTTCTTCTTCTTCTTCTCTTCTTCTTCTTCTTCTTCTTCTTCTTCTTATTCTTCTTCTTCTTCTTCTTCTTCTTCTTCTTCTTCTTCTTTCTTCTCTTCTTCTTCTTCTTCTTCTTCTTCTTCTTCTTCTTCTTCTTCTTCTTCTTCTTATTCTTTCTTCTTTTCTTCTTCTTCTTCTTCTTCTCTTCTTCTTCTTCTTCTTCTTCTTCTTCTCTTCTTCTTCTCTTCTTCTTCTTCTTCTTCTTCTTCTTCTTCTTCTTCTTCTTCTTCTTCTTTCTTCTTCTTCTTCTTCTTCTTCTTCTTCTTCTTCTTCTTCTTCTTCTTCTTCTTCTTCTTCTTCTTCTTCTTCTTCTTCTTCTTCTTCTTCTTCTTCTTCTTCTTCTTCTTCTTCTTCTTTTCTTCTTCTTCTTCTTCTTCTTCTTCTTCTTCTTCTTCTTCTTCTTCTTCTCTTCTTCTTCTTCTTCTTCTTCTTCTTCTTTTCTTCTTCTTCTTCTTTCTTCTTCTTCTTCTTCTTCTTCTTCTTCTTCTTCTTCTTCTTCTTCTTCTTCTTCTTCTTCTTCTTCTTCTTCTTCTTCTTCTTCTCTTCTTCTCTTCTTCTTCTTCTTCTTCTTCTCTTCTTCTTCTTCTTCTTCTTTTCTTCTTCTTCTTCTTCTTCTTCTTCTTCTTTCTTCTTCTTCTTCTTCTTCTTCTTCTTCTTCTTCTTCTTCTTCTTCTTCTTCTTCTTCTTCTTCTTCTTCTTCTTCTTCTTCTTCTTCTTCTTCTTCTTCTTCTTCTTCTTCTTCTTCTTCTTCTTCTTCTTCTTCTTCTTCTTCTTCTTCTTCTTCTTTCTTCTTCTTCTTCTTCTTCTTCTTCTTCTTCTTCTTCTTCTTCTTCTTCTTCTTCTTCTTCTTCTTCTTCTTCTTCTTCTTCTTCTTCTTCTTCTTCTTCTCTTCTTCTTCTTCTTCTTCTTCTTCTTCTTCTTCTTCTTCTTCTTCTTCTTCTTCTTCTTCTTCTTCTTCTTCTTCTTCTTCTTCTTCTTCTTCTTCTTCTTCTTCTTCTTCTTCTTCTTCTCTTCTTCTTCTTCTTCTTCTTCTTCTCTTCTTCTTCTTCTTCTTCTTCTTCTTCTTCTTCTTCTTCTTCTTCTTCTTCTTCTTCTTCTTCTTCTTCTTCTTCTTCTTCTTCTTCTTCTTCTTCTTCTTCTTCTTCTTCTTCTTCTTGTTCTTCTTCTTGTTCTTCTTCTTGTTCTTCTTCTTGTTCTTCTTCTTGTTCTTCTTCTTCTTCTTCTTCTTCTTCTTCTTCTTCTTCTTCTTCTTCTTCTTCTTCTTCTTCTCTTCTTCTTCTTCTTCTTCTCTCTTCTTCTTCTTCTTCTTCTTCTTCTTTCTTCTTCTTCTTCTTCTTCTTCTTCTTCTTCTTCTTCTTCTTCTTCTTCTTCTTCTTCTTCTTCTCTCCTGTTTTTTCTCGCCCGCTGCCCCCCTTCCCTCCCCCTTCTAGTGGGATGCTAGAAAGATTAGATACACTAATCAATAAAGCTATGTTTCTGAGTTTACTTAAAAAGAGAAAAAAAATGTATTTTTCTTTTTTTTAGTTTTTTCTTTTTTTCTTTTCTCTTTAGTTTTTTAAATTTGGAATGATTGATTTTAGTATTTATTTTCCTTTAAAGTGAACATAAGAATACAACTTTCTTATTACGTTTTATTTCCTTAAGAAACAACTTTAGAACACAACTAGTTTTTCAATTCTTTCATTTCCCTTCTTTTCTCTCATTAAATGAACCTGGGATTATAGCGTAGGGTATTTAAAGTCGGATATCCAAGATTTTAAGATAGTATAAATCACTATACGTCTCCGTGTCGGTCTCCAAAAATTTTAGATTTTCAATTTTTTGGATACGGATAGTGATTCAAATATCCGAAGTTTTTTTATTATTATTTTTTTGAATAATTAAATATATACTATCAGAAAATATAAAACTTATACATTAACAAAATCCCCATATACAATAACAAGTCTCAACCTAAAATATAAAAAATAACATTTAACAAAATAAAAATATATATTTTTAAGTTTCAAATATCAGAATATCCAAAAACTTTCGAAATCAATATCCGCTATTCTATTCCGAATTTTAAATATTTCTGCTTCAATTTTTCAAATTCGAATATTTTTAACACACTTACAGTCAATCACCAGAGACAATCACCAGAGACAGAAGAAAGAGAACATTACAATTACAATGGAATATCAAAGGCATACCAGTTATCTTATCCACACCTAAATTTTAGAACTATGCTTTACTCATAGGAATAATAAAACTTAGTCTCTCCTATTATGTTTTCCACAACCATATGTTTGTTGTATAGGAGCAGCGGGTTATTTCTTGCTCTTAAAATCTCGCAAATCGATGCATATATGACACTATGGATGATTTTTTTTTTCATTTTCCTAATGTGCGGCATCATGTATTAGCAAACGATCTCTAAGGGAAAAAACGTAATTCGGAGGAACTATTAGCCATAAACTAACCAAAGCCCCAATGATGTTTGGTTAAGCAGCATGAAACGAAAATGTGTTCTTTGGTTTCATCATGTGAATGGAAAAACACCCAAGCCCTTGATGTTTGTTGATGCCACGAAAATACTATTGATTCCTTATGAGCATAGAAAATCACCAAAATATTTTTCATAGTGTGATTTAAAGTTCAATTCTTACACGATATTAACCATATGATTTGGTAAGTATATTGCTAGAACTTTATGTATTTAACATAACAAATGTACATAAATTAAACATAGAGACATGTAAACTAAGTAAATGTTAATGTTAAGTCTCAAAACCGTTTCAAGAATAGGTAATTTACATTCCAAGAGTTAAAGTCTCCTTACTTTACTCTTTTTAAAATGATAGGAGAGAATGAGTGGAGAGGCTAGCTAGTATTCATCTACTTACTTTTTAATACGTATATTAAATTTTCACAAATAGGAAGTTGAGTGTCACTCATGACTATCCATAAACCAACTATATCCTTAGCGACCGATCAAAATCTACTAAAATAAAAATAGAAGTTGGAATTATTAAGCATCTATCAGTAATCCATCACTAACGAAGTTAAGATTATACTGATAAATTTTAATGACACATCTAAATTTACCAACTGTTATCACAAGCTAAATTTGACAAAGTCATCACCGACATTTATTTTCAAATCTTTTTACTAGTAAACACAAATATTTTCTATCGTAAACCTATTTTAAACTTAAATCATCACACCTACAATTTACAGAATTTAAACCTACATCCATTTGGCTAGAGGATGAATCACTACCCCTTAGGGACATTTATTTTACTAGAAAATATTACAGAATATTAATCAATTTTAAACGTTTTCCAACTAGATCACTTATACATATTTTTTTCAAATTGGATTAATAAACCATCAAATCAAGTCATCATCAGATTTTTTGTGTCAAAAAGAAATGGGGGAAGTAGATGAGGGGATCAAGATTTCTAATATATGTAATTATATTAATAAATTAAAAAACATGTTAATTATTTAAAAAATTATAAGGTCCAATTTATTGTTACAATTTTTATTACATTTGACAAACACAAATGTGTGAGCGAGTGACTAACAACTAGTAATAACTCAATGTTATTATAACCTAATAATTATAATACCAAAGAACATTACGTTGTTTAAGCTTGATTCATCAAAGTTGAGCTCCCCTCGAAAGGCTAATCAATGTTCTCACCATGAACACGACTACAAAACCACACAAAAACTAATATAAATGCACGTCATAATGAATTACAAAGCAAAAAATCCTATTCATACAAGTTGAAATTTACTCGAAAACTTTCCAGAAGTTTTCACATAATGTGAGTTCTCACAATTTATTCAGATTTTGCATCTTTATCTACCTTTCGACAACGCTCAAGGACGCACTGATAAAAGAGCATCACCCATAAATTTCACTTTCCTAGGTTCTTGATTTACACTTGATATCGTAATCCATACAATCCACGGCCTTACAATTTTTTTATTGAATTATGATATCAAGTTGAGTTTGATTTTAATCACACATCTTCAAGAGTTAACAAATCCTTGGACATCTTCCACTCCTGTTTTCACTTTATCGTCAAAGTCTCTCCTAAAAGACTTGGACGTTTAGGTCCTTCTTCATCCACTTCGTCTGAAATATATAAGAATTTTTAGGGAAATAAAAAGAGTTATAACCGTTAACTTTCACTAATCAACTCATGAACAACCTGATTCTTTAATTGATGAAAAAAATTGTGAAATTAAATCAAACTATTTAGATGTTTTTCTCCTATTTAAGATAAAATAAGTCTACGTTTCCAGAGTCGAAATCCTCAATTAATCTTGATTCATCACTCATATCAAGTGTTCAAATTAATCCCCATCTTAAGATAAAAAAAGTTTACATTGTCCGGTTTTAAATTATCAACGACTCAAATCAAATACTATGAACGCAGAATTTGAACTTCATCAAACATCAACCCCCCCCCCCCCCCCCCAATTAAGCTCCAAACTACTTACTCATAGAATCACAAATTTGGATTTTTTTTTTCTCTTTTTTGAAAGTTTTGCTTCTATGAATAATTTTTGCAAACATTCTACGCGAAAACTATCCGAATACGCAATGTTCTTTTAATCTGAAAAAAACTAACATAGTTCTTACATAACCATTGCTAAATATTTCGCAAAATGATGATTATTTTTGCAAAAACTTCATGCAGATCAACTTTTCTATTTGACTCTCTACAATGTTTTGATTTCTTCAATTTCAACCACCAATTCATGAAGAACTTAATCGCATATGATGTACAATAGTGCAGATAATCAATTGAACATGTAATAAGTTAGAAACCTATAATTTAAGTTAAACATGAAAGGTAAGTGACTTACTTGAACACCTTAAAAAACTTGAGTGAGCAAACTAGAAAACCTTAAAACTTAATTACTATTCTGTAAGGTTACATTTTATTTAACACTAGGTAGTATTCGGTGTATTACACAGGTTAAATAAATAATATATGTAATAGTTAGTAATGAAAATTTATGAATTATAAAGGTTATTTTGAGATAATATATTACTGAAATTACATATGAGTAGAGAATTTAAGTGATAAAACGGTGATATTATTTTTTAAACTTTTGTTTTTTATTTATTTTTCATTTTTTCCAAAGAACTTTTAAAACATTTTGTTTCAAAACAATAAATTTTTTAAAAGAAAAAAATATATTATTTTAAAAAATTTACTAGTTATAACATTGAATTTTAATTTTTTTCATTTCATTAAAATTTAACTTTTTCAAAACACTAGTTTTTAAATATTTATTATCTTTTAAAAAAAGTTTGATTTTATAAAAAAGTTTCATATTTTATGAAAGATTTGTTTCTTAGAAATTGAATTTATCAAAATATATTTTTCTAACTTATTAAAAAATACTTTTAATTTTAAAAATTAAATAATATTATTAATAGTTAATGTAATTACTTAAAATAATACATAAGCGGGAAAGTTAGATTTGGGAGTTCTAGACTCATGTCATTTGTCCCCTAAAAACCTTATTTTATTAGTATAAATAATTATCAAATACAATGGAAACATACTCGTGGCAAATTGTCTCCACTGCATCTTAAAAATTAAAGTTTTAAATCCTAAAAGGTTAATAGGAATAGATTAAGAGTTAGCTTAGAAGAAAATTTATCTCATTACAAGAGAAATTAAAATTTCAAGGGACAACCACATGGGAATGAAGCAATCTGAGCAAAACTCAGGTGAGTAGCGGTGATGGTGGGAAGGAGTTTTCGCCATAGCGAGTAGCAGACAGAGGAGAAGCAACCACACTAAGCAGAAACAACACACAGAGGCGATTGAAGAAAAATAAAGAAGACAAACAACAAAAACCTGGAAATTGGTGAAACAGCGAACCAAAGAGCAAAGAGGAGAGAGAAGTCGATGGAGAAACAATATAACACCAAAGAAAAACACGTCATCACCCAAAGAATATATAAGGCAAACATGTGTACAATAAGGGCCAAAAAACGTAGGCCATTCAAAACTTTAAATAAACCCAAGTCGAACGGGTGACCACAAAAAACCAAGACAACCAAATACCGGCTGAACCAAAGCACATATGGTTACAAATATGAACAAAATCTAACTTAAAAGAAAAACCAACATACAAAATCAAAAAAAATAAATAAATATAAACAAACCAGCACCTGCCAGGTAGGGGCTAAGCACTATTCATGTAAGGCCCCGATCCCAGAGACCTCACAGTTGGTCATTCACAGCATTAAATACATTATAAATTTAAAAACTTAAGCAGCGGAATCATTTTAACAAAAACCATTCATTTCATTTCATTAAATACTGTTGTTAAACAATACACTATTGTTTGATGGGATACAAAAAGAACTGTTTAATTGCATTACAAAACAACAGCAATAATAGGTATGAATGGATGTCAGTCTTTCCCTGCCGAGTAGCTTCACCCTCGTGCCATCCTCAGCAATATTTACCTGCCAACTGAAAATGTATAAAAGTCAGCGTTGCTGAGTGAGTTCTAGTTTTATATGTAATAAAATATTTTTTGTATGTTGTATATGAAAATACTCTTTTCTTTTAAAATACAATTCTTTACTGTATATGCGAGCACGCATTAACTATATGAACAAATACTGTTCGTTCTCTTTACTGTATGCATTGTTTATTCTGTTTTCTTTATTCTTTATCTTTCACTGTCTGTATGGACCAATGAGCAATACCCCAACTATATGCGCGATGGGAAACGGGTGATGGGCCATCTATATCCCTCGAAAGGGTAAACTATATCCCTCGAAAGGGTGAACTGCATCCCTCGAAAGGGTGAACTGTATCCCTCGAAAGGGTATTGTGTACTGTATACAAGGCCGACCCAATCACCCAGGGTACGCTACAAGGGTCCTGCCAATCTCCAAGACTGGCCCTGTGTGCATAAAAGGGTAGCTAACCCGCAGCACAGTTGAGCTAACGACAACACGGTCGTGTACCTCTTATAAGCTTGCAAGACTTGTTAACATTTTATTAATGTTTCTCTTCTTTTCTTTATTGCTCTTTTCCCTTTATTATTACAATATACTTTACGTTACGATAATATATATACCATGTAAAGTCACATTCTATAAGTAATAATATTAATAGCAATAATAATAATAAGGAACAATCATAAGACAATCATTATCATTCATAATCATGCATGAAACCCCTTATTAATAAGCCCTAGTCAACCCTCGATCAAAACCCTAAAGGTACAGACTCCCAAACATTCTGCATTAAATTCTAAGGGTTTAGGCGCATGGCACTATTTGGGCGCATGGGCCCTGTTCAGGCGTATGGGTACTTAGGCGCATGGGACACTTCAGACGCATAGAAACTCAGGCGCATGGACACCTAGTCGCATGGCCATTCGGACGCATGGGTACTATTGGGGCGTATGGCCCTATTCAGTCGCATGGACACTTAGGCGTATGGATTACTCAGGCGCATGGGCCACTCAGGCGCATGGGCCATTCGGACGCATGGGCCATTCGGACGCATGGGCTATACTTAAACATTTCTACGGTAATTTTAGGCGCATGGGCTACTGTTTAGGCGCATGGATTACACTTAAATCATTCTATGGCATTTTCAGGCGTATGAACCTTCTGCCTATCATGTTCCTAATAGGTTTTCAAACCCAATCATCAAACCCATCTGTTCTAAACTTAACATGGCTATTCTAAACATGAACAACCTATAAGCATTCAAGAATCAGCATTTTAACATGCATAATACATACGGGTAAACATACATAAACTTTGTAAAAACGTTATAATACATTTTCAGCCCCAAAGAGAGTTTAAAAACAAGTAAAACCGGGGTCTAGAAACTCACCTGGTGCAACTTTGGGTGTATCTTCCTTCTAACCCGAATGCAAATGAGTTCAAACACCTAGAACACCACCACACACACACACACGAGCACATACACAAACACATAAGCACATAAACATTTAACCGGGATAAAACCCGTCATAAACACATAAAAACGATGAATCCTTACCTTGAATTCACTTTCTCTTCTTATTCTTTTCTCCAACTGAGAGTTCTACTCTCTTCCTTTCTCTTTCTAAAGATCCGATTGAAAAATGTGATATGAAAAGAGGGTGGGCTGCCATGCCCACCTTTACACCAACTTTTCAAAGATTTTATCCTTTTGGACACTTTTAGTCCCTCTATTGCTTTTTCTTTCATTTATTCTTCATGTATTGTTCTTTTTTTTCTTTTTAGAAGTAACCGGGTGTTACAAGTCCACCCCCCTTTAATAGGTTTCGTCCCCGAAACCTGTTATTCCTCGAACAGGTGAGGATAATGCTGCCTCATCTCCTCCTCAGTCTCCCATGTAGACTCGGATCCCTTCCTGTGCTTCCACTATACACGCACAAGAGGAACCACTTTATTCCTCAGCCTCTTCTCTTTTCTATCGATGATTGCCACTGGTTGCTCCACATAATTGAGCCTTTCATCTACCTCGATATCTTTTCCAGTGAAACAATCATGTCTTCATCGGCTAAGCACTTTCTTAGATGAGATACATGGAATGTCGGGTGAATTCCACTTAACTCTTCTGGTAACTCCAATCTATAGGCCACCTCCCCAACTCGAGCAATGATTCGGAAAGGGCCTATATATCTCGGGCTTAGCTTACCTCGTTTCCTGAATCGGATGATTCCCTTCCAAGGTGAGACCTTCAACATAACCCGGTCACCCACCTGGAACTCGATCGGTCTGCGTCGTTTATCGGCATACGACTTCTGTCTATCTTTGGCTGCCTTCATAAAGGCTTTAATCTTTTCGAGCTTCTCGATCGTAGCCTCGATTACCTCGACACCTCCCAATTCTTTCTGCCCAATGTCTCCCCAACATACGGGCGTCCTGCATCGTCTACCGTATAGCATCTCGTATGGTGGCATGCCAATACTGGCATGATAACTGTTATTGTACGAGAATTCAGCTAATGGTAAGTGGTCATCCCAACTTCCCACAAAGTCAATCACACATGCCCGAAGCATGTCTTCCAATGTCTGAATGGTCCTTTCTGACTGACCATCAGTTTGGGGATGATAAGCCGTGCTAATATGTAACCTTGTCCCCATGGCATCATGGAATTTCTTCCAGAATTTAGAGGTAAACCGGGTGTCACGATCAGACACGATGGACACCGGCACACCATGACGAGCTACAATCTCCTTGATGAACAGGTCAGCCAACCTGTCGGATGAATAGGTCTCGCGAACGGTAGGAAGTGAGCACTCTTCGTCAAACGATCTACAATCACCCATATGGCATCGTACCCTTTCGGCGTACGCGACAGCTTCGTAATGAAATCCATGGTGATGTGCTCCCACTTCCATTCCGGTATATCTAAAGGTTGAATCTTCCCATACGGCTTCTGATGTTCGGCCTTCACTTGCGAACAAGTAAGGCACTTACTCACATACTCCACCACGTCCCGCTTCATACCCAGCCACCAATAATCTTTCTTCATATCTTGATACATCTTTGTGGCACCAGGATGAATGGAGTATCGAGTCTTGTGAGCTTCATCCATAATCCTCACACGTAGATCCCCAAAACAAGGAACCCACACTCGTCCAAATCGAGTTTTAACACCAAGTGTGTTTTCACCCAATTCCCCAACTAAACCTCTCATCCTTTCAGAGTTAAGATGATCTTCTTTCAGTGCCTCATCTTGAAACTCTTTGACTTGCTTCATCACATCGGAGGTCATGATTAGTTGATAAGCCTTCACCCGAATCGGCTCGGGCCTCTCTTTTCGGCTAAGGGCATCAGCCACCACATTGGCTTTACCCGGATGGTAGTGGATTTCGCAATCATAATCCTTTATCAGCTCCAACCATCGTCTCTGCCTCATGTTCAGATCCTTCTGCTCGAAGAAGTACTTCAAGCTCTTGTGGTCAGTGAAGATGGTGCACTTCGTCCCGTACAGGTAGTGCCTCCAAATCTTTAGTGTGAAGACCACTGCAGCTAAATCCAGGTTATGAGTAGGATAATTAACCTCATGCACCTTCAGTTGTCGGGATGCGTAAGCTATCACCTTACCTCGCTGCATCAACACGCAACCCAACCCCGAGTAGGAAGCATCTGAATAAACCACCAAGTCCTCGCTTCCTTCGGGTAATGACAAGACAGGGGCTTGGGTCAATCTTGCCTTCAACTCCTCAAAAGCCCTTTCTTACTCTTGACCCCACACGAACTTCACATCTTTACGGGTCAACTTGGTTAGTGGAGAAGCGATCTTGGAAAAGTCTTGGATGAATCTTCTGTAATAGCCCGCCAAACCCAAGAAACTACGAATCTCGGATGGCGTCTTTGGAGACTTCCATTGCATCACCGCCTCCACCTTTGCAGGGTCTACCATAATCCCCTCGAGATTTATCACATGACCTAAGAATTGAACCTCGCGCAACCAAAATGCGCACTTGGAAAATTTAGCATACAACTTCTCCCTTCTTAAGGTCTCTAACACCTCCCGAATGTGGCCGGCATGCTCTTCTTCGCTCCTCGAGTAGATCAGGATATCATCAATAAACACAATCACTGATCTATCCAACATTGGCCGACACACTCGATTCATCAAATCCATAAAAGCAGCTGGCACATTGGTCAAACCAAACGACATAACGAGGAACTCGTAATGACCGTAGCGCGTGCGGAAAGCTGTTTTAGGGATATCCTGCTCCTTCACCTTCAGTTGATGGTAACCAGATCGTAGATCTATTCTCGAGAACCAACTGGCACCTTGGAGCTGGTCAAACAGATCATCAATTCTTGGTAAGGGGTATTGGTTCTTCGCCGTCAACTTGTTCAGCTCTCGGTAGTCAATGCACATCCTCATACTACTGTCTTTCTTCTTCACAAACAGGACCGGAGCACCCCAGGGAGAGATACCCGGTCTAATGAACCCCTTATCGAGCAGCTCTTGCAACTGCTCCATCAGCTCTTTCATTTCAGTCGGAGCTAACCGATACGGTGCTTTAGCAACGGGTTGAGCACCGGGTATCAGATCAATTTGGGACTCAATCTCGCGGTCTTGTGGCACGCCGGGTAAGTCTTCCGGGAATACGTCCGGAAAGTCGCGCACCACTGGCACTTCAGATAATTGCGGTACCGACGCATCCACATCTTTTACATAGGCCAAGTAGGCGCTACATCCACGCCTTATGCACTTCCCCGCCACCGCCATCGAAATCATCTTAGGGATCGTAGTAATGCAATCTCCATGAATCGTAACCAAACTCCCATCGGATGCAACCAATCGAATCATCTTCTTTCGACATACGATGTTTGCTTCATAGGTTGCTAACTAGTCCATCCCTAGTACTACATCAAATTCACCTAGGGGTATCACGTGCAACCTAGCAGCGAACCTATGACCTTCTAATTCTATGGCACAGTCCTCTATCACGTCTGTAATTCTAGTGGACTTACCAATAGCAGTTTCTACATCGAATGGTTCACTAATCTTTCTACTACTAACAGGCAACTTAGCACAGAAAGTAGTGGAAACAAAACTCCTGCTAGCACTGGAATCAAACAATACAGAGGCATAAATTTGGTTTACTAGAAACATACCTGACACAACATCGAGATCAGCTCTGGCTTCCTCCCGGGTCATAGTGTAAGCTCTAGCATTTGCCCTCTGCCCTCCTTCCTCCGGCTTCTTATTCCCCACTCCCGAGCTCTCCGCCCTCGGCTTCTTGCAGTCTCTAGCGATGTGGCAAGGCTGGCCACACCTGAAGCATACGTTCATCCCCATCCTGCACTCACCAGTATGCTCCCTTCCACACTTGCCACACTTCTTCCGTTCTGCACCAGTTGTGACCACACGTCGGTCACCCACCTTCACCACCTTATTGTTTGGAGCGGCTCCTCCACGTCCAAACCGTTTCCCATTCCAGTTACGGTCACCTCCACCCTTCTTGCTCACCTCAGCCACCACCACCTCGCGCTCATCATATAATCTACCAGCCAAATCAACCGCGGATCTAAAGGTGCTCGGCTGGGCGGCAATCATATGCCTACGGATATCTGCTGGCAGCCCCTGGATGTATCTCTTAATCTTTCGTGACAGTGGTGTCACTTGATCGGGCACCAGTCGCGCCATTTCATTAAATTTAGTGGTGTACTGCTGGTGTGTCATAGTTCCCGCCTCCAGCTGCAGGAACTCTCTTTCTACCTTATCCATCTCTCTGTGAGGACAGAATTCCTCAATCACTAACTTCTTCAGTTCAGGACATCACATTCTCCCAATGGCCCTGATACCCTCGGCTTGGACAATGTTGTCCCACCAGCACAACGCCGAGTCTACAAAGGAGTGGGTAGCGAATTTCACCTTCTGGTCCTCCCGGCACTCACTGATATCGAGAACGGCCTCCATTTCCCTCACCCTAGTGCCATTTCCGTCGAAGGTAGGGGGCTTGCATCTCATAAACGCCCCGTAGTTACAGCCTCGGGCCGCCTCCGGCGCAGGCTCTTCTTCTTCCTCCTCCTCGTCATCAGAGAGAACCGTTTCCGGCTCTGGTTGTTCCCGTCCTCCCAAGGACCGGTTTCTTTCCCCTTCCTTTAATGCCTTGATCACTTCGGTCATCACAGACGGTAAAATCGTCTGCATGACCTGATGAACCTCTTCCACCACAGCCTCCTTTACTGAGGCTCTCAGATTGGCGCTCTCGTCGCCACCCTCCGGATGAGGGGTCTCTGGTCCCTCATGAACCACCTTCTCGACTCTTGGTCTCCCCCTCTTAGGTCGCGGAGCAGCACCGTTACCTCCACCACGAGAGGCCTTGGAAGATCTACCGCCAGCCATCCTCTAAAGCACACTATAAGATTCAAACACTAACGCGGTCATTCAAGGTAATAGCTCAGTTTATGTTAAGTATAGTAAGTCCTTATTTACAGTGGCCAGTTGTGATTAGCCACTCACTTTACTCTTCATACCCCAAGCATTTCCTATCCTGACTTAATCAGTATCTAAATATACTAAGAGCACATAAATCAAATAGCATGCGCATATACCGGTTAACATTAAGAAAAAACATACCTGATGGCACGTAGCTACTCGGGCTGACATCCCTCTATTTGTCCCATTTTCAATTTAAGTTTAGGTTTTAAAATTTATTTAACCCAATTCTCTTAAACTTTGGCTCTGATACTAACTTGTAAGGCCCCGATCCCGGAGACCTCACAGTTGGTCATTCACAGCATTAAATACATTATAAATTTAAAAACTTAAGCAGCGGAATCATTTTAACAAAAACCATTCATTTCATTTCATTAAACACTGTTGTTAAGCAATACACTATTGTTTGATGGGATACAAAAAGAACTGTTTAATTGCATTACAAAACAACAGCAATAATAGGTATGAATGGATGTCAGTCTTTTCTTGCCGAGTAGCTTCACCCTCGTGCCATCCTCAGCAATATTTACCTGCAACTAAAAATGTATAAAAGTCAGCGTTGCTGAGTGAGTTCTAGTTTTATAAGTAATAAAATACTTTCTGTATGTTGTATATGAAAATACTCTTTTCTTTTAAAATACAATTCATTACTGTGTATGCGAGCATGCATTAACTATATGAACAAATACTGTTCATTCTCTTTACTGTATGCCTTGTTTATTCTGTTTTCTTTATTCTTTATCTTTCACTGTCTGTATGGACCAATGAGCAATACCCCAACCATATGCGCGATGGGAAACGGGTGATGGGCTATCTATATCCCTCGAAAGGGTAAACTATATCCCTCGAAAGGGTGAACTGTATCCCTCGAAAGGGTGCTGTGTACTGTATACAAGGCCGACCCAATCACCCAGGGTACGCTACAAAGGTCCTGCCAATCTCCAAGACTGGCCCTGTGTGCATAAAAGGGTAGCTAACCCGCAGCACAGTTGAGCTAACGACAACACGGTCGTGTACCTCTTATAAGCTTGCAAGACTTGTTAACATTTATTAATGTTCCTCTTCTTTTCTTTATTGCTCTTTTCCCTTTGTTATTACAATATACTTTACGTTACGATAATATATATACCACGTAAAGTCACATTCTATAAGTAATAATATTAATATCAATAATAATAATAAGGAACAATCATAAAACAATCATTATCATTCATAATCATGCATGAAACCCCTCATTAATAAGCCCTAGTCAACCCTCGGTCAAAACCCTAGAGGCACAGACTCCCAAACATTCTGCATTAAATTCTAAGGGTTTAGGCGCATGGCACTATTTGGGCGCATGGACCCTGTTCAGGCGTATGGGTACTTAGGCGCATGGGACACTTCAGACGCATAGAAACTCAGGCGCATGGACACCTAGTCGCATGGCCATTCGGACGCATGGGTACTATTGGGGCGTATGGCCCTATTCAGTCGCATGGACACTTAGGCGTATGGATTACTCAGGCGCATGGGCCACTCAGGCGCATGGGCCATTCGGACGCATGTGCTATACTTAAAACATTAAGGTAATTTTAGGCGCATGGGCTACTGTTTAGGCGCATGGATTACACTTAAATCATTCTATGGCATTTTCAGGCGTATGAACCTTCTGCCTATCATATTCCTAATAGGTTTTCAAACCTAATCATCAAATCCATCTGTTCTAAACTTAACATGGCTATTCTAAATATGAACAACCTATAAGCATTCAAGAATCAGCATTTAACATGCATAATACATACGGGTAAACATACATAAACGTTGTAAAAACGTTTTAATACATTTTCAGCCCCAAAGAGAGTTTAAAAACAAGTAAAACCAGGGTCTAGAAACTCACCTGGTGCAACTTTGGGTGTATCTTCCTTCTAACCCGAATGCAAATGAGTACAAACACCTAGAACACCACTACACACACACACACACGAGCACATACACAAACACATAAGCACATAAACATGTAACCGAGATAAAACCCGTCATAAACACATAAAAACTATGAATCCTTACCTTGAATTCACTTTCTCTTCTTCTTCTTTTCTCCAACTGAGAGTTCTGCTCTCTTCCTTTCTCTCTCTAAAGATCCGATTGAAAAAGGTGATATGAAAAGAGGGTGGGCGGCCATGCCCACCTTTACACCAACTTTTCAAAGATTTTGTCCTTTTGGACACTTTAAGTCCCTCTACTTGGGCTTTATTACTTTTTCTTTCATTTTTTCTTCATGTATTGTTCTTTCTTTTCTTTTTAGAAGTAACCGGGTGTTACAATTCATTTCCGCTATTATTAACATAAAGGTTAACTAGTATATGGAGCATCTCAACTAATCAACATATACTCTGAAATCCTAATATGTTAGTGGACAACGCAGGGCACGTGTGATTATATAAAAGAACACTATTATGAGAATCTTGAGGGCGTTTGGTATATAAGAATTCAATGGAATTTAATAGAATAAGATTTTGAATTTCATGGACCATTGTGTTTGGTTGGTAGGATTTCATTGGAATTAAAATTTGAATTCCATTACTAACGTGCTTGGTTGCGAAAGAAATTTTATTTGAAATTAGAATTAATTCTATCAAATTCTTTTAAATGAAGGATTCAAAATCCTTCTAAATTTTAAAAGATTTCAAATTCCACCGACCACCGCCTCTGCCACCGACAACCACCACCCCCGCTCACCACCAACCGACTACCCTTGCCGACCTCGTCAACCACCGCCAATGCCCCCGACCACCGCCGCCCGTCGACCCTGACGCCAGCGCCCACGACTGTTGCCGACCCCGACTGCCGCTGCCTGATCGTCGGCCGCCGAAGTCGTCCGCCGCTGTCCGCCATCCCCCCTGACCGGTGGCCGCTGACGCCGCCCGACCACCGCCGCCCGCTGTCGACCTCGACCAACGACCGACGACGCTGCCCACCGACAATTGATAGTCACGTTCGGCCCAGACCGCCTACCGCCAACTAACGACAATCGACAATCGTAGTTAATCGCACCCGCCGCGTCAAACGGCTGTCTCCACCGACCACATCACCGACCAACTAGCGACCGTCGTCGCTAAAACACGTCGGTTTTAGACAGGCTTGACGACGACTGTCGGTTTTCGATGGTGGTTGTGCTTGGAGGTCGCGATCGATTGTCGGCGATGATGACGACGGAGGTCGTTGGTATGTAGTGGCGATGATCGGTGGTAATTGAGGTGGTGTCGGTTTGCAATATGTGATAAATTTTGATTTTTTTATAAGGGAGCGTTTGGTTGGAAGAATGGAATGAAATTGAGAAACTAATATAATTTTTAAGTAAAATTATGTTTGAGTGGTTAATGAAATGTAAACCCAAGTGAATGTTTCACCTCAAAATTCCTTTGGTTGTGGGATTTCAAAATCCTTCCACCTAGAAAGGGATTTTGAAATCTCACAACCAAGGGAATTTGAGGTGAAACATTCCATTGGGTGTACATTTCATTACTCACTCAAACATAATTTTACTTAAAAATTATACTAGTTTCTCAATTTTATTCCATTCCATTCCATTCCAACCAAACGCTCCCTAACTGTTTTGTCACTAAAAATACATTTGAAATTTAAATTTCTTTATAGATCCAATTCACTTGAATTCAAATTCTTTTGAAAATGTTAAATTCCAAATACAATTTCTTTTAATTACAATTACAATTACAATTTCGACAAATGACGTGAACCAACTCCATTATTATTATTATTATTATTCTCTCAAACTCTTCACAACAAATACGGACCTTAACTTCTAAATTTCCTTTATCCACCAACTACAATATAATGAAAATAATTACAATAAACTCAAAGAGAAACCCGTCTTATTTCACAATACTTTCGCTTTTGACGTTTTTCCCGATTGTTAAACAATTGTGTAATCTTGTGAATTTGCATTTAATAATAACAACGCAATATATATCATCAGACAAATAAAAAAAATCTTTAATAGAATTCCGTTGTATTTTCTAAATAATCAACCTCTAATTATTTAATACTCGAAGATAAACTAAAACAATCATTTTTTATTTTTAATATACATTATTTTACGTGAGCTGTGTTTTACACGTGTGCCATAAGCTTGGTCGACATTGTTTGTGGGCTGCTCAACACCCATTACTCCATGTTCAATAATTAATTCAATTATCCATCACACGTTATTAATTATTATAATATAAAACACAAAAATATATTAATATTCCTTCATTATTTTCCCACTAAATAGAGTGGGTCACATGTTGCATCAGTACACCTAATAAAGAATTTATACCTAGTAGCTAATTATGAAAAAAGAAAAATAAAAAATAAAAAATCACTCTCTAGTTTTCTATGTTGTACCGTACAAATCAATAATGCATCAAAACTAAAAATCTTCAAAGATAATATTGTTTTTGGGTCGAATCCGAAAAGCAAGTCGGATCCTGAAGAATAAAGTGAGGGTTTTTGGTGGGGGGTTACTTTTTGAGATGACTCATATCCACGTAACATATGGGCTCAATTGGGTCAAGAATATGAATGTGATAAGAAACCGGGTCCCACATCTAGACCCGATAAAATTACCCACTTTGATGGTACTATCACAACCCGGAATAACCGGACTCATAAAATTGCAACCACCATAACCACTGTCGTTATGACCTCACGGATGTAGGTGTACCGTGAAGGAGCACCACTGGTTTCCATCGCGTCTGCACCTTCGTATACCATACCGGTGTTGAACTCTGGTGTTGCTGGTGGTTGTTGGCCCTCCGTTGATTTCTTGCTGTAAAAATGTAATTTTTTTTAACGTTATTAATAACGTATTGTAAATGGAAATATTTCCATAAGTTCATGTTAGTTTTAGGAATATATGTTAAAAGTTATATTAAAATAAAGTTATAGTTTAAGGCCTGCAAACGCACTTAAACCATAGTTTATTTAATATAAATGGTTGTTTACAGGAGTTATTAATATAATGTATGAATTTAGCACAATATATTTTTATATTGACACATTTTTAGGCCTCTAGACATATATTATTTTGCACGTGAAAGTAACCGTTAGAAGAAACGGTAAAACAGGCTGTTAAACAGCCTAAATATCAAGCCAGGTAAATGACGCTTTTACCCTTCAAATAAACCAACTGTTAAAAAAAAAGTTGTGACTTGACTGTTTAGGTAAAAAAAATTGTGTGGGTAAGCTAATTTTATTTGACCGTTGATGGTGGCGCGTGAAACTAGAAATATCATTTCATTTTAATTAATGACCGTTGATCTGACAAATCAAACACTAACGTCTCACTAATGAGAGATTCTCTTTCACGTGCTAATAAAGACGAGATAAGATATTTTTTTACAACTCTGTTTTGATGTTATTTAAATCGGATCCATTTATCCGTTTTTTAACGAACACCACATCTCACTCTTAGCATTAAATTTGAGAAAAACAACTGTCTTAACTCTTAACAATTTTGATCAGAATAAAACTTGAACGCATAACTAAACTCTTGAACATTATTCACATGTTAAGAGTAATTCAACTTAACAAGTTGGATTAAGAATAAATGATAGATAAAATCATCTATAATGGTTAACGATAATTACATATATTATTTTTCTCCCAAAAAAATATTTTTTTTTTATAACAACATAAGTTGAACAAAAAAAATATTATACTTTACAAATAAAATTAAAAAAAATATACAATTTTACAAACGTAAATATACTAAAACTCTTGTTTAAAATGTCATCCATGCACATCGAAAATAAAACCATTTTTACTAAAAATCCCTTAAAATCAAATGTGATCATAGGCAAAGTTGTTTAGAGTCCGTTAAAAACTTAACGTCTCATAAGTTTAAAGTATCTCTTAATTATCAAATAGTTGTCTTTTTTAACACTCAAATTATTAACAACATTTTGGTAATTTTACCTTGTTGTCGACGTGGGACAAAACGTAACTTGATAGTCGGCACCGGAGCACGTGAAGGTACTAGTCTTATCATCATACGCATAACTATACGCCAGCGGACACGCCGTCTTAAACATCCTCGAATACTCCGACGGCTTACACGCATCCGGTGTCCCATACGCGCCGCTGCAGCAATACTCCTCATCCCCAAACGCCTCACACGCGCTCCTACACGCCACCCCCGCACCGCCCTCATCCACCACCTTCAACGCCGCCGGACACGCGCCGTTCAAGTCCACCATACACCCCGTGTACGTGCAGTTCCGACCCGACCCACCCGTCGGAGCCACCACCATCGGCAAATTATACCCATCCACCAAACTCACGTCAAAGAAGTCCATCCCACCGTCGCCGTTGAGCGTGAACTCCGCCAACGTCGCCGGTGGGGTGGCGCCGGCGCCGGAGCATTCTAGCTTTCCGCTGCCGCAGTCGCCGGTGGCGCAGGTGAATTTACCGTCGGAGTCTTGGGTACAGTGGGTTCGGCCCCAGAATCTACCGCCCCATGACGACGGCGCGTGGAGGATCTTCGATTCGCCTTTTTGTAAGGCGAATCCGGTGGGTTGTAAGGGGGCGATTCCGGCGTTGGATAATATCCCCGGCCAGATGGTTTGATCGCACTTGTTGAGGAATGTGAACGTTGCCGATGAAATTACACCTGCAAAATTGTAAAATTAAAAACATTTGAAATCAATCAATTGAGCGAATTGAAGTGTTAGATGAAGAAATTGGATTGATGGATGAGGGATTGTTACCTTGGATTAGTGATTGTGAGATTGTGAGTGTGAGGAGAGAGATCGAAAGGAGCAATTTCGCCATTTTTGATTAGAGGCGGTGGACGGTGGGTTTGTGGGTGGGATGGTGGTCGGAGAATGTATATATAGGGTGATCTCAGGCGGTGGGTGGAATTGGCTGTATCTGTTGTCAGTGAATGAATATATATTGTTAATTGTTAATGTTGTTATTAATATATTGTTTATTGTAAATTGTAAATTACGGTGCTTTATAAGCTTTTGCTATAATTTTGTTGGGTTTACTAAGTAGCTTGAGCTACAACTTAATTGATTGTATATGTTAAGAATTATTTCTGCATAACTTAACCCTTTTTTTATTATTGTTTTTAATAAGGCTAAATATCCACAAATATGACATGAATAGCTTTAGTAAACTCGTGTATTACACGAGTTACGAGTTGAATAAATAAAATATTAATATAACAAAATTTATCTAGTAATATCAACTTTTTAAAATTTTGTTTTTAAACTTTTAAAAAATCAAATTTAATTATTTTTTGTTTTTAAAAATACCAATTTTTAAAAAATTTCGTATTTTTAAAAAAGTTTTATGCTTTAGAAAAATTTATTATTTTATAAAAAAATTATATATATAGAAATAACATTAATAAATAGATTTCTTTCTTATTTTATTAAATCTAAAAAGACGTTAAAGAATATTATTAATAATTAAGGTAATTATATTTAATATGAGAGAGAAGTAAAAAAATTTTGGTGAAAATAATGGTGATGCTAATACGTGTCAATCCAAGATAAATATTTATTAGAGTATATAGATTGTCATGGGATAATGATGTGAAAACATCTTCTGAAAATACAATGTGACATGTGCATATTAGACCTAGAACCAAGACCCCTACACCGCGTATGTGAGCTTCATGGTTCGGGTTTGTCTTTCGGTATACTTTTCTAGTTTATTTTTATAACCATGTATGATGTTTTTTAATTTCTAAATAAAATCATATGAAAGTTGTTGCCTTTAGTGCAATATATATTCCTTAATTAAAATAACTTCTAATGTTTTGCTTAATGATTATAACAAAATGTCATAAAAAAGTTTACGATTGTATATTTTTTATCAAAATTTCATACTATAAATATTATAAAAATAAGAATTTTTATTTTTTCTTAGAAATATTCAACTAGAAATTTAAATATCAAGTTTAATATTTGTTAAATATATAATGTTGTGACTTTTTTGAAGAGTTTGATTTGCTTATACAGCATTCATATCAAGTTTCTTATCATTATTTTTATAATTATACAAAAAAATATTATTTTTTTCTCTCATTCTCGATTAAATAATATTTGTTTATAATTTTATTATCATTTTTTCTCCCCTCTACTTACAATTACTTTCAAAAATATTAAAAAAATTATAAGAGTTAAACAATGATTTCCTAAATATACAGACTGAACAATAATTTTTCTCTTTTTCTCCACTCACAATCATTTATAACCATTTCAAAAAATATAAAAAACACACTCATATAAATATAAGAAACCTACTGTGAATGTTCTTAACTATATCGAATTCAAACTTTTCTAATAGTGCAAACATACTTTCATCTTTCACCTGTTGTTTCTTTTGGACCATTTCTATCATTTCCCACATTGTTTATAACATTGCAAAGTTATAACATTGTAAATTATAAAAATAATATTAACTATTAACTAACACTTTTGACCTATGATAATACTAAATTTTAATTTTGTTATCAATAACAATCACAGTTTAACACATTGTTAACATCATTTATTACTAATGATGTTTGTAACATCCGCCATTTTTCCAAGTTAAAACCCAAACCCGAACTCATTTTGAGCTTCCATTATTAATTTACTTAATAAATTGATCAAATACATTAAATATGTAATCAATTTATTGATTGATAAATAATTCTTTTTCATAAAATTATAAAGTTTATTAATCATGTTACAACAAATAGCTAAATGGAAAAGACTTATTAAAACTTATAAAGTTATAAAATGAATTTTATTAAACTTATAAAGTTTTATAAGTAATTATGAATTTTAAATATTGAAAATAAATAATCAAATTATAAAGTTTACAAGTTTTATAAAAGTTATAAAGATTAACAAATAAATAATTTGATTGATTATTCAAATTGGTTTTATAAAGTCTATAAATATTTTATAAAAAAAGTTGTTAAAATTAGAGTCTTCAAGAATTTAAATTTTAAATTATAATTATTCTTTTATTTATTTAAATTATTTAATTTTATATTTATTTCAAATTCCAATCATAACCCCCTTTTAAAAGACTTATAAATCATCATTAACACCATTCATAACCTCCTTCTAACCTCAAATATAAAAGCAAGACTTAGGCCTCACTTTTCATTTGCTCATTCTCTAAAAACCTTACTCTCACATCTTTCTTTCATCCATTGGTTATGATGAATTTGAAGAATTTTATTTTATAAGAAATTTCAAGAATTCTTAATACTAAGGTAATCCTTTATTGTTTTTATATTATACATTTTAATCATCCTAACATCCAATTGTTCTCATGACTTTATGTTCTTACTATTATTCTATCTTCTACCAAATCTCTTTTTATTTTAATAATTATCATTTGATCATTAATATTTTAATAATCACTAATCTTATAATAATCACTAACATTCCTAAATTAAGCTAACAACACACTAACATAAACAAAGAATCCCGTTTGCATATGGACGGCTATGCCGCCGCATTCGGTTATTCCGCAAGATTATTGTTCTAAATGATGGCTATGATAAAGTCTTAGAATATTTTTATAACTCAAATGAAGACTAATATACCATATATTGACATAATAAATTGTTCTAACCCGTTTCATGTATTAACAATTTTAAAAGTGCACATAAGTGCCTTACTACAATTCTGGCAGAATATAGTCTTACTTCAAGCGACCATAACTTGATCATAACAAACTAAATTTGGGTAAACTCAGACTCCAATGTTAAGTTCATTAAATTACCTTTTCAGCGACAATTTATACGTCTTCAAACTCAATCAGACGACTCAACAATAGCCTTGACAAGATAAGTGCGCATTTCAGCACCTTCTGTCTTGTGATGCTTGTTTGACCTATTTAAAAATCTTTTCATAAAAATGTTTCTGAATGAAAGTTGTCCGGGAGACTTTGAACTAGTCAAGTATAAATTTTTATAATTTTATGAAACCGTTTGCTATTTTTAAAACCTGTTCAAACACATACCAAATATTCTGTCCAGAATCTAAAATTGATACAATAATCGTTTAACAATCTACCTTTCGCTTATTGGCATTCCTAAGCGCCATAACTTCTTGTAATGTATCGCAAACTCAAGTTATTGTTTCTTTTTATCATTTAGGACATCACCTTTGACTCTTGAACATCCAAGCTTTCTTATGTACTCTACAACCATCACTATTATTGTGAGTTTTCCATGTGAGTCTCCATGCCCCTTTTTACTTTATTTCACACCTTTTGGGTGAAACATGTTAACCTTATAAACTTACACTTGTAAACATCTTGATACTTGTAAATGCACATGCAATTCATCTTTACTTTTTGTCATGATTATTTGTGTTATTGTAAGTCTTATATGAGATACATATTTTGTTTACAATCATTAACTATTGCTAGCCTGGCGACGTCTTAGATCTTTAGGTCTGACAAGCCTATTTGGTGCTAAAGTCGATGTATTGCCGACTCCTGATGACGTATGCTTGTTCATCATGGGAACCAAATTACACTTAGCCAATCTTATATACTTGTAATCAAGTCGAGGTTTGGTTTGTATGTGTTCTATAAGCTTGCTAACTTGTAACCATGGACATAAATTGCTACGTGTAACCCTTTTATATATATACATATATGTATGTGTTTAAACCATGGGAACTCACCAACTTTATAGTTGACCCTTTTATTTTTAACATGTTTCAGGTTTCCTACTTGAAGATCTTCTTGTGCTCATATAGGACTTGGACCTAGTTTAAATTGAAAGTCTTACGTTATTGGTTGTATCTTGATTGTTTTGTAATTACTCATTTGTCTTGTAATGTTTAATGAATAATGATATCTAATATTATTTCAACTTAATTAGTTCCATGTGCTATGAGCAATCGTCTCCCATTCGTCCGCCCCGATGATTCCGCCGTCGGTCGGGGTGTGACAGATTGGTACCAGAGCTGTGGTTATAGGGATTTAGGTTATTAGAAATGGAATGACCTAGACTATAACTAAGTACCCTTACACATGAGTCCTTTCATGTATTTCATATGCTTAGATAGGATTTTATGTGTCTTATGTGTTTATATTTGATTATGTGATTATGTGCCTTATGTGTTTATGCTTATACCTTGAATCTTATCAATGCACACACGAACCTTAAATCATATTCTAAGGCATTATGTTCCTAAATCAAATGGTTTTCAAAATGATATTTGAATCTTTATTTGTGGTTTTCAAGTATCGTCAAAGTCTATGTCCTATAACTTGAAACATGTAATGCTGGAAGAGTGGGATGCCTGTATCTCGAGGTGTTCTGTCTAGGCAAGGTATTCATATAAATCCAAATCAACCGATGGATCCGTTTACCTTACCTGGGAACCCTTGGGGTGAGTGTCCGCTTATAGGTACGCATGTATTCATTAAGGTTGTAGTTGACATAATACTTTGATAAGTCAACGTAATGTCTTGGTTTGTAAACCGAACGTTACACTCAAAACATCCTATTATTTTAAATCGTCTTATCATTGATCTTGCCTTCCTGAATCTTAAAACTCATTAGCCCATTTTTCTTAATGACCCTTAAAAGCTTTCTAAACGGCTTCCCCTCAAAACCGCACTTATCCTGAAAACCCATCACAATGATGCCCTGATTATAAATTGCATCTTTAACAAACACGATTCTCGTATTAAAGTTACACTAATGAAACTTTGAAACATCAACAAAATAGTAAACAAGAATTGATCGTCTAAGACACCTTGTTAAATTTATTTGCTTGAGAAGCTCTTAGGAAATTTATATCCCATCCAAAAGTGTCTTGAACTTATTTCTTATGTTTGTCAAGTCGAGTCTCGAATCAATTTAATGCTTGGTGCTTCACTCATGGCAAAACCTTCATAATCGCCTTGAACCGTTGAACCGTCTGAAATACAAAAGCGTATCAATTGAAATTCTAATTTAATCTTGTGCCATTTGCCAATAAACACATAAAATCATAAATTATGAAATTTAACAAACTTAAGCATAGCAAAACATCATAAGTAAATTTGTTGAATTTAAACGCCTCCAAGAGTTCCCTTGTGAACGTGAAATGAAATCCAAGTCTTCTCGTCTCCTTGAAATTTTCCCCTTGTGATTATATTTCGGGACGAAATTTCTTAAAGTAGGGGAGACTGTAACATCCGCCATTTTTCCAAGTTAAAACCCAAACCCGAACTCATTTTGAGCTTCCATTATTAATTTACTTAATAAATTGATCAAATACATTAAATATGTAATCAACTTATTGATTGATAAATAATTCTTTTTCATAAAATTATAAAGTTTATTAATCATGTTACAACAAATAACTAAATGGAAAAGACTTATTAAAACTTATAAAGTTATAAAATAAATTTTATTAAACTTATAAAGTTTTATAAGTAATTATGAATTTTAAATATTGAAAATAAATAATCAAATTATAAAGTTTACAAGTTTTATAAAAGTTATAAAGATTAACAAATAAATAATTTGATTGATTATTCAAATTGGTTTTATAAAGTCTATAAATATTTTATAAAAAAAGTTGTTAAAATTAGAGTCTTCAAGAATTTAAATTTTAAATTATAATTATTCTTTTATTTATTTAAATTATTTAATTTTATATTTATTTCAAATTCCAATCATAACCCCCTTTAAAAGACTTATAAATCATCATTAACACCATTCATAACCTCCTTCTAACCTCAAATATAAAAGCAAGACTTAGGCCTCACTTTTCATTTGCTCATTCTCTAAAAACCTCACTCTCATATCTTTCTTTCATCCATTGGTTATGATGAATTTGAATAATTTTATTTTAGAAGAAATTTCAAGAATTCTTAATACTAAGGTAATCCTTTATTGTTTTTATATTATACATTTTAATCATCCTAACATCCAATTGTTCTCGTGACTTTATGTTCTTACTATTATTCTATCTTCTACCAAATCTCTTTTTATTTTAATAATTATCATTTGATCATTAATATTTTAATAATCACTAATCTTATAATAATCACTAACATTCCTAAATTAAGCTAACAACACACTAACATAAACAAAGAATCCCGTTTGCATATGGACGGCTATGCCGCCGCATTCGGTTATTCCGCAAGATTATTGTTCTAAATGATGGCTATGACAAAGTCTTAGAATATTTTTATAACTCAAATGAAGACTAATATACCATATTTTGACATAATAAATTGTTCTAACCCGTTTCATGTATTAACAATTTTAAAAGTGCACATAAGTGCCTTACTACAATTCTGGCAGAATATAGTCTTACTTCAACCGACCATAACTTGATCATAACAAACTAAATTTGGGTAAACTCAGACCCCAATGTTAAGTTCATTGAATTACCTTTTCAGCGACAGTTTATACGTCTTCAAACTCAATCAGACGACTCAACAATAGCCTTGACAAGATAAGTGCGCATTTCAGCACCTTCTGTCTTGTGATGCTTGTTTGACCTATTTAAAAATCTTTTCATAAAAATGTTTCTGAATGAAAGTTGTCAGGGAGACTTTAAACTAGTCAAGTATAAATTTTTATAATTTTATGAAACTGTTTGCTATTTTAAAACCTGTTCAAACACATACCAAATATTCTGTCCAGAATCTAAAATTGATACAATAATCGTTTAACAATCTACCTTTCGCTTATTGGCATTCCTAAGCGTTATAACTTCTTGTAATGTATTCCAAACTCAAGTTATTGTTTCTTTTTATCATTTAGGACATCACCTTTGACTCTTAAACATCCAAGCTTTCTTATGTACTCTACAACCATCACTATTATTGTGAGTTTTCCATGTGAGTCTCCATGCCCCTTTTTACTTTATTTCATACCTTTTGGGGTGAAACATGTTAACCTTATAAACTTACACTTGTAAACATCTTGATACTTGTAAATACACATGCAATTCATCTTTACTTTTTGTCATGGTTATCTGTGTTATTGTAAGTATTATATGAGATACATATTTTGTTTACAATCATTAACTATTGCTAGCCTGGCGACGTTCTAGATCTTTGGGCCTGACAAGCCTATTTGGTGCTAAAGTCGATGTATTGCCGACTCCTGATGACGTATGCTTGTTCAACATGGGAACCAAATACACTTAGCCAATCTTATATGCTTGTAATCAAGTCGAGGTTTGGTTGTAACTGTATGTGTTCTATAAGCTTGCTAACTTGTAACCATGGACATGAATTGCTACTTGTAACCCTTTTATATATATACATATATGCGTGTGTTTAAACCATGAGAACTCACCAACTTTATAGTTGACCCTTTTATTTTTAACATGTTTCAGGTTTTCTACTTGAAGATCTTCTTGTGCTCATATAGGACTTGGACCTAGTTTAAATTGAAAGTCTTACGTTATTGGTTGTATCTTGATTGTTTTGTAATTACTCATTTGTCTTGTAATGTTTAATGAATAATGATATCTAATATTATTTCAACTTAATTAGTTCCATGTGCTATGAGCAATCGTCTCCCATTCGTCCGCCCCGATGATTCCGCCATCGGTCGGGGTGTGACAATGTTGCATGTGATATGACATGTGATGTGATAATTACCTGACAATAACTTAAAATTTTTCAATTTAGTTTCTATAAAAGATCTACATTTTGAAGGTATTTAATCATATGACGTATGTTTTTCTCTAATGTATTCAACTGACTGTGTTTTTCCATACAATTTCCTAACAATCTGGAACGTTATTTATTAACATGCCTTAATGTTGATGTTTAATCGATCAGTTATATGGACCATTATTGGGCATAATGGGAAGTATAGTGAGAGACATATGAAGTCGAGATGAGATATGCTTATATAGATGAATGTGAAAATCTCTCTTGATAACATGTGAATCACCATCTCCTACATGAGGGCAGTTCAATCTATTTGCCACTTCACTAATCAATAAAATCCAACTATTGATCTCAAATACTCTTTATCATAACTAATCTGCAAAAGAGAATCAAATATGTCACATATAAAAAAATTTTGGTTGTGCGATCTATATATACTATCACCATAATGTAACAAATAAACTTATAAACAAAAATGGATTCTTGCGTTGGTATTTACTTCTAGTTATAAGATCGATTGGAGAAATATTTAAAGCACATCTGGAGAAATATTTATAGCATATCGATATGCTTACTGTTAGTTAATTGTGACAATATTCTCAGTATTAGGGGGATATAAGAATAAATATGCCTGGTAATATAACAAATAACATGTTTTGTGACTGTATACTTAGTATTATGGGGAGATAAGAATAAATACGCTTGTTAATATTACAAATAACACGAAATGCATCACAAATATGAAATTTAGATCCTAGAAGAGATTTATGTGAATTTAAAGTCTAAAACATCATATATTCAAAAGAGTAATAAATAAGTTACTAGATGCATTCACAAATACAAACAGACTGACAAAGACACATATACCATCATCGAGTTTATCTACTTAAATTTAAACGATCCTTTTAGAAGAAAAATAGAAAATAAATCGGTTCCAATGATAAACATTCATGGAAATATAAATGAGCAGAGTAAATGCAGTTGGATTAATATCGTAAGAGGTTATATACAAAACTCCAGAAGATATAAATGTTCTAGAAGAGACTAATAAAATTTTAGAAGAAATTAATGATATCCTAAAAGAGGTAAATATTTTAGAAGAGACTAATACAATCCTAGAAAAGATTAAACAAATCCTAAAAAAGAATAACAGAGCTCCAGAACAAACATAGATGCCAAACAAACTTGATATCTCAATACATTATGTATAAAATACCACAATCTGACCGAAATAAAAAACATATTTGCATATGCTGTAACAAAAGATATAATCAATGAGAAAGGTTAAGTATCTTCACAGAGATGACTTGCTAGAATAACTAGATTCCTTAAAAGCTTAATTTGATTTGCTTGACAAGCAAAACATTTTCGGACTAGTAGTTCGAACACCCATAGACGTCAAACAGTTGATTAACAATGAGTGTCTTTGAAATAAAAAGAAATGTAAAGAAAGAGATTATGTGATACAAGACACGAATTGTAATAAAAGGGTTATTGAAAAATTCGAGTGTTGATTGTGAGAAAACGTTGTCTACAGTAATGGATGTCATAGCGCTATCATGATCATCAAACTCACAATATAATAAAGACTTTAAATGAAACCTAGATGTCATCACCTTAAACTTATATGAAACATTTGAAAGTGACATCTTCATGAAATCCTTTAAGGGTTAAGATTGCCTGAAACATTAAAGTTAGTACCTGAATATATGATTGCTAAATATCTATATTGTCTCAAACAGCTTAATCGTATGTGGTTCAATCGACTTAGTAAATAATGTGAGGTACAAGTTTAATAGAATCAACTATTATGCCTTGCAAAACTTAATTAATTCTCGATTTGCAGTTCGAGTATATGTATTATGGATTTGAAAAGATGCTTGTACATTTTAATATATAAATAATGTTCATCCACTAAGCTCGTCTTCGTTGTCTGATCATTATACATACACAAAGATCCTTACCGTCCGCAAGTAGAGGGCGAAGAAATACATGGTTTAGTGGTACCATACTTAAGTGCGATCAATGCATTGATGTATCTCGTAAATGATACAAGACATGAATATTATATTCTCAAGACATGTGTGCTAGAGATGTAATTCAAATCCAACACTTTGCACTCTTTTCTCTTTGCTAATTTTTTTGTCCCTTTGGGTTTTTCTTATGAAGGTTTTTAACGAGGCAACGTAACTGATCTAGTTGAATTAGATAATTTTATAGGTCCTAAAGTGTTGATTTCATATTATCCTAAAGTATGTTGTTAATTATTATATGATGCGCGCTGCACTTTTTTTATTAGCTATGGTTTTGTCCAACTAGGTTTTCCTAGCAAGGTTTTTGACGAGGCAGCTTCACCAGCGTATAGATGAATATGTTCATTTTTGCAAGACTCGAGACATGGGAGTGTTCTATAAAGAAAAACATGAAGTCCTGGCTAGTTGCTGATGCTAAAGGTAGAGCTTAATCATGGAGACACATCAAGTTCATGGCAATCAAAACAAGTTTGATTACACTATATGAAAACAACGCATCATGCCTCACATAAATAAAGAAGACAACATTAAAGATCAAGCAAGTTGTTGTCATAGAAGATTGAACTCCAAAGACAAAAATATACATGGGTTTAATTAAATGGGAGTATGATACACGCTATACTCTTTTTCCTTAACTAAGTTTTTATAGTCTAGTTTTCTTAGTAAATGTTTAACGAGACTGCATAACTGATCATTTTAGTTAATTTAGTTCCTAAAGAATCAAGCCTACATTATTCAGTAATATAATGTTAATTGTGTATAGTGAGCGGAATATATCTGAGGGGGAGTGTTATACATGTTAAAGTTAATACAAACATTATTCCCCCATTAATGAGGATTAAAGAAATGTTTATTACTTTTTCAAATTCTAGTTCATGTATCACTATATATGTATGTTTCACATTTGAAAATTAAATATTAATAAGATCTTCTCTCTCATTATATCTCTTGTTCATAACAATTTATTTGTTTATTGTGTAGTTGTAACTAAGCAAATTTGAATGGATCTAGAAATCAAACTATAGAACAGATGAAAATAGAGTTTTTATTAAACATAAAAAATGTTATGTACCGTGAATACCGGTTTGATATCAAACTCTCACTTACATATATAGGGGCGGGTTCTTGAGAAATCCAATAGTTATGTGAAAATCAAAGAAAACTACGGAAACCAATAACATAATTCATAAATTTTTTATTATTTTAATTGTTAAAAGGTTATTTAAGTTTTTGTTCCATATATGTTGAACATAAATACGAGAATGAAGAGTCTTACGGATACGTAACACTATGTAGACTGAAAATTGGTTACGTATACGTAACTTATATATGACATATATGCAAAACCATGCTACAATTTTTCATTTGATCCATACCATTATTTATATATACACATACACAAATATAAAGGGTAACGATAAAAAAATATAAATTATGTGACCGGTTTCATTGGTTTTCTCTATTTTTCACATAACATTGTAATTTTATTGTGATCTCTCCTTTACATATCTAACTCACTTAGGAAAGTATATGCAAGCACTTTGATGGGTAATCCACACTTTACACACACTTCTTTCCTTGTTTTTGTTTCCATTAGCATTGGCTTAATAGGCGAACCAGCTTGCCAAGTTGATGAGTTAACTAATCTTGGTTGGTTGGTTTTTCTAGTGATTCAACAAAATTGCTCAAATAAGATGTGATACAATTTTCTCTTGAATATTATTTGTCGCGGTTAGCCCATTAATATCTTTTGTCAGATTCTTATGCTCAAAGGATTGAACTTCATGTAATTCTTGTTACTTTTGGAATGGTATTTTGAGTCTTTAAGAGCAAGTTCCTCATTCGCAATCAATAAAGGCTAAGTCTTTGAGAGTTCGATTAATCCTAATCAGTGAATTTGTCATTAATGATCTTTTGAAGTGGTCTTTAGTTTTTATTTAATGACAAAGAGAAATATATTAAATAAAGCTAGCAAGATGCTAAAAGAACAAAACAAAAAAGAAATACAACTTATAATTGAAATTTACACCATGTTTCCCAACTTAAATTTTGTATCTTCCCCCTGTGTTTGATCCATAAGAAAGATGAGGCTTTTATTTCACCGACCAAATCGCTCGGCTCCGATGTTTTATCTTCGTATGTTTTTCAGTTCCTTGCTTTCCAAATGAAGTATATTGCCACATAGGACACTTATTTAAGTATCTCTATACGCTGTAGTGACAATTGACATCCTTCAACATGTCCTAAAAAGCTATCAATATTGTTTGGCTAGAACCCGGGCAGCATGCACCATGCCCAGATAGCTTCCCATACTCTATAGGCCGTTAGACAATGAATGATTGCGTGGTTTGCAGTTTCTGAAAGCCAACCGCAAGACGGACATGTGCAATGATTTATGATTCCTCTTTTGTTGAGCATGAGGTTCACTAGAAGCTTGTTGAACATAGCCCTCCAACATGTGAGATTAACCTTTAACGGGACCAGATTGGACCAACCAAAGTTAGATTGGTTCATCGGCAAAGTAGTTTTTTCAAAAGTGGTCTTTAGTGGTGTGATCTCTGAAGTATGACTTAACATGTATTTAAACTTAACTTCAAAGAAAAAACACTTACTTCTGATTTCTTTCTTCAATACTTCTAGATTCGCTTTTTTTCTAGTGTAGGAACTAAAAGATATATATTCTAACAATCTTTCCCACTTTACCTGTGCCAAAAACCCGAGAATGACAAATGTGTAGTGATAGTCAAGCCATCAACAAGATCACCATTAAATATTGCTTCCTATATCCTAGTTAAGTGATTTGTTAGATGAACTACATGGCTCAACATTGTGCTCTAATATTAATCTTTGGAGTGATTACCATCAAATTCGTATTTTGAAGATGATGAGTGGAAGACCGCGTTCAAGACAAAGGATATGAATGGCTCCCCATGTTGTATGATATCTCTAACGAACTAAACACCTTCATGTAGCTAATGAATCAAGCTTAACATCTTTTCTAGAAAAAAATCCAAGTCTCGTTTGATGATAATCCCATTTATAGTAAAACTAACAACCAAACCAACCATTTTGCAAGTATTTGAAGTGCCGAGGAGAAATTGTTTGGGAACCTAAAGAAGTGTGTATGTTTTTATTTCTCAAGTTTTATTCCTTAGATATATTGTATCCTTAGAAGGTATTATTATGGACAAGAAGAAAATTGCAGCAATCCAGATTCGGCCTATCCTACTTCGATTCAACAAGTTCGAAGCTTTTATGTGTTGTCATCATTCTACTATCATTTTCTAAAGGATATTAGTAAGATTATATCCCCTATAACGAACTCAAAGCTAAACTGTCATCGACTTAGGTTCTACTATCATTTGCTTACTTTAGTATATTCAATGATGCTAAATGTTACAACTCACTAAAGTAGAGACACAAGAGGCAACAATAATTAGTTTCAAACATCATTGTTTACAAGAGAACACTACTATCTTCATTACATTGAATAAGCACTTAGATGCTACTTAGTTCGAGTTTCAAGCACTTAATACAATTTATCACGAATGATACTAAGTACTAAACGGAAAAGATAACAAGTAGCTCTTTAAAACTGAGGACTAGTCAAGTCGCCCTTCGTTTTCGCCCATTGTTTCTGGTTCCTGAGAAACATGAAAGCTATAAAAAAACACATAAGCATATTTCCAAGTGAGAATAACTGACAAATTCTTGTCTGTGCAAACTTTCATCAGAGGTTTTTTTAATGTGACCATCGGTGATGCTTAGTTGTCTTGTAGTGTCTGTAAATAAATAATGGTGAATTGATTTGTATTCCTTTCCTTGATCGAGTACATGGATGATGTATTTATGCTAAACAATAGACTAACCACCTCCTATAATTGTGGAATGTTTATCTCAAACTATGGTAATACGTATATTCAAAATAATCATAATATTCTAGTATATCTATTCCTCTAATATTCCCCCGCAGTGTGAACGTGGGTGTGGACACACGTTCAAACTGGATCGGAATGCCTCGAACAAGTAGCGTGGAAGACCTTTGGTGAAGATATCCGCATACTGGGAGGAGGATGGGACGTGAAGAACACGAATATGACCAATTTGAACTTTCTCCCGTACGAAGTGAATATCCATTTCGATGTGTTTGGTACGTTGATGTTGAACTGGGTTCCCTGAGAGATATACGGCGGAGACATTGTCACAGTAAACAACGGTGGCTCTATGAACCAGTGTGAGAAGCTCGAATAAGAGGTTGCGAAGCCATGTGGCCTCTGCCACAACATTGGCGACTCCTCTGTACTCTGCTTCAGCGCTCGAGCGTGACAGGGTGGGTTGTCGTTTGGACGACCAAGAGACCAGACTATCCCCTAAGAATATGCAGTAGCCCGACGTAGAGCGCCGGGAGTCCGGGCACCCTCCCCAGTCAGCGTCCGAATATGCAGTTAGAGAGACGCCAGGGGATGCAGAAAGTCGAAGCCCGAGATCGATGGTGCCCTGAATGTACCGGAGAAGCCGTTTCATGAAAGTGTAATGTGCGTCCCGTGGCGCATGCATGAACAAGCAAAGTTGTTGAACAGCGTACGTGATGTCGGGGCGGGTAAACGTTAAATACTGTAGAGCACCGACAAGGCTTCGATACAAAGTTCCATCCGCTAATAAAGACCCATCAGTGGCACTCAACTTGGAACTAGTGTCAACTGGCGTGGTGCACGGTTTGCATGATGACATGTTTGCTCGATGGAGGATGTCGCGAGCATATTGGGCTTGAGATAAGAATAGGCTGCCAGTATTTCGGGTAACAGTAATGCCCAAAAAATGATGCAACGGGCCTAAATCTTTCATGGCAAATTCACCATAAAGCCGGGAAATGACGCGATTGAGGAGAACCGGGTTGGATGCTGTGAGGACAATATCATCAACGTAGAGTAGTAAATATGCCATGTGAGCTCCATGCTTGTAGATAAAAAGGGAAGTGTCACTTAAGCTGGCGCAAAATCCCAACGATAATATATAAGATGAGAATCGACTGTACCAAGCTCGTGGTGTCTGTTTCAACCCATATAGAGACTTTTGGAGGCGACAAACATGGTTCGGGTAGTTAGGGTTGACAAACCCGGGTGGTTGTTGCATAAACACTGTTTCCTGCAAATGGCCATGTAAAAACACATTTTTGACATCGAGTTGATGTATGGGCCAATCCCGTGATATGGCTAAGGTGAGTACCGTGCGCACAGTGGCCGGCTTAACAACCGGGCTAAATGTCTCCATACAATCAATGCCAATAGTTTGTGACTTGCCATTGCATACTAAGCGAGCTTTGTACCTTTCGAGCGATCCATCCGATTTCAATTTGTGGCGAAAGAGCCACATGGATCGAATGATCGGTGCATTTGGAGGTCGTGGAACTAGAACCCAAGTCTTATTACTCAACAATGCACTAAATTCGTCGTGCATGGCCTTTAACCAATGTGGATCCGATAATGCTTTTAGGTAAGAGGTAGGGATGGGTGAGATGGGGTGGGTTGCGGTTAAGGTGTATTTCGGGTTTGGTTTGAGGATACCATTCTTCGCTCGGGTGTGCATGGGATGTTGGGATTGGGAGGCAGAGGTGGTGGGAGGTGTAGATGTTATAACAGTGGGTGGTGAGGTGGTAGAAGTAGACGAGGAAGAGTGGGCTGGTGGAATATTGGGTGTAGGTTGGGCTTGAGGAATGGGGTTAGGTGGAGATCGGGTTGTGGAGGTGGGCCGGGAAGTATGGGCCGAAGATGGGAAAAAGGATGGGTGAGATTGATGGACGGGTTCATCATCCAGGAATGTGTAGGTGTGTGGCGGTGAGGTTTGTGGAAACGGGAAGGAAGACTCATTAAAAGTGACGTGTCGGGAGTTGTATACACGGCCGCTGATGGGGTCGTAACACCCGTACCCTCGGAAGTCGCTTGGATAGCCGAGGAAAATACAACGAGTGGAACAAGGGGATAACTTATCAGTTTGTTTAGCCGACAGGTTCGGGTAACATTCATACCCGAAAACCCGAAGATGATCATATGTGGGGTGGCGTTGGTATAGGGCAAACGCTGGTGTTTGAAAGTGGAGACGTTGGGTGGGTAGAATGTTATGTAAATAAGCTGCAGTGTGTAAGGCTTCAACCCAAAACACGGATGGTAGGTGGGCATGAATAAGTAAAGCACGGATGATGTCGTTTAAACGACAGATCATGCGTTCGGCTCTACCATTCTGTTGGGATGTTTGAGGACACGAAAAACGAAAGACAAGACCATTGGAGTTGGCAAAAATTTTAAACTGTGAGTTGTCGAATTCTCCTCTAAGGTCACATTGAAAGGTTTTAATCATGGTGGTGATTTGGTTTTGATAAGATTATGGAACTTGACAAAAGTTGAAAAAGTTTCTGATTTATATTTCAACGGATATACCCACACGAAATGGGTATAGTTATCTATTAGAACCATGTAGTATTTGTAACCCGAGTTACTTGCGACCGGTGATGTCCAAAGGTCATAATGCACAATATCAAAGGGGTTAAGAGTAACCGAAATTGAATCAGAAAATGGTAACCTTTTACTGTTAGATAATTTGCAAGAAGAACAAAAAATGAATCCATGGTTTTATTACATTTGAAATTCAAATAACGACTAAGATATTCCAAGACATTTGCTCTAGGGTGGCCGAGGCGATTGTGCCATGGAAGATGGGTGGATGAGAGCAAAGTGAAAGCTGGAGGGGTGAATGGATATAAGTCCCCGGTGCTATTTTGACGAGAAAGGTGGCGTCCATCCTTGAGATCCTTCAAAGTAAAGCCAAACGGGTCAAATTCCACAGAAACAAGATTATCAATAGTAAATTTACGGACATATAAAAGGTCTTTGATAACTTGTGGTGAGTGAATGATTTGGTTGAGGGTGTAGGTTCGATTTGGGAGTTTGTGAAAACCATTACCGGATCCAGTTATTGGTAGACATTGACCATTACCAACAAAAATAGGTTGTGAATAAAAAGATAGGGGTGTAGTTATTTTACCTGCATTAGATGTAATGTGAGACGAGGCACCCGTGTCCATGTACCAGGGATCATTAGTGTGAAGGTTCAAGTTGCTCATTGCCTGGCTGATGTCATGTGGGTTTAAACCATTTAAGTTGGACATCATAGATGGATCTGCGTTTAAGTTAGGGTTTTGGGTCAGATGGGCCTGTTGGGCTGCCATGTGAGGTGTGTAAGGGGCCGAAGGAAAGGGAGTGGGGGGCGGAGTAGCCCACGCTTGGGAATAGGGGTGTGGGGCTATTGGATTTTGATGGTATTGGGGTCTGGAGAATGCATAGCTTCGTCCCCCTCGGCCTCGGAATCAGCCGCCGCCGCCGCCCCTCCAAGTTCCACGTCCTCGACCTCGATAATTAGGGTCATAGTTGTTTCCCCGGTAGTTTGAGTAGGGAGGTGGACGCGACGACTCTTGTTGCTGTATTGGACCATTGCTGCGCTCGTGTCCCGTTGGCTGAGATGCGATGAAAACAGTGTCCCGGTTGGTGGATGTTGGTTGAGATCTAGCGGCTTGTCTTTGTTGTTCCAACTGGATGCTATTTCTTGCGTCTTCCCAAGATGGTGCATCTCTGTTAAGGATAGCACCAATGGTGTCCAACTCTTGCGGTAATCCACGAACCAACTGTAATACCATTCGTGTTTTAGAGACGGGATGACCTACATCAGCCAATTGAGCAGCAATATCTTTTAATTTAAGACAATATTCGTCCAATCCCCCACAGCTAGACAAGGTGTGGCGGGTGAACTCATTCTCAAGAGCCGTCGCTCGAGCGTTTTTATTGTTGACAAATATCTCTTGAATCTTGCTCCATGTCTCATATGCGGTCTTTTCTTCATTCAGGAGGCGGCCCAAGATGTCATCGGAGATGGTGGCATAGATCCATTGTTGACACAAGGCATCGAGTTCTAGCCATTGTTCGTACGCCGGATTCGTTGCTGCCGGTGGGGGCGTTCCATCAATATGGTTATGTACCTTGTACGCTTTGACGTGAAGGGTGAAAAGTTTCACCCACTGTGAGTAGGTGACCTTCTTTCCGTCAAGAATTCGGACCTTCTGTTGTATATTACCGACGGAGTATGCTGGATGCAATGGTTTTGGTTGGTTTTGTGAAGGTTCGGTAATAACCTCTCCTTCGCCGGTGACTCCTTCTTCACCGGCCATAATGAACGTGAATGGTGTTGTTACGATATGCAGAACCGAAGCTCTGATACCATGTAAATAAACAATGGTGAATTGATTTGTATTCCTTGCCTTGATCGAGTACATGGATGATGTATTTATGCTAAACAATAGACTAACCACCTCCTATAATTGTGGAATGTTTGTCTCAAACTATGGTAATACATATATTCAAAATAATCATAATATTCTAGTATATCTATTCCTCTAATAGTGTCATGTTAGTAACGTCCCATCTCAAATTCTCTCAATGTGGTTTGAGTGTTTTTGATCGAATAAGATAATAACTTTAACACTTAATCGTATTTCTAGAGGGCAAATTTTAGGTCCTTGAACGTATATGTAAGCAATACTAATTGATATAAGTGATTGTTAAGCAACTAGTTAACTTGCGTATGGAGTAAACCCGGTGTCACATGCATGACGTTTGAGGTGTAAGGCCACTAGAGGTTGATTTATGTATCTTTATCATGCATTTCAATAAGAGGTTTTCACATCTCATAAAATCATGCTTTTGATAAAGCAAATATAATAACCTTATAATGTAAATTAAAACAAAGAAAAAGTAATAAAAATATCGTTTAGTATTATTTTGTATATATCATATTAATAATGCTTTATTAAAACTGCTGGTAGTAGTGGCCCCTTCACCAGTTAGGTGTCATGTGTACAAAAATACAATGTCGGTTCCACATCACTCCACCCCTCCAGACGCGTCTAAACTTTGAGTTTATTAGTTTTTATAATTTTTAGTAATATAATTAATTTTTAGCATATATTGGTTCTTCTGTAGAACCGTACATGAGATTTTTATTTCATATAACTCCTTCAACGTAGGAGTTCGAGATCTTGTTTTAACTTTAAAATATAACGCTTTACACAATATGAATGCATTGCTCCCATGTTTATTTTTTATTTACGTTTGGCTATACATAATATTTGAAACCGATTTTAGTTAAAAATATTATAAAATTTTATATTTTACAACAAGATGATTTTTTTTAAATTCCGATTATATTGTAATTGTCCCGACATACTTACATACGTTTCGATATAAAATTTTGTTTAAAGCTAATATGCCGTATCGACAATCCAAAACTCACGAGTGAATGCATTTGTATCTTTTTCTTATGACGCCGTAACGATATATTTATTTCTCATACGTTTTGCCATAACTTTCATTAAAAATCAAGCCCCAAAAACTATCGGTTAAAAACCTCCTAGTTATATGTTAATTGTAAAGGGGTTGGTGAAACTACCATAAACGTGTTTTAATGACGTCTACCATTTTTGAAAACAAAACAAGGATGGAGCTCCCGATTAGATAGGAAAATTATGAAGCTAGAGTTACTTTTTGGTATGGTTGTTGACCAGAGTTATTTCTGTTGAGCAACCTCAGAATCGTGTATTATATATATAAATTTATAAATTGAGAACATGATGTACGAAGCTAAATGTATATATGCATAGAACTTATAAATTTCAACCATGAGAATTATATTGTTTTGTAAGTTTATAGTTCTTTTATATTTGATATTCTATCTAAAAATAAAAATGACACCACATATGGATAATTACACTACAGACTTGAATACGAAAACATAAATACAAAAACATACTGTAAAATAGAAGAAAACCCTAAAAATATAAACTTAATAAATGAGTCTAATTAACGTAAGTGCTCACATTTTAAAACAAGCAAAAGAATTTGTAAATAAAACAAATTCTTAATGTGCAATGTGGGGGAGATCACCATTACACTAGTTGGCTCTTCTGTTAAAATCTTTTTAACAATCTTTTGTTCTAGTTTATTCAAAATAATAATAATAATAAACAAATGGCTGCAACATTGCAACATTACACATCGATTAACCTTAACAAACCCTAATCAATCCGCTACATTTATTGTAACAATTAATTACTAGAGTAACTAGGCTATTTTTGGAAATGCCTAATTAATTGCTAGAGTAACTAGGTTGCTTTTCGAAATGCCTGGTAATGAAAAAAATAATAATAATAACAACCATCACCGTAAAAATACATAGTAATGTGTTTTTCGTATAATCTGTCTTTTAAAAACAAAATTTTAAGTTGATTACATAGATAGCTCATTTGGTTTAGTAAAAATAACATATGTAAATACTAACATTTTTAGTAACAAACACTAGTACAAAAAGTTATATAAGGTGCGGATTTAATTTTTTGAAGGAGCGGGTGGTCTAAAAAACAGCCATTTATAGTCTTCTCGAAATTTAAATGAGTACAAATTAGGCGAAACCGCGCCTTAAGTTACCTTTAGGGGCGGGTATTATGATTGCCCCTTATGTTACCTTTAGGGGCGGTTTTGGACCGCCCCTTATAGCCTTCTCAAATTTTAAAAGAGTACAAATTGGGCGAAACCGCCTCTTAAGTTACCTTTAGGGGCGAGTATTATGACCGCCCCTTATGTTATCTTTAGGGGCGGTTTTGGACTGCCCCTTATAGCCTTCTCAAAATTTAAATGAGTACAAATTGGGCGAAACCGCCCCTTAAGTTACCTTTAGGGGTGAGTATTATGACCACCACTTATGTTACCTTTAAGGGCGGCTTTGGATCGCCCCATATAGCCTTTTCAAAATTTAAAAGGAATATAAATTGGCATTCCTTTTTCCATTTGATCCTACTACAAATCCTAGACGCTGTGTAAGTTTCATCAATTTCTTCTTTCCATCATAATGTTTACTCACTTTTTTCCATCAATCTATCTATCAAACCGAGGTTAAACCTTTTTTTTAATATAATAGTTACTACGATAAATGTTAATCAGTTCTTCCTAATGTTGATTTGTTATCTTGTATTCCCTAAATAAATTATATAACCTATAAATACTAATACATTCATCTTATCTTAGTTAAGGCAAATGTATGTTGGAAGCACATGGTTATGTTGCTCAAGGAGATCAGTAAGATCACCATATAATACTAGTAGAGTTCTTAAGAGCAATGCGATAGAGGATTACTGAAAGCCTTACGTTTATGTCAATGAGGTTTGGTTTTTTTAGACTTTTTAGCATTATATGTTTTGCTTTGGTGCTACAAGTTTTCCAATACATTCTTGATTTATGATATCAATCGTATCATGAATGTGATAGTCAACTCTTGATTATTTTTGTTGATTGAGGGGTTTTGTACAGTGAATTATTTTTTTATATTAAATAATAAAAATATTTAATTAAGCCATAAGGGGGGTGTGGTTTCAAAAACCGTCCCATATGATAAAATATTATAAGGTGCGTAGCCATATGGGGCGGGCTAAAACCGACCCTTATGGCCATTTTACCCGCCCCATTTGCTTCTTTTTGTACTAGTGAAATTAGAGTTTTATATTTTCAATTTTGTAACGAGTTTGGGTATTAAGACAAACGTCCACTAATTTTTCTATTATTTTTGTTTATGTAAAATCAAGGATTTCCTTGATAGGATAATGTAGATACATGATGTTCCTAGTTTATGTACTTAAATGTAAAAGTCTTTCATATCTTACATATGTGTAATATGATGATGAAATAAAATATGTTATATGTCTTGATGTTTAATTGTCTTTGAATATTTCATATTATTAATGTCATATATATAAACATCATATATAGGTTTGAGGATGTTGTACATAGTTCTTAGTCAATAATGATTAAGTAATGTGTTCAACTTAGTCGGGTGATTATTCATGCTAATGGATCATACTTATGGACCATACGCATAAATATATCATGCTTATGGACCAGTCGCACGACTGAACCAGGAGACTGATTCAGTCGTATGATTGAGACATAAGATTGACTCAGTCGCACGACTGAACCTTCAGTCGTGCGTATGAATCAACCGCATGATTCAGTCGCACGATTGAACCATGCTAATGGTTCAGTCGTACGAATGAAAACTACAAACCTATAAATACCACTTAATTCGTGGAAAAACAAAACACTTTGAGAGAGACTTCGAATATTCATAAACCCTAGCCGTCCAGAGCGTCCTAAACAGCCAATCCAACTTCATAGTTCGATCTTGATTGATTCCTACTCATTCTTAACGTTTAGTTCATTGTTATATCGATCGGGTTATCGTTCTCACTAATTGGATCGCCAATCAATTAGGATTTCGCACTATTTGATCTAGTTCACGCAAAATCCGTTAGTACTCCGTACGTACACGGTCCTAACATGTGAAGCTGAATATGATGAGAATGCATATGAAATAAGGCTTAGATATTCTAGACAAAGGATTTTATTTGTATTAGTATTTTTATCTCCCACTCTCACCGTTATCGTTCTCTTCAATATGTTCACCTTCGGCTACAACCTTAGCTTCATTGCTAGGCACAACATAATGTTATTTATGAATATATCATGTTATGAAATGTGGCTTCCTTATAAGTCAAGAAATTTAATACCTAACATTGTCATCGTTTTACATTCCAATATAAATCGGATGACACACTAGATAGTTGGGTTGTAGAAATTGTTCACCGCTCGTTTGCGCTCGCTTGGAAAATTCACGCTTGAAAAATGCTCGTTCGATTTTCCGTGTAATTGTAAATGCGCCGATTGACTCGGTTCAGTTTGGAAACAAGCCAAGCACAAGTAGAGGTGTACAAAAAATTGGTTTGGAAAAAAAACCGAACCGGCGGTTTGTATACGGGTTTGAAACCCGGATCCAAAACCGGTTTCAAATTAAAAAAACCGGTTAAACAGGTTTTTCAAAAATACCCAGTTTTCAAACCGTTTCTTGATGAAAAACTGGTTTGTACATATTAAAAAAACCAGTCCGTTTAACAAAAAAACCGGTTTGTACACCTCTAAGCACAAGCAAAAATCTGTTCGGGTCAATTCGACTTAGCTCGTGAACAACCCTAGTTTTTTGTTATCCCCTTGTTGACTATGAAATGTCCTCCTGAAAACCATTATCAGCCCCATTTTACATGTGATGTTTTTCTAATGTCTGTGGGAAATATCAGCCCAATTTAAATTTGTTATTTTCCTTTTGTTTGAATAAAACAGGGAAAAGAGGGTTAAACACCAACATTGAGTAGAGTTGAAAACATGAAGAAAAGATGGGGTATACAGTTGTAAATTAAGAAACATCATCATTGGGCCTTACACGTGGTCCACTAGTGTCAATTTAGAGAAGGCAAAACATTCAAACGTTATAATTATGATATTGGCCCATTTTAAACGTGATATTATCTTTTTGCCTAGGAGGCAGGAGGCCTTTCTGCGTTTTGGTGCGGCACGGTTATGCGACGATTTTGATAAATGTATATTCACGTCTCTTGAGCGACTTCGAAACATAGATACGTGCCAGATAAACATTACATATTAATTAAATATGTCACAACAGTATATTAAAAATTTTAAAAATATAACGTTGGTGTGAGTAAAAACAATAAATTATCTAATTGATTTAACAATCTTAGTTAAAATAAAAAATTTAATTTAATTTTCTTTTATAAAAACAGTCAAAGAAAATTAAGAGGAAAAAAAAGAGATATTATAAAATAGTTGGCACGTTAGCCAATCAAATTACACTACTATAGATGTCAAATTGCTAAGGGGTTGTTTGGCAGTCTCTTAATCAGCCTATTAATGGTTCAGATGTCTGAATGAATCAGTACTTAATGGTTCAGACTGTTTAGATGTCTGAATGGTTCATGCATTTGCCTTCGAATTGTTAAGTATTATAATAATGCTAAATGGTTAATACCTCTTATTTGAATTGGTCAGACATTTGTATTTGAATAGTTAAACGATATACTAGCTCTTAGTAATTTAGACATCTTAATGGTTCAGTACTTAATGGTTCAGACCTCTTGTTGGTTCAACACTTAATAATTCAGAAATTGTAAAACAACCCCTAAATATTATTATTAGAATATGAGGCCCATTTTAAATGTGATGTGTTTGTATAAAAGGAAATTAAATAGACAAATGATTTCTAGGGTTGGGCTAAATTACGGGTTTGTTTCAAATTTTAGGAAATAATAAATTTAGTTTTAACAATTTGTCAAGTTGTTTCACATTTTTATTGATGGTCCTTTAGTTAAATGGATGTTAACTTTGATTGTTACATTTGTGTGAAATAACTAAAATATCTCTTAGAAACATTAACTAGTGGTAAGGTTTTTTTTATCCAATAGGTAGAATTTTTAAATCATACAAGATGGGGTTTGGATACAATAACAAAATTGACTAAAACTCAACTGATAAGCTTTTGTTGAGGCTAATGTCCGCTATTTGAGATTTGTAACTTATAACCGGAGATTGGGGTGAATGTGGTAGGATTTGGTGGACACAAATACACTTACTAATTTATGGAAACTTACATAATGATTTTGAGAGAGAAACGATGCACACTTACACATACGTTTATGTCATATTCAAATGATGGATTACAAGGTTATTTATAGTTGTTGAAATAGTGTCTATGCCCCTTCAATGGCACCCGTTCAATGGTTAATTATCATAACCGCTAGATGTTGTTTAAAAAAACGGATAATAACCGCCAATAACTGGCATTCTTAGGATTGCTGAAGCATGGGTTTTTATGGGTTCGGTTCAGTTGAAATGGAAGAGCTATTGGATAGCTCTTCATAAAAATATTATTAGACCCATATTTATGTTTTTTTTTCTTATGGTTGGTGTTGATATTTTTTTTGTTTCAAACTAGACAATAACTAAAGAAACCATAAATTAATAAACCATAAAACAGATCATCCTCTATGGCATGGGCTAAATACAATTCCCCCTTTTTCGCCCCTTTTAATTTTCATTGTACTCTCCTTAAAATCATCAAATCATATGAACCAATTTTGTCTTTTACTATGAAAAGATGTAACTTTACTAATGATGACAATTTAAAACGTGGTCAAGTGCAACAAGTAAAAACACATTGACGTATATTTAACATGATAATATACACATATCAGGGTTTGTAAAATATAGTTTTGATCCTTGATTTTTATGTTTGTTGCTCTTTGCTTTCCTAGGTTATATAGTCTTCTCCTAGGTTATATAGTCTTCTGAATGTTTTTATTTTATATTATATTATTTTTTATTTTTATTAAGAGTTATTGGATTTTAATAATTATTATTTTTGTTTATTGGTCGGGATAAATCTCAACTCATAAAATGTTTACATTCACTATCAACTTTAATCTTATTTTCCTCCAATGATTTATTATTAACTGAAAGTTAACCCCCTTAACTTTTTTTTATGAAATGGGACTAACTTTGAACCATTTTTCAACTCGATATATATAAAAAAAACCTATGTGTACAATGAGCATTAAAGGTTGTATATTTTTTGTTCTTTTTTTTTCTTTTATAATTTTATTTTAAACTCAGTATTTTTGTATCTTTTACAAATTTATCCTTATAATTTTTTACTTTCAACTTTAATCAACTATACCTTTCATTTTTTACAAGTTTTCGTTTTACATTTCGGTCTTTTTTATAAGAGTTAACACGTCATAACGTGCGTGTATGGTTAACGTTGTTACGCTTATTTTTTCATGTTTAACGGCCGCGTCGCCACATACGAGTCTTACATCAACTTTGTTATTGCTTTTAATGTTTTACGTTTCACATGTGTGGTTCAAATTTTTTTACGTCTACTTTCTCTTCGATTTTATTTTTTCATTTTCATTTATTTTTAATACGTGCTTTTTTATTTTGGTGGTCGGTGACAGTGACGTGACATTAGTTCAACATGGAATGGTTTTACGCCCCTTACCACAACCCAACGGACTTAATACTAGCTATTATTATTATTATTCAATGTGCATATAAACCATTAAAAGTTAAAACAACCGAATCATCTCAACTAAGATAAACTTAGTAGTTCAGTCAGCTTGATATTACAATTTGATAACTAAAAGAATCTAACGATCGATGCTATTGCCAAAAAATTTAAATAACAAAACAATAGGATTTATGAAAATGGTTCTTAAAATTGAACCAACTCTAATCTCCAAAATACCACTCAAATTTCAAACATCAATTTCTACCAGCATTGGTCCGTCTCCCATCTTCGTGTCCGGTGAGACTGGCATCTCACCGGACACGACACCCCATTCCCACAACGCACCATACTCCGATCATAAGCCGCCCGTTTCTCGGGGTCCATAAGCCGCATGCACCTTCATAAACTCATCGGCCAAGGACTCATAACTCCCCACGTCAGGATGCAAAACTCTAGCTAATCTACGGTACGCTTCTTTCACCACAAGCGTATCGGCCCCGACACGGACCCCGAGTACCTCGTACAACGACGAAGAATTGGCATGTTGAAGGTGTGGTGGTGAGTTGGAATGTTGAATGATGATGGATGGATTGTACGGTGAAGATAATGCATGTGAGTCAGCAAACAGTCAACATGCCGCGTTTAAAGCCTTTTATGTTAAAGAGACCGTTCGTATTATACTCGTTCGGTTATTCTTATAACTTATAAAATAAAACATTGTTTTATAAGGTTGTTTACTTTTTTCTAAAAGTTCTGACATTTCATTCTTCATATATACTCGTAAATATTATGAGTTCATGGCTTAAAGTTTCATTCTAATTAAAATACTAAAAGTTGAGTCAAATAACGGCAGAGCTTGAACATATCCGTAGGGGGGCCGGGGGCGAAATTATTTTATTAGGGGGGGGGAGCGAACTCGATATTTATATAAAAATTTACACTACTGGGCTAAAAGTTTACATTACCGGACTAAAGTTTAACACTACATACGTGTAATCATGTGTTAAAAAATAGTTCTTAAGTTCACACAAAAAATGAAATTTCTTATTTGATTCCACTTCATTAGTATAATGATTTGTGGTATTTGTTTCGAAAACTCTAACATCCACATTTACAGCTCCCGATCTCTAAAACGGCAATCGAATTTCTACAACCACAGATCTGTCTCCCATCTTCGTTAATGGTTAACTACCATATAACTAACCTGACTTGTGGTTATGATTAATAAAAATAGTATTTAGTTCAATATTGTTCCTAATGTTTGACAAAAATAAAAAAATCTCTAAAATAAAAAATCATCAATTTATCTTCAAAAGTTATATAAATTGTTTTAATTGCAGTTTAAAAGTTTATCAGTTGTTTCAACTTGAATATAAAACAGAAAAACTTTTAAACTAAAATTAAAAACAAATAATTAAACTTTTAGGTTGAAATTTATGTTTTTAAACTTTTAAATCAAAATGATTATTTTTATTAAACCTCAAAAGATAAAAATTGAAATTAAATGTTTAGATTGAAATTAATATTTTTAAACTTTTGAATCAAAATGGATATTTTTATTAAACTTAGAAAACTAAACTGAAATTAAAACTAATAATAACGGATAAAAAATGTTAATTGTGGTGGTGAGTTGGACTTATATGATGGTACGATAAAACCAACCGAGTGAGTCGGCAAACCGTGTTCACGAATCAAATTAAACCTTAATTACTCTGACTATTTTTATTTTATTTAATGACATGCATAAACATAAACATAAAACATATATGTTCCTTCATCGGTTCCTCCGTCTTCAACTAAAATAATCTCTTTTGTTCAACTACATCTTTGAATTTTTGTAGGAGTAGCGGTTTAATATGAGTATGATATATGTAAAATGTTTGTTTGGGTTATGTTTGTTATGTGTCTTTAAATTTCTTTTTACTTAGTTTTCTTATCATCATCTCTTATAATTAATAAAAGAATATTTATTTTTTAACAATTTTATTTATTTTCTTTATTAATTTGTTTGGGTTATGTTTGTTATGTGTCTTTAAATTTCTTTTTACTTAGTTTTCTTATCATCATCTCTTATAATTAATAAAAGAATATTTATTTTTTAACAATTTTATTTATTTTCTTTATTTTAATTAAGTAATACTTAACTAGGTTCGGTCCCTTCGCGCTACACGGCGGAGTTCAGTCATTTTTTCACACGCAAGGCTACGTCACTTTGGTCGTTGTTGAGCCAGCTCGTCGGAAACTATAAAAACGAAGTTTTGTGGTGAAACTCTAAAACAATAAACTTTAATGATCAAACTCTAAGGGGCGTTTGGTTGGAAGGAATGAAATGGTATGGAATTAAATTGAGAAACTAGTATAATTTTCAAGTAAAATTATATTTGAGTGGTAATAAAATGTAAAACCCAAGGGAATGTTTCACCTCAAATTCCCTTGGTTGTGAGATTTCAAAATCCTTCCACCTAGAGCGGGATTTCGTAATCCCACAACCAAAGGAATTTGAGGTGAAACTTTTCCTTGGGTTTTACATTTTATTACCCACTCAAATATAATTTTACTTGAAAATTATTTTTCTCAATTTCATTCCATTCCATTCCATTCCTTCCAACCAAACGCCACCTAAAAATACATGGTGGGAGGCTATTTGTTTTTCCCACAGGCAATGTAGCGTTACTTTGATCGTTTACTAACTAGCTTGCAGAAACTATAAAATCGAAGTTTAGTGATGAAACTATATATCGCAAACACAAAAATAAAAATAAAAAAATAAAATAAAACTCACTATGAGTTGGGGTTGTTGGATCAAGTAAGGCTGGTGCAACCAAAACAACACTTACAACATTTTTGGTGCAACTGACAAGGAACTTCCGAAGGCAAAAGGAACTTCCGAAGGCAAATGTTGAGCTTCCGAAGGTCAAAGCTAACAGAGCTTCCGGAGAGGAACTCTAACTTTCGAAGACAAAGTTTTCCTTTTTCCGACGTTTAACACTTAGAAGATTCCAAGACAATGACTTCTGAAGTATGAAGATATCTCAAGACTCGGAAGAAGTAGACTCTTCAGAAGTATAATTGGCTTCAGAATAACTTGTTCTTCCGAAGCCAATTAACCTTCGGAAGAACCTACTATGAACCAGTGGACATAGGTATGCTCCTTCTGACAAACCGTTGCAACCTCTGAGATACTGCATGGCGCTTTCCCACGCCATGTAGTTGACCATACTTCATTCCACTGTTCATTCCTTATAAATTAGTACAGTTACCAACTTTGGTTGGTGACAAAAGATAAGTGATGGACATGTCATGACTATCAAATCTTAGATAGTATTTTATATAGGATACCTTACTTCTAGCAATGTAGTATTTGCTTTAGTCGTAAGTTTTCAGCTGGTATCAAAGTATAACCGGCTGTAGATAGTAGTATATATAGTTTCTCATTGTAACTCATTGATCATGCTTGTAAGAATCTTGTATTTTTTTGAGTTGAGAAGTAATATATACAAGTATCTTAAAAAACCTTTCTCTTGTGTGTGTTTGCTTATTATATTTATCAACTCTTAAGAGGTTAAGCATCATCAATCTGAGTATAACTTAGTGAGTTTGAGAGATAACAATTGTGTTAAGTGACCAAACTCGATCCTGCTGGGGTCAAACTATAAGATCCTAGATTTAATGGCTAAAATCATAAAAACGAATCAGTGACCAAACTCTAAATCATAAACTTTAGTGATCATAGTAAAATAACAAAAAAGCAAAACAAAACAAAACAATTTGACTAGCAAACTGTAAAAATTACTAAATTTTAGTGACAAAACTCAAGAAAATAAAACTTCCATGTAAATAGTTAGGTGACCAAACTCTAAATTTTGAAACTTTAGTGAACAAAGTAAAAAAAACAAAATGTTAAAGTAAAACGTGAAAATATTTAAAACAAATGTGGCTAAAGAAAAAAAATCAAAACTAAAAAGGAATCAATTAAAAAAAGAAAAATATTGTGTTAATTTGAAAAACCTAAAATATCACTATTCATTTCCCATGTTTATTAATAATAGAGTAATTTTTTTCTTTTTTTACATCTTTTTTCTTTCTTTCTTTTACAACTGCATATGTAAATATAAAATAATAGATTTAAAGGATGAATGATGACACCCAAATATGAGATATCATTATGATTTCTTTTAAAAATGTAGGGGATTAAGATGACAATAGAAAACTGATATATGAGTAAATTTTTAAATATTTTTTCATGTTTCCCGTATAATGTAAAGATATAAGTAAATATGAAATGCTAAGGTGAATACTCTTTAGATACCATCGGATATTGCTCTTAAGCCCTAGCTTTTTTTCTCTTTTCTTTTTATTTTTATCATGATGATTGAATCATTATTCATTTTGAAGTGAAATATTTTGTACACGTTAATACTATTAAACCATATATCTTTGGTTTTTCATGTTTAAATTATAGCAATAGAACGAAAGAAGTGAATGAAGGTTCTTGAATAAAATAAATATAAGAAATATTTGAAAATTGTAATTCACATGGTTAAGTGATTTCTAACGACATGTAAATATGGTAATGTAATGGTTTAACTCTCGCTCTAAACAAAATGTTTAATTCACAGTGGATTGTTTTAGTAATGAATTTTCTCCTGAATAGTTGGAGGTACAGTCCCGGCTGGAAAACGATTTAATGACCCGATTAAAATAACACTCATTCTTCGAAATAGGATCACACATTTGCTATTCAAAAAAATAAAATAAAATGAAAATTTCTTTTCCAGTAGACAACAATCAAATTTGAATAGAGATTGCCGACAGGCATTTTTATTTTTAATTGTCTATTTTATTTTGGCTTTAGTTGGTTAATTATTGACAGGTTTTGTCTGTAGGTGATGTGTTTTAGTGTCACACTTTAGTTGGTTAATTCATTTTCTCAAAATCTCTTTAGGTTTTTTTTTAACGGCAAAAGGCAATTTATTAAACTAGCAAAGAGCTATGAAACGTTTGCATAATATAAGCAGATAAATTGAAATAACATCAATGACCCCAATTTAAAGATTTAAGTTTACTTTTATGTTTCACCCACATGAATGATGACACTAAAATGTCCCCGAACACCAGCTCCAAGTCCCGATTTCTTCTGTCGAAACATCTATCACTTCTCCACTTCCATCTCTTTAGGTATGCTTCTACGTATGCTGGTATAGGAATAATTCGTGGTAACTTTATATATGTTTAAACTTATCATGTCTACTTTTGTTACAAAAGTTTTCAAAATCTTAGTAAAAACTCAATAGTTTGCACATGTGTCTAGTTGTAAGATTGTCCCTTAAACATTAACTCTTGATTAAACAGTAACTCTTGATGAACAAATAAGGTTTTTCTAGAGAGGTATGAGTTCAAGTTTTACTCTTAATAAAATATTAAGGGTTGAGCTAGGAGTTTTTTAGTAATGTATAGGTTTTCTCTTGAAAGGATTAGAGGTGCAAACCAGACTGGGAAATTAATAGATGGACACAATTAAGATAACATATTTTTTTAGAAACAAAGTAGTACATTAGTTCAGAAAAAAAATAAAAAATAAAGTTTCTTTGATTTGAAACTAAAGATACATGAATGAGAAAACCAAAATCGATTACACTTCATAACAAGACCACAAATTAATATTAAACAGATTCTCCATAAAGAATGTGAACAAATAATTCGCCTTTTGGTCAATTTTGATTATTTTTACTTTCAAACCGAACAAAAACCGAAAAACCATAAATCGATAAACCATAAAACAAATCATATAAGCTCCTCTCAGCCATCCCCTCTAAGTTTTAATGTACTCTTTCTCTAAAATCATCAACTCATAGGAATTAATTTTGTCTTTTAATACGAAAAAACTTTACTAAGGTGACAAATTAGATCAAAAGATCATGTGCAACAAGTAAAAAATAAAAAACGACAAAACTATTCTTAGGACATTTCAGACTGTATTGGTTTGGACCATTGATTCGACCAAAAGTGACACGGTTTATAAAATAAAGTTTGTTTTGTTCTTTGATTTTTAAACTTGTTGTTCACTTTTTTTCCAAAGGTTATAGACTTGTCATAGTTTAATAATAGAAAAAGATAATATTAAATTAAGGAAATTTTGGAAGTTTTTTCATGTGAGGAGGCAGGTCTCGTGCCCATTGGATAAGATGAACGGCCGTAATATAAAATTAAGGCGACATAAGACATCAGCTTAGGTATATAAAGATCAATTATCCATTTAATAACTGACGTCTGTTTATATGTTATTATTATTATTATTTTATTATTATTTGTATAAAATAAAAGCACCAAAGCATGGAGAAAGTGAGAAACACAACACCCCATGTTTGCCTGGTAGAACACAGGATTCTCTTTTCTTAAATAGGCAAATTAAGAAATAAAAAAGGTATACATATAACCTTATATAAAACTTTATATATCGGAAAAAGTTTAAAAGAACACCTAAAAAAATAGAAAATTCAAGAGAACCAGCTCAAACAAACTCCAATTAAAAATTGGTTTTCAGTTCTATTTTTGGGTATTTATAACTTTTTAATTCAATTTATTCGGTTCCTATTTAACTGTATTTAATATGTTGTAGTTTATATTTTTTAAGTTATAAGTTTAAGATAACTGCACAAGCCCCAAACTTTTCTAAGTTGTTTTATTTGAATACAATAATTATATTTTTTCCCCAAACTTTTCTAAGTTGTTTTATATGAATACAATATTCATATTTTTTTTATATGCTAGCTCAGCCCCTAGTTTCAAAACTCAATTTTTAATCTCAACGGTCAAAAAGTTAGTGTAAACTAGTTATAATTTTAAGAAATAATGATTCTTAACTTTTTAATAGTTTACTTATCTGATGTGTATTTTTAGAAAAATGCATATCAAAGGTGAATCTGATACAGTTTTTTAGACTCAAGGGGACGCCACCAACGGGACCAAGCTCCACGACTTGTCAGCGTGGTGTTGTTGCACCATTCTTCCACCTCTCCCGCAAGAAGTAGAGGTGAGTACATGGATCCGACGGCCTTATCAACTATACACTAATTAAGAAATTTGTTATATAAACTTTTACAACAAAACTAAAAGTTTTTGGGAAATTGATATATTTAGTTAAAATACTATAAAATATTATACTTTTTATATAACTAAAAGAAAGAAGGATTATTCATTTTCCATTAAAAAGAAAGTTCTCTTACGTATGGCATGATGGTTGTGGAGTCTCCAAGAGTCGTGAACTCTGCAACATCTGTTTGCTGTCTTGCATTTTGACTTTTCTTCTATATTATTATTTGAATTGATATCCAAATTATGGAATTGTATAATTCAAATACTTCAATTTCATTTCAATTCACTAATCTCCAAAATCACACAAAATTTTTATAGATCGACGGATGTTTTCAATTCATCATGCTTATTAATGCTTGTTACTAATGTTTTCAAACCGAACTTGAGAGCAAACCAACTGTGTTACCGGTCTACTGATAGTACCAGCTGAATCAAATTTTAGAACTAGTGAGATTCTCTTTTGTCAAGAAACAATAAACATCGACTACGACTAACAGAAGAATCTATTGCAATTAGATGTTTCTGTTTGCTCGAAAGAAGTTCACGTATCACTACTTTTGGTCACTTTAAAAGACGTTACGCTAATACACATATAGAAAACATGAATTAAGTATAGATAATTGACATTTTTACGTTCACATATAGTTACTTAAAGTTATACTTTTAAAATGTACTATTTAATACATCTCACATACGTTTTGAATATTATCTAACAAGACATTTTGATTATTAAATAGTACATTTTAAAAGCAAAAGATAGAAGATGCAAAATTCAATACTGTGATTCCAAAATCTATCCCAAGTATTGTGACAATGGTTACTAAATTTAAACTACATATTTACAAAGTTAAAAGATCTCTAAAACACGATCTAATTTTAATTTCAATTTCAATTCCAATTCTAATTCCAATGATCAAGTCTCTACCAGCACTGATCGGTCTCCCATCTCCGGTACCTATAACCCGCGGAAGACCTCACCGGAACCGAATCTCCGGCCCACCTCTGTATCAAACTCCGATCATAAACCGCCCGTTTATCGGGGTCCGATAGCGTCGAATAAGCCGAATGCACTTTCATAAACTCATCAGCCGATGAGTCACCACTTCCCACATCAGGGTGCAACACTCTAGCTAGTTTCCTATAGGCCAATTTGATCTCTCTCGTATCGGCCCCGACTCGAACCCCGAGCACGTCGTATAGGGACGAAGGAGTCGGGGCACGAAACGATCTGATCGGCCCCGACTCGGTTGCGGTCCGCTCGGCCGTGGCGAAAGCGGAGGTGGTTGTTGATCGTTTGTAGGTTATGGAGGAGGGAATATTTGAGTGTGGGGAAGAGGGTGGATTGAAGGTGAAGTTAGGGGATGTGAAGAGTGAAGATGCAGTTGAAATAACAGCCATTTGAATATTTGATGTCAAGAGGAAATGTAAGTAAAATGTTTGTTGGGTTTTGGATTGAGTTTGTTGATTTTGTGGGTGGATTTATAGGGGACTTATCCAAATGGAAGGGTTGGTTTATTCTTATTATTATTATCTGTTGGAATAAATGTGTAAATAATAATAATAATATTTTTTTGAAAGCAAATGTACAATTATGTTCAAAGGGGTCCAACTATTTATTTTCTAGCCGGGACCGCACATCCAACTCCTTCAGAAGAAAACTTGAATCCATAACCTTTTAATATTTGCATGTAACTATTACCTCGCCTTAACTAGCTAGACTAAGAATCATTGGTAAATAATAATAATGTTAATAATATTAATGTAGTGGGTATCTTATATTAACCAGTTGAACTAATAATAATAAATAATTAATAATAATAATAATAATAATAATAATAATAATAATAATAAATAATAATAATAATAATAATAATAATAATAATAATAATATTAATATTAATAAGATTAATGAAGAGTCAGCTTGGAGTCGGTGGCGGTGCTTCCGGCGCCGGGGACCCCGGGAATCTCCACCGACAAGCATCGGGAGTTTCGGTCGTCCCACGTTCGTTGATTCTTTCAGCCAATTACAAGTTTTCTTTTCTTTTGATAACTTTATGCATTTTGGATTTTATATAAATGAAATTTCTGCAAACAAAGTAATTTTATATTTAATCAAACTAAATTTTAAGAGAGAATTGTATTTTAATAATCCAAACTATTATTTATTTGCTGATAATAATTCATATCAAATAGACCGACAATAATCTCAACTTTTAGTTTTGTTACCAATAACAATGTTAATAGCATAATTATTTATTTGTTTACACTTAATTTTACTCACGATGGTGATTGTGAATGAAGTACGGAGATGCAAAATGAAATGGAATAAAAAACGAATGTAAATCAAGTGTAAACAAATGAATAATTATGATAATAGGATTGTAATTGTTAAAAGTAATAATATTAAAAGTATTTTCAGAAGATGTTTTAATAATATTAAAAGTAATAATCTATAAGAATTGTAATTGTTAGGTATTTTTAGAAGATGTTTTAATCTAATATATCTTTTGTAATAACCAGAGAGAAAAGAGACGGATCACACGTTCTTTGGGTGTAGTTTCTCGATGAATATTTGGGTTTGGTTGTAGCAATGGAGTGGATTCTTCCTCTCGTTGCCCTAAAATCGGATGGTTTTAGATATCATACTAAAAGATTGCTCATGGTGAAGAGAATACACAAATCTAAAGTGGTGTTGAGTACTCGATCTCTTATTTGATGGATTCAGAAACGATGAACTTTTTAATAGGGAATATTGATCTCCTCTAAAAACGATGGATGATATTATGTTCTTTTCAAATAAATTGATGAACAGTAAACCTAAGTTTTGTATTTTGGTTAGAGTGGTGTTATTCTTGATCGTTCATATTGTAATTGTGTTTTCCTTTTGTAATTCTTTTTCGATTCCTAACATCTCGTTAGTTTCTACAATAATTTCGTTCTTCTAGAAATAAATATTTGATGTGTATTTTAAAAATATATACGTTATAAATAATATTCTTATCTATTAGAAATAAAATACAAGTGAGACAGATAAAACGACTTGTTTATGTTTGTCTGTTAATATCACTATCAGAAATGCGTCATTTCTTACATCTACACATATGTCAATTTCTAATTGGAAAACAGTTAATCAGTGATGTACGTAACTTCGATTTTAATATGTGTGATTAATTAATTAATTAATTAAATTAGTGGGAATTCGGTTACTTTCTTTCAACGGTATCTTGATGCGCCTTAAAGAGGGGTCCCATTATGCATGGAATCTGGTCAGCTAAATAGAAAAGTCCAGTCAATGAGTTCTAGATCAACTGGTTTAGGAGGAGACACCCTATGACTTTCCAATGTGGAGGTCATGGGTTGGAGTCTCACTAGGTGCAATATGCTCCTAGTGGGCCAAGGGTTTTACCACAGTGGGCCTTTAGGTGGTGGGTTTCCCTTGGAATGGTGGGCGAGCCGGGTCACCAGCGCCGTCTGTGTTCGCGGGCGTGGGTGGCCTTTTGCCATTGGGTTTACCCGGGTGACCGGGCTTAAAAATTATTCGTTGGCCGTTCAAAAAAAAAAAAAAAAAAGAAAAGTCCAAACATCCAAAATTTAGTACTTATCTAGTATAGCTTCAACTACATGGAACAATAATGAAAAAAAACTAATATAAAAAGGGATGGGTAAATAGACACTTCAATATTTTAAATCAACATCTTAAAATTTCTCATGAGTCGTACGACCCCATACATGTCGTATAAGGGGGTCGTATAGCCCTATACGGGACGTATAACCCCTCTGACAGCCCCTTGAATTTTTTCTCGGAGTTATTGTCAAAATTTGCTATACACGTTGTATAGCCCTATATGTGGCGTATAGGAGGGGTCGTATATGGCTATATGGGGTGTATAGCTCTCTGACAGCCCCCTTGAATTTTTCTATTTTCAGTGAATTCGACCCTACACGTCGCGTATAGACCCATACGCGACGTATAGGGGGGTGTCGATTTATATGGGTGGGTGTCTCTTTATTAGGACCCTATAAGAATCAACAATACTATCATAACTATAATATAATGTATATTAATAGGATAATGATAATTTTAATCAAAATGTATGACACTTATATAATATTTTAAGCATAAAGTACAATTGTTTTATACAATAGTTATATTTTTGTCCCCATTTAATTTACTTCTTCTATACATTATTAATACATTATTTAAAAATATGATATTATTAATTCACTTCATTAAATTTACTAATCATATTTTTAAAACTTAATGCTATTTAATTTAAGTATTATTTTATTTAAAAAATATATCTATACTACTATATAATACATCTCTTTTGATAGAGATTTAATTTTGTCAAACATGCAAGTTTTGAAGCAACATGTACAAAGAAATGCAAGTCATTTAAGAAGGGTAGAACAAAGAATTAATTAAGATTTTAAAGCAATTTAGCGGCATTATGGTAAATTTATCCATTAAATTTTATATACCTTAATATTTTTGTCATTGGCTCTTTCATGTATTTAAAAATATTACTAATACATTATTTAATAATATGATATTATTTAATTCACTTTATTAAATTTATTTTATTTAAGATACTATATATTAACTTTTAAATTTTTATTACTAGTTATATTTTTATAACTAAATACTATTTAAACTAAGTATTATTTAATTTGTATATATCTTCATATTTATAATAACTATAATATTAATATTTTTATAGGAGCATATTGTGAGTTTAATAATTTTAATATTTATCTATATTTTTTATAAAAAAGTGAAAGGTGGATAGAATGATATTTTTACATATGGATTAAAACGTCCATATGAAAAGTCATGCTTAAGTTTAAAAAAAATAAATTATTTTATTTTATTTGTGCCCTTACAATAAAGTAATAACATATGATGCTTATAATACAAATGCTAAAGCATATACACGTGCCCAAACAAAACCGCCATTTATTTTCAATGTTGTTCATTCATTGCGATTGATCATTAATCCCTCTTCCCATTTCCTTTGCTGCTTGTTAACAACTCAATAACAATAAAGATGGTAATTTGTGGTGACAAATCACCATTAACTTTATCCGGTTTATGCAAATCACCACCGAAAGCTGCCTCTAATGATCATAAAACTCTAACCTACATTCATAAAACAAACCCCCCCTTAAAATCTAGGTAATAAGTGATTTCCAACCACAAATACCACCAATGCTTTCACTAATCTTGTTGGACTTATCTTAAAAACTTTTATAATATACATAATTTTTTTCCTTCAATCAATTTTTTCAATAACTATATTTTGATTTTTTTACTTTACGTCATAACGCATCGAGCCAATACTGACTAAAATCGATTTCCCAAAGTAATCACGTAACAGTCTTACCGACACAAGGCGCGAGCATTTCCACTAGTATATATATATATATATATATATATATATATATATATATATATATATATATATATATATATATATATCATGATTATTAAATATTATTTTTTTGGTGTGAGAAGAAATATGATAGCTATGTATGTAGTGTCTATTATCTTTGATACAACTCTTTTATATCATCTCTTTTTATACATTTTGGTGCTTAGAGAGAGAGACTTTGAGCCTTTGTTGGGGATAAGAGGTATCAAGGCGGTGGCCACAACCCTCCCGGTTCGGCCTGGGGTGTCGGCAAGGCTGGTCGTGGGCCTTTTGGTTTTGACCAGATTAAGGCGGTTACCTCCTAACAGAGATGAAGGGATCTACAATGTATGATGAAATCATGAGGGGTTTATTGTAGGTTGAATTTAGGGTTAGTGGGGTCAGAGATACAAACAATCCTAAAAACTGAAAAATGACTTTCTCATGCAACCAACTTATTCTAGGTAGACCTGCCTGGTGCATGGAGGCAGTGGTCGTCGTCCTCTTGTAAGATCTAGGCAATTATTTTTTGTGTTAGGGCACGTGCTATATCTAAAGATGTGCTTTCATTTTTGTTCAACTCTAGGTAGATCTGTGGTTGTTATTGACCTACTGAATCATTCCGTCCACGCATCTTTATGATACAACTTCTCTAATTGTTGGCACCTCGGGCGTTATTTTTAGCGGTGCCCGTCGCCGGTAGCTGACTACGACGATTGTTGGTGACCTTGTCGTGATTACAGTGAGGATGCCGGTCATGGATGTCACCAGAGGTCGTGTAACACCCGGAAATTTATTAGTTTGAAGCCGACGAATAAAGAAAAGAAATAAAGTCCAAAGTCGAGGGGCCAAACTCGTCAACGAAGGAAAAGTCGGGAAATGTGGTGATATGTGTAGGGAGAGGGCAACCCACTCTCCCCACACTTCACAAAATTCAGCCACCAAAGAAGAGAGAAGAGAGAAAGAAGAGAAAAAGGGAGAAAAGGGTTGATTCGGGTGATTCGGGTGTCCAAATTCGTCGAGTAGCAAGCCAAATCGAAGCTCTTGTCTTTGTGCTCGATTGTGTGAGTTCTAGGACCCCACATTTACTTGTTTTCAACTGATTTTGGGGCTGGAAGATGTCAAAACCCCGTTTTTATGTGTGTGTACGTTTGACCCATTTGGGTGTGATGTGTATGATGCGTTTAGAGTACGATTTCGGGCTTGTGTGTGCTTGTATGGTGTTAAGGTATACATTCCTAAGGTCCAGGAGGGTTGATTTAGGCTTAGAATGGGTTTGGAGGAGCTTGGAGGCCGAAAATGGCAGATTGGGTTCGGGATGAACTCCATTCTGCATCAGCTAGGGCTAGGCGACCGAATGGAGGCCATACGGCCGAATGAGGGCGATTGAAGGTCATTCGCACGATTGGGGTTCAGTCGCACGACTGGGAGTCCAGTCGCATGAGGGATGTGCGACTGAGGGTTCAGTCGCATAGACGCTTAGTCGCATGAGTCCATACGCATGAGGTTAGTCGCATAGGTGCCCATTCGCAGTAGTCCCATTCGCACAAGGTCCATACGCACGATTGGATGTTCATTCGCATAGATGACCATCCGCATGGGTCCAGTCGCATGATGTTCAGTCGCATGGAGGCCATGCGACTGAAGAGTGTCCATACGCCCGAATAGTGCTGTGGCACTCGAATGAAGGTGTAGTTCGACTTCTGGCCTTCGGGGAAAGGTCTAGATGTAAGTTTGGACGTAAAGTAATCCGTAAGAACATGTAAGAGTATGGTTATAGCCTTAGAGTGCATATAGGGCAGGATGATGATGATGATGTTGCACGTTTATGCATATTATGAATGTATGATGTTGCCCTGTATGATGATGATGAATATGTTTGATATGTTCCTTGTTATGATGTATGATTATCTTTCTTATGGCTTTACGTATTATGACGAATGAAATGAAGTATTATGTAACGCAAAGTGGAAAGAGATGACACGTCTTGCATGCATCGGATAAGGGGTCCTTCTTTGTGATTGACCATTATGTGGAACCTCTACCGCTTACCCTTAGTACTGTGGCATACGTTTAGCTGTTCATTTATTGACTTCGGCCCAGTGGCTATGACCGTCGGTTATCATTAGTACTGTGGCATACGTTTAGCTGTTCATTTATTGACTTCGGCCCAGTAGCTAAGACTGATCGGTTAACCCCAGTACCGTGGCATACGTTTAGCTGTTCATTTATTGACTTCGGCCCGGTAGCTGTGACTAATTGGGGTGTAGCATATGGTATTGGTATGGATGATGTCCGATGCGCAAGTAAGTTAAAAGGAACGAATGAATGAATGAAGAAGATAATAATGATATTATCTATGCGTACGTATGATGTGTGATCATGTCAAAGTAACGAATGGTCTTATATGAAAGTAAAGTATATTTTATTATTAAAACTAGAACTCACTCAGCAACGCTGACTTTTATTGCATTTTCCAGTTGGCAGGTAAATGATTGCTGAGGATGGCACGGCAAGGCTACTCAGCTCTTTTGGGATGGCATCCAATTATATAGCTTTTGTGATGTAATGCAAACATGAATTTTGTAACCGGATAATGATGTATTATTTGGCAAAAGTAATTATAATGAAACGTGATGTCATTTTTGAATGTTTCCGCTGCAATGATTTCTTAATGTAATGTAAATTTTATATTTTATGTGCGATGAATGACCAACTGTAGGCGTTCCGGGAACGGGGCCTTACAAGTTGGTATCAGAGCCAAAGTTTAAGTGAAATAGGTAAATTTTCAAAATAAACCTTAACTTAAACTGAGAATGGGACGGAAAGGGAATGGGATGCCAAACTGAGTAGCTGCGTGCCATCAGGTATTTTCTTAAAGTTAACCGGTTTTATGTGCGCATGGTATATGTTATGTGTTGTATGTAGATTTGAATACTGATGTAGTCAGGACAGGTAATACTTGGGGTGTGAAGAGTACAGTAAGTGGCTAATCACAACTGGCCACTGTAATTAGGGACTTACTATACTTGACATAAACTGAGTTGTTTCCTTGAATGACCGTGTTGGTGTTTGAATCTTTCAGTGCGTTAGAGAATGGCTGGTGGTAGATCTTCTAGAGCCTCTAGAGGTGGAGGCCGTGATGGCCCTGTTGCTGAACCACGCCCTAAGAGAGGAAGGCCGAGAGTTGAGAAAGAGGTTCCTGCAGAACCCGAGACTCCTCATCCAGAAGCTGGGGATGAGAGTGCGAATTTGAGGGCTTCGGTAAAGGAGGCTGTTGTTGAGGAAGTGCATCAGGTCATGCAGACGATCTTACCGTCTGTGGTGACCGAAGTCATCAAAGCTGTGAAGGAGGGGGAACGCAAAGAGAGAAACCGGGCCTCGGGGGAGCGACCGGAGCCTGAAACTATTTTCTCCGATAACGAGGAGGAAGAGGAAGAGGAGCCTGTGCGAGAGGTAGCACGAGGCTGTAACTACGGGGTGTTCATGCGATGTAAGCCCCCTACTTTTGACGGTAATGGCAATGCTGCCGCTGCTCACCGATGGGTGAGAGAAATGGAGGCTGTCCTCGACATAAGCGAATGCCGAGAAGATCAGAAGGTAAAGTTTGCCACCCACTCCTTTGTGGACTCGGCACTATGCTGGTGGGACAACATTGTCCAAGCTGAGGGTAATCGGGCGATCGGGAGAATGAGGTGGCCCGAACTGAAGAAGATGGTGATTGAGGAGTTCTGTCCTCACAGGGAAATGGATAAGATTGAGAGGGAGTTCCTGCAGCTGGAGGCGGGATCCATGACACACCAACAGTATACTACCAAGTTCAACGAGATGGCACGGTTGGTGCCGGATCAGGTGACGCCTCTTTCTCGGAAGATCAAGAGGTACATTCAGGGTTTACCGGTGGATGTCCGCCGGCATATGATCGCCGCCCGGCCAAGTACGTTTAGGTCGGCGGTTGATTTGGCCGGAAGACTCTATGATGAGAGGGGAGTGGTGGTGGTTGAAGCGAATAGGAAGGGTGGTGGTGATCGAAGCTGGAACGGGAAGAGGTTTGGTCGGGGTGAGGCCTCGACGGGTAACAAAAAGGCACGGGTGGATGACCGCCGCGTGGCCACACCGGGAGCAGGGTCGAGGAGGTGTGGAAAGTGTGGAAAGGAGCATGCGGGAGAATGCAGGCTGGGTTTGAACGTGTGCTTCAAGTGTGGGAAAACTGGGCATATGGCGAAGGATTGCCTGACGGGCAAATGTTTTAACTGTGGGGAAATTGGTCATATGAGCAGGGATTGCAAGAAGCCGAGGGCTGAGAGTTCGGGGCGAAGAGGACGGGAGGTGATGGACCGAGGGCGAGCGCCAGGGCATTCACCATGACACAGGAGGAGGCTAGGACGGACCCTGACGTTGTGTCCGGTACGTTTCTGGTGAACCAAACTTTAGCTTCTGTGTTATTTGATTCTGGTGCGAGTAAGAGTTTTATTTCTGCTGCTTTCTGTGCTAAGCTGCCTGTTAGTAGTAGACATGTTGATGCGCCCTTTGATGTAGAAACTGCCATAGGTAAGTCTACCAGGATTTCTGAGATGATAGAGAATTGTGATGTGGAGCTTGAGGGTCATAAGTTTCCTGTTAGACCGTTTGTGATGACCTTAGGTGGTTTTGACTTGGTTCTTGGGATGGATTGGTTAGCGGACTTCGAGGCGAACATTGTGTGTCGCAAGAAGATGATTCGGTTGTTGGCGCCTGACGGAAGTTCAGTGACAGTGTATGGTGATCGGGTTACTACGATTCCGAAAGTAATCTCGATGGCGGTGGCGGGAAAGTGTATGAGGCGTGGATGTAGTGCCTACTTGGCCTATGTAAAGGATGTGGATACGCCAACACCACAACTAGCCGATGTACCGGTTGTGTGTGACTTTCCAGATGTGTTTCCAGAAGACCTATCAGGAGTGCCACCTGACAGAGAGATTGAGTTTCAGATTGATCTGATACCGGGTGCCCAACCAGTCGCCAAGGCACCGTATCGGTTGGCTCCGACCGAGATGAAAGAATTGATGGAGCAGTTGCAAGAGCTACTTGATAAGGGGTTCATTAGACCGAGTATCTCTCCTTGGGGTGCTCCGGTCCTGTTTGTAAAGAAGAAGGACGGTAGTATGAGGATGTGCATCGACTACCGCGAGCTGAACAAGTTGACAGTGAAGAACCGATACCCCTTACCGAGGATTGATGATTTGTTCGATCAGCTGCAGGGTGCCAGTTGGTTTTCGAGAATAGATCTTCGATCTGGTTACCATCAGTTGAAGGTGAAGGAGCAAGACATTCCTAAAACAGCTTTCCGTACGCGCTATGGTCACTACGAGTTTCTTGTCATGTCCTTTGGCTTGACCAACGCGCCAGCTGCTTTTATGGATTTGATGAACCGTGTGTGTCGGCCTATGTTGGATAAATCAGTGATTGTGTTTATTGATGATATCCTGATTTACTCGAGGAGCGACGCAGAGCATGCCGGACACATTCGGGAGGTTCTAGAGACGTTGAGGAGGGAGAAGTTGTATGCGAAATTCTCCAAGTGCGCGTTCTGGTTGCGCGAAGTTCAGTTCTTGGGTCACGTGGTGAATCCTGACGGGATTATGGTGGACCCGGCGAAAGTGGAGGCGGTTATGCAATGGAAGTCACCAAAAACGCCATCCGAGATTCGCAGTTTCTTGGGTTTGGCGGGTTACTACAGAAGATTTATCCAAGACTTCTCTAAGATTGCTTCTCCACTAACCAAGTTGACCCGAAAAGATGTGAAGTTCGTGTGGGGTCAAGCTCAAGAGAAGGCGTTCGAAGAATTGAAGGCGAGACTGACTCAAGCTCCTGTTCTGTCATTACCCGATGGAAGTGAAGACTTGGTGGTTTATTCCGATGCTTCTTACTCGGGGTTGGGGTGTGTGTTAATGCAGAGAGGAAAGGTTATAGCCTATGCATCCCGACAGTTGAAGGTTCATGAGGTCAATTATCCTACTCATGACTTGGAGCTAGCAGCTGTGGTCTTTGCGTTAAAGATTTGGAGGCACTATCTGTACGGGACTAAGTGCACCATATTTACTGACCACAAGAGTCTGAAGTACTTCTTTGAGCAGAAGGATTTGAACATGAGGCAGAGGCGGTGGTTGGAACTTATAAAGGATTATGATTGTGAGATCCACTACCATCCGGGCAAGGCCAACGTGGTGGCTGATGCCCTTAGCCGGAAGGAGAGGCCCGAGCCGATTCGGGTGAAAGCCTATCAATTGATCATGACCTCCGATGTGATGAAGCAGGTTAAAGAGTTTCAAGATGAGGCATTGAAAGAAGATCATCTTAACTCTGAAAGAATGAGAGGTCTGGTTGGAGAGTTGGGTGAAAACACGCTCGGTGTTAGAACCCGATTTGATCGTGTGTGGATTCCTCGTTTTGGGGATCTACGGGGGAAGATAATGGATGAAGCTCACAAGACTCGGTACTCGATTCATCCTGGTGCCACGAAGATGTACCATGATATGAAGAAAGATTATTGGTGGCCGGGTATGAAGCGCGACGTGGTGGAGTATGTGAGTAAGTGCCTTACTTGCTTACAGGTGAAGGCCGAGCACCAAAAGCCGTATGGGAAGATACAACCTTTGGATATACCGGAATGGAAGTGGGAGCACATCACCATGGATTTCATTACAAAGCTGCCGCGTACCCCGAAAGGGTATGATGCCATATGGGTGATAGTTGATCGTTTGACGAAGAGTGCTCACTTCCTACCGATCCGCGAGACATATTCATCTGAGAGGTTGGCTGATCTGTTCATCAAGGAGATTGTGACTCGTCATGGTGTGCCGGTGTCTATTGTGTCGGATCGTGACACCCGGTTTACATCTAAATTCTGGAAGAAGTTCCACGACGCCATGGGGACGAGGTTACATATCAGCACGGCTTATCACCCCCAGACTGATGGTCAGTCAGAAAGGACCATTCAGACATTGGAAGACATGCTTCGGGCATGTGTGATTGATTTTGGTGGAAGTTGGGATGACCACCTACCGTTAGCCGAATTCTCATATAACAACAGTTATCACGCCAGCATTGGCATGCCTCCATATGAGATGCTATACGGTAGGAGATGCAGAACACCCGTTTGTTGGGGTGATATTGGTCAGAAGGAATTGGGGAGCGTCGAGGTAATCGAGGCTACGACTGAGAAGCTTGAGAAGATCAAAGCCTTCATGAAGGCAGCCAAAGACAGACAGAAGTCGTATGCTGATAAAAGGCGCAGGCCGATTGAGTTCCAGGTGGGTGACCGGGTTATGTTGAAGGTCTCCCCTTGGAAGGGTATCATTCGCTTCCGAAAGCGGGGCAAGTTGAGCCCAAGGTATATAGGCCCTTTCCGAATCATTGCTCGAGTAGGAGAGGTGGCCTATAGACTGGAGTTACCAGATGAGTTAAGTGGAATTCACCCGACATTCCATGTATCTCATCTAAGGAAGTGCTTAGCAGATGAAGATATGATTGTTCCATTGGAGGATATCGAAGTAGATGAACGGCTCAATTATGTGGAGCAACCAGTGGCAATCATCGACCGAAAGGAGAAAAGGCTAAGGAATAAAGTGGTTCCTCTTGTGCGGGTACAGTGGAAGCACAGGAAGGGATCCGAGTCAACGTGGGAGACCGAGGAAGAAATGAGACAGCACTATCCACGTTTGTTCGAGGAATGACAGGTTTCGGGGACGAAACCTATTTAAGGGGGGTGGACTTGTAACACCCGGAAATTTATTAGTTTGAAGCCGACGAATAAAGAAAAGAAATAAAGTCCAAAGTCGAGGGGCCAAACTCGTCAACGAAGGAAAAGTCGGGAAATGTGGTGATATGTGTAGGGAGAGGGCAACCCACTCTCCCCACACTTCACAAAATTCAGCCACCAAAGAAGAGAGAAGAGAGAAAGAAGAGAAAAAGGGAGAAAAGGGTTGATTCGGGTGATTCGGGTGTCCAAATTCGTCGAGTAGCAAGCCAAATCGAAGCTCTTGTCTTTGTGCTCGATTGTGTGAGTTCTAGGACCCCACATTTACTTGTTTTCAACTGATTTTGGGGCTGGAAGATGTCAAAAACCCGTTTTTATGTGTGTGTACGTTTGACCCATTTGGGTGTGATGTGTATGATGCGTTTAGAGTACGATTTCGGGCTTGTGTGTGCTTGTATGGTGTTAAGGTATACGTTCCTAAGGTCCAGGAGGGTTGATTTAGGCTTAGAATGGGTTTGGAGGAGCTTGGAGGCCGAAAATGGCAGATTGGGTTCGGGATGAACTCCATTCTGCATCAGCTAGGGCTAGGCGACCGAATGGAGGCCATACGGCCGAATGAGGGCGATTGGGGTTCATTCGCACGATTGGGGTTCAGTCGCACGACTGGGAGTCCAGTCGCATGAGGGATGTGCGACTGAGGGTTCAGTCGCATAGACGCTTAGTCGCATGAGTCCATACGCATGAGGTTAGTCGCATAGGTGCCCATTCGCAGTAGTCCCATTCGCACAAGGTCCATACGCACGATTGGATGTTCATTCGCATAGATGACCATCCGCATGGGTCCAGTCGCATGATGTTCAGTCGCATGGAGGCCATGCGACTGAAGAGTGTCCATACGCCCGAATAGTGCTGTGGCACTCGAATGAAGGTGTAGTTCGACTTCTGGCCTTCGGGGAAAGGTCTAGATGTAAGTTTGGACGTAAAGTAATCCGTAAGAACATGTAAGAGTATGGTTATAGCCTTAGAGTGCATATAGGGCAGGATGATGATGATGATGTTGCACGTTTATGCATATTATGAATGTATGATGTTGCCCTGTATGATGATGATGAATATGTTTGATATGTTCCTTGTTATGATGTATGATTATCTTTCTTATGGCTTTACGTATTATGACGAATGAAATGAAGTATTATGTAACGCAAAGTGGAAAGAGATGACACGTCTTGCATGCATCGGATAAGGGGTCCTTCTTTGTGATTGACCATTATGTGGAACCTCTACCGCTTACCCTTAGTACTGTGGCATACGTTTAGCTGTTCATTTATTGACTTCGGCCCAGTGGCTATGACCGTCGGTTATCATTAGTACTGTGGCATACGTTTAGCTGTTCATTTATTGACTTCGGCCCAGTAGCTAAGACTGATCGGTTAACCCCAGTACCGTGGCATACGTTTAGCTGTTCATTTATTGACTTCGGCCCGGTAGCTGTGACTAATTGGGGTGTAGCATATGGTATTGGTATGGATGATGTCCGATGCGCAAGTAAGTTAAAAGGAACGAATGAATGAATGAAGAAGATAATAATGATATTATCTATGCGTACGTATGATGTGTGATCATGTCAAAGTAACGAATGGTCTTATATGAAAGTAAAGTATATTTTATTATTAAAACTAGAACTCACTCAGCAACGCTGACTTTTATTGCATTTTCCAGTTGGCAGGTAAATGATTGCTGAGGATGGCACGGCAAGGCTACTCAGCTCTTTTGGGATGGCATCCAATTATATAGCTTTTGTGATGTAATGCAAACATGAATTTTGTAACCGGATAATGATGTATTATTTGGCAAAAGTAATTATAATGAAACGTGATGTCATTTTTGAATGTTTCCGCTGCAATGATTTCTTAATGTAATGTAAATTTTATATTTTATGTGCGATGAATGACCAACTGTAGGCGTTCCGGGAACGGGGCCTTACAGGTCGTCGGTGTCCGCTATGGTGTTGTCTCTACTACTACACAACGATTTTGGTTTGTTGTTTCGTGTGGCTTGCGATAGTGGTGATGTCGTAGTTGTGCATTTCTTTTCTTTGCTTATCGTTGTAGGTGATGCTTGATGTTGTTGTCAATGATGGTGAGGAAACGTGCCCCTAAGATGAGTATGATCTTTAATCGGTTGGTTTGATGATATAGGATATGATGACAACAAAAATGATAATTTTGTTGTTATGGTGAGGTAAACTCGCAGTTTGCAGCCACAATGAATTATTATTTTTAACCTAATACTTTTATATTTTGTTTAAAGAAAAAGGAAACGTATAATTGAATGGCTATGATGATTCAAACATGATAGTTTTACTCGGTGCACGCTTATGAGCCCCAATCATTAATTCGTTTGTGTTAATATTAAGACATAGATGATTGTGATTTGTTATAGAAACCGATCGAAAACGGGTTGTTGGTCATTGTGATGTTCTTGTATATGGCCTACTGATTAAACAATCTGCCGGTTCAACATTGCATGCTTACACTGATGCTCATTGTCCCTCTCTGCATGCCTACTCTGATGCTGACTTGGCTGGTTGTCCTGATGACCGTCGATCCACCGGGAGATTTGCCCTTTACCTCGGTTCTAACCTAATCTCGTGGTCTACCAGAAAGCAACGCACTATCTCTCGGTCATCAACAGAATCCGAGTATAAAACCTTAGCAGTTGTTGAACTCACTTGGATTAAAGCCCTCCTCCGAGAACTTAAGGTTCATATGCCATCCGTTCTAGTGCTATGGTGTGATAACTTAGGTGCTACATACTTATCAGCAAATTCAATCTTTCATGCTCGAACAAAACATGTCAAAGTTGATTTCCACTTTGTTAGAGAAAAGGTTACTAAGAGAACACTCTCTGTGCAATTCATATCCACTAATGATCAAATTGCTGATGTTTTCACCAAACCATTACCCTTACAACGGTTTACAAAATTACGGCCTAAGCTACAGGCCGTTTTTCGAATGTTAGACCATTTATGTACTTAGTGATTAGTATTATATATTAGAGGGTTCTAAAGTGTTAATATATACTCCATATATATCCCTTGTAATCATCATTATCAACATAAAATACAATATACTATACAAAGTTTAACTATCCTCATCTTTATAATTTATCAAAATTTATATATCATTTTTTAAAACTTATTTCTTGTTTAAAACATTTCACATCTCATTCCACATATCTACCTTTATTCAATTAAATAAATTTTTTTATTCTCTTTATAATTAATTTATTCTATGAAACTCACATTTACTCAAAAAAAACAAATTAGATAATAGATATAGGGGATGATTAGTGCACCCCAAATATGAGGGATGGGTATATTAGTTCTTAAAAATATAGGGTATGAGGATGAGGATGGGATGGAGTGGATTTTTAAGTTTTTTTTTTAACGTAGAGATGGGGTCGGGGATGAGGGTGGGGGATGGGTTGAAAATGCTCTAATAGTTAACAATCACGTTTATATATTATCATACATGGTTCAAACATGTTTGAGTAATGTTAATGTTTATATCTATTGGGTCAAACATGTAAACTTGAAATGACTAGCTAAAGAGGATTATATATGTTAAACGAGTTGTCCATTTTTAATGATCAAAGCTTCCTAAATTAGTTTATTCAATAAACTTATGTCTGCAATATATTTTAGTGCAGGTGGCGTTATATTTATGGAATAGTCTTGGTGCTAGCTCTCATGTAAGCATTGTATCTTAGTTAAATTCGTTTTATTAACTACATAGTATTATTATGTTTAGACTTTATATGCTCATAGATAGTTACAAAATGTTCTTTCTAATGATACTTGCTTGCAAGTTATATCTCTTGAGAAATGTGTTATAAAAGCCAAAATATTATCGAGAAGTAATATCGTTGCTAAAACATTTATTTCAAGAATTAATATTGTACCATCTGATAAAAAGATCTATTTTAAGTTCTATAGAAGACAATTTTTACTTCCTGTATGTTTTGCAATAACAAATAACAAAAGATAAGGATAATCATTAGAGTTGGTCTCTAATTAAAATAATCAATTTTCATTTATGGAGAGTTGTATGTTGTATTATCAAGAGTACAAAGTAGAGACGGAGTCAAATTATTAATATTAGATAAAGACGGTAATGTTACTAATGAGACAACAAATGTTGTTTACAAAGATTTTTAGAGATCTGTAAGAAATATTTATTTCTCAATGTAATTGTACATCTATTATTGCTCGTTAAAAGTAATGTCTTTCATCATATATGATAATTAAATTGTTTCATCAATTAACGACGTGTTATTATTTTAACTAACCATGTAACACACACGTAATAACCTAGTGCTACATTAATACTGATTTTCGTCACAACGTGTGGGGTCAATAACGGCTAAAAATTTTGATCGAATATGAAATAGTTGGGTTGCAATCTCTAAGACCAAACACGCTAGTATGGAGAGTGTAAGGCCGGCTTTAAGGGTAAAGCTACTAAAGCCCTTGCTTTAAACCCCATTTCTCCAAAGGCCTCAATTTTTTTAAATCTTGTACATATACTGATGTACATACAAGTTTGGGCTTCGGTTTTATCCTCCATTAGTCCAGTTGGAAATTTGAATGATCGGGGAAATCAAAGTGTCGGGTCTTCCAAACATTAAAACAACATAATTGTGTTGAAAATTGAACAACTAACCGGATGTTAAGTTGGAAATCGAGCAATGCAATGACAAAAGTAAATCAAATTCGAGATGAGGAAGAACCAAAGTTAATAATTTCTCCTAAGTTCCTAGTATCACGAAAACATCCTTTTCTTCATCGTCCTAATTTAAGAAATCTCGAGAGTTTACATCTGGTCTTCTAGGTCGTACCCTGTTCTTCATCATCATGAGTTTTTCTTGAGTAGCTTTTTCTGGTTTTCCTTTAGTTCGTCTTTAAAACTGGGTTTTATATCCCTTAAATTTGTTGTTGTAACCTTATGAAAATGAGGAAAGATACATCTTAACAAGATAAAAAGATTAATTTCAGGTTAGTGAAACAGTGGTTGAAGATTGCAAAGAAATAGTAGGTATTCTTACTCAGTTTTATTTCTTTATATTTTAAGTGTTAATTTTTTATACCTAATGATTATTTTGATGAGATTTTAGTTCACAAGCTTTCTTTATATTTAGTATTTATGATATATTAATACTGTTTTTAAACAAGCATTTTTGTATATCGATCTACATATTTGGAGTAACCTATAAAAAAATTGGGACAATTGAATTTAACCACCCATTTGAATGCATACTAAACTTTTGCTCTCATAAATCCATAGTAACAGGTAATTTTATTTATGATCTCTGCTTAGTTCTTTTTATCATGTATTTGATCTTGTTAAATGTTGGTTTATAGGGGAAAAAGTTTTAAATAGGGCCGCAGATTTTTTGCTTGCTTGAGGCATTTAAATCGGTTGAGCCAGCCCTGGAGTATATAATGTCTATTCAATACGATTAAAATTCATCATACATTAAAAATGAAAAAGTTTGTCTTGATAATAAAAAAGAACTTCAACCATAACTCCATCATTGAAATAATCATCAGAGTGGATGTTCTATAGACATTAAACTTCTCATGCATGTAAACTAACATCATTTGCATTTACCCTATCATTTCGGTCCGATAATTAGTCTAATAACCCTTCTGGTCTAAAAATTCTTATTACTCATTTTATTCAATATATAAATTATGTTTAAGTGTAATTTTCACTTTAAAATTAAACTAAAAGAGTTTTAAGAAAGTGTTGGATTATGGTGTCGTGTCAAATTAGGGATGAACGTTTGGTACAAAGTACCGAACTAATACATATACCGAACCGGGACTAACTAAACAAAAACGGTACGGGTACTGGATTTTGTCTAATTTCAATATCTGTACCAGTAAATATCAAAAGGTACCGATTCAGTACCAATTACCAAAAAATAGTTTTTTTTACCGTTTTGATACAATGTTAGTGTTTTATATTTCAAATTCAAGATTATAACGTAGTTTATATAATTTTTAGACATTTTTGGATGTTTTCGTTATTATAAATTCTTAAATTTCTATTAGCAAAAAAAAAAAAAAAAAAAAAAAAAAAAAAAAAAAAACAATAACAAAATGGTAAAGTACTAAAAACCTATTACCGATACCAATACCAAACCGATAGATTCAATACAGTATTCGCTACCCACTTTTCTGCACATTCAGTATCGGTGTATTCGGTACCGGTATGGTACCTATCTCATCCCTATATCAAATAATACATAAAACAAAAATATTTAATAATTCAAAGAGTAATACGGATCATAATGCCTATACGGCTCATGTAGCGGAACTCGTACAGTCTTATGAGGGATGGGTATATTAATTCTTAAAAATATAGGGTATGAGGATGAGGATGGGATGGCGTGGATTTTTAAGTTATTTTTTTTAATGTAGAGATGGGTCGGGGATGAGGGGGGAGATGGGTTGAAAATGCTCTAATAGTTAACAATCAAGTTTATATATTTTTTTTAAATGTGATGCAAATTATGAAAATTTCTTGTGCAATTTGCAATTTCATGACTTTATGATATAGTTTGATGGTTTTAGTTTTTTGTTTGTCACATAATTAAGATTGCATGGTTGGGTTATGAATTTAGGTAACAATCGATTGTTGCTTAATTTTATGACTATGACTTGCGCTTTCATTGTCTTGAAATATCATAGTATGTGTATATAGTCATGTCAACTTTATTTTAGGTAATTGTCAAATTATCATACATGGTTCAAACATGTTCGAGTAATGCTAATGTTTATATCTATTGGGTCAAACATGTAAACTTGAAATGACTAGCTAAAGAGGATTATATATGTTAAACGAGTTGTCCATTTTTAATGACAAAGCTTCCTAAATTAGTTTATTCAATAATAAACTTATGTCTGCAATATGTTTTAGTGCAGGTGGCGTTATATTTATGGAATAATCTTGGTGCTAGCTCTCATGTAAGCATTGTATCTTAGTTAAATTCGTTTTATTAACTACATAGTATTATTATGTTTAGACTTTATATGCTCATAGATAGTTACAAAATGTTCTTTCTAATGATACTTAGCTTGCAAGTTATATCTCTTGAGAAACGTGTTATAAAAGCCAAAATATTATCGAGAAGTAATATCGTTACTAAAACATTTATTTCAAGAATTAATATTGTACCATTTGATAACAAGATCAATTTTAAGTTCTATAGAAGACAATTTTTACTTTCTGTATGTTTTGTAATAACAAATTATAAAATGTAAGGATAATCATTATTTAGAGTTGGTCTCTAATTAAAATAATCAATTTTCATTTATGGAGAGTTGTATGTTGTATTATCAAGAGTACAAAGTAGAGACGGAGTCAAATTATTAATATTAGATAAAGACGGTAATGTTACTAATGAGACAACAAATGTTGTTTACAAAGATTTTTAGAGATTTGTAAGAAATATTTATTTCTCAATGTAATTGTACATCTATTATTGCTCGTTATCTTTCATTATATGTGATAATTAAATTGTTTCATCAATTACCAAACGACGTGTTATTATCTTAACTAACCATGTAACACACGCATAATAACTTAGTGCTACATTAATATTGATTTTCGTCACAACGTGTGGGGTCAATAACGGCTAAAAATTTTGATCGAATTTGAAATAGTTGGGTTGCAATCTCTAAGACCAAACACGCTAGTATGGAGAGTATAAGGCCGGCTTTAAGGGTAAAGCTACTAAAGCTCTTGCTTTAGATCCCATTTCTCCAAAGACCCCAATTTTTTAAATCTTGTACATATACTGATATACATACAAGTTTGGGCTTCGGTTTTATCCTCCATTAGTCCGGTTGGAAATTTGAATGATCGGGGAAATCAAAGCGTTGGTTCTTCTAAACATTAAAACAACATACTTGTGTAAAATTGAACAACTAACCGGATATTAAGTTGGAAATCGAGCAATGTAATGGCAAAAGTAAATCAAAATCGAGATGAGGAAGAACCAAAGTTAATAATTTTTCCTAAGTTCCTAGTATCACGAAAACATCCTTTTCTTCATCGTCCTAATTTAAGAAATCTCGAGAGTTTACATGGCTGGTCTTCTAGGTCGTACCCTGTTCTTCATCATCATTAGTTTTTCTTGAGTAGCTCTTTTTGGTTTTCCTTTATTTCGTCTTTAAAATGGGTTTTATATCCCTTAAATTTGTTGTTGTAAACTTATGATAATGAAAAAAGATACATCTTAACAAGATAAGAAGATTAATTTCAGGTTAGTGAAACAGTGGTTGAAGATTGCAAAGAAATAGTAGGTATTCTTACTCAGTTTTATTTCTTTATATTAAAATTTTATTTTTTAAGTGTTAATTTTTTTATACCTAATGATTATTTTGATGAGATTTTAATTCACAAGCTTTCTTTAAATTTAATATTTATGAAGTTTTAATACTGTTTTAAAACAAGCATTTTTATATATCGATCTACGTATTTTGAGTAACCTATAAAAAAATTGGGATAATTGAATTTAACCACCCATTTGTATGCATACTAAACTTTTGCTCTCATAAATCCATAGTAACAGGTAATTTTATTTATGATCTCTGCTTAGTTCCTTTTATCATGTATTTGATCTTGTTAAATGTTGGTTTATAGGGGAAAAAGTTTAAATAGAGCCCCGGATTTTTTGGTTGCTTGAGGCATTTAAATCGGTTGAGCCGGCCCTGGAGTATATAATGTCTATTCAATACGATTAAAATTCATCATACATTAAAAAAAACTTATTTGTAAAAAAGTTTGTCTTGATAATAAAAAAGAACTTCAACCATAACTCCATCATTAGAATCATCATCAGAGTGCATGTTCTATAGACATTAAACTTCTCATGCATGTAAACTAACATCATTTGCATTTACCCTATCATTTCGGTCCGATAATTAGTCTAATAACCCTTCTGGTCTAAAAATTCTTATTACTCATTTTATTCAATATATAAATTATGTTTAAGTGTAATTTTCACTTTAAAATTAAACTAAAAGAGTTTTAAGAAAGTGTTGGATTATGGTGCCGTGTCAAATTAGGATGAACGTTTGGTACAAAGTACCGAACTAATACATATACCGAATCGGGACTAACTAAACAAAAACGGTACGGGTACTGGATTTTGTCTAATTTCAATATCAGTACTAGTAAATATCAAAAGGTACCGTTTCAGTACCAATTACCAAAAAATAGTTTTTTTACCATTTTGATACAATGTTAGTGTTTTATATTTCAAATTCAAGATTATAACGTAGTTTATATAATTTTTAGACATTTTTGGATGTTTTCGTTATTATAAATTCTTAAATTTCTATTAGCAAAAAAAAAAAACAAACAATAACAAAATGGTAAAGTACTAAAAACCTGTTACCGATACCAATACCAAACCGATAGATTCAATACAGTATTCGCTACCCACTTTTCTGCACATTCAGTATCGGTGTATTCGGTACTGGTATGGTACCTATCTCATCCTTATATCAAATAATACATAAGACAATAATATTTAATAATTCAAAAAGTAATACGGATCATAATACTTATACGACTCATATAGCATAACTCATATAGTCGTATAGCTCTACACAACTTGTTGATTTCGGTCACACACACAACACATATACAATGCAAGTTGTTTGTGTTTCATGATTAACGTGTCTGAATAACACATCAGGCTATCAAGGTTTACCTATAAAAAAAACTCCTATCAAAAAATATATGTATATTTGCAGTTTTAGTTACCATGACCATGGACCATGTCTAGCCATTAACTACACTCTTATACAAGGTTCTATATACACATTTAATTTATCATAACAATACATATATAGATATTATATATTATTATATTAACCAAAACCAAAAATGGCTCTAATTGGTTGTACCAATAGCTCAAATTGTTGTACCTAACCCATCTAACACATCCAACATATTAGCATTTGCATACTTCAAATCTCTTGGAGGAGAGCTCCCCATGCTTCTACTCAATGCAAAAGCTGGTTTCTTTTTCTTCTCTATCACAAATTCTTGACTTCGGCTTACTCCGGGAACCAAGGTTCTCCGTTTCATCACTTCTTCCAAAAGATTTTTGTCCTCCGGTGAGATCTTAACCTGTTGATGTTGACCATTCGGATGCAGGGTCAATGACCCTTTGGAAATGGGAGATCGAGTCGGGGTGTGCTTGGGTACTTTGTCTCTGTATCTCACGAGGCTAACTAATCGGTGAAGTAAGATGACTAAATCGAGTATGTAGCGATCCATTTTTTGTTTGTCTGCATGATACAATGTCTGCAGCCGGATTATGTTGTTGCTACCTGCTGTCTTCTTCCCAAACTCGTTTCTGTTTAAAACAAAACTAGTGAGCATTGATAGGAGTGTAATCGAGCGGAGCTGTTTGTGACATACTTGACATACGCTCGCTAAAAATTTGAATCAAGCTGAGCTTTAATGGGCTTGATCTCTAACTTGAAGCCCGTTTAACAAGTGGGAGCTATATATAATCATATTTGATAAATGAAACTCCCATTTGTTAATATTTATACGCTCGCTAATATATTTATATAATAAAATAATATATAAGATCATGAAAATATATTATTATATATCTAATGATGATAAAAGATGTAGCTATATATAATTAAAATCATAAATATATAAGAAAATAATTACGTATATATAAATAGAATAAACAAGTTGAGTTCGACTTTTAGACATTGAGCTCAAAACAAGCTAAGCTCGAGCTTCATGAAGGTCAAGCTTCGAGATGAAGCTTGAGCTTGGCTTGGCTTCACTTATTACATCACAAGTGTTATCAATGAACATTGCAATGTTTAAGAGTTCTCGAAAAGAAAATAACATAAGTACAAAAAACATAATAAAAACGGGCAACTTACCCTGTGTTTGCCCACTCACCAACCCAACCGAATCCTTGATGTGCTCTGCGAACACAAGAAAATCATGAATGATATATCAGTACCATGGAAAAAGATTAACAAAATATTGGCGTACTTTATGACTTAAAAAACATACTTGGTAGTATCAGTAGCTACAGGAACGAGCCATTGAAGAGTCTTTTCCATTTCCGCCTTAATTTTAGGCATTGCCATCTGAAACAAACCACAATTATGCATCATGTAAAACTTTATAATTACATCAATATAGGTTGAGACACGTCGACTTGAAACAGTTTTGGTCCAAAACTTTTTAAAATCTTGTATTAACGGTCAGTGTGCTATATATGAGCATACAAATTATATTTTTTTAGTAAAACTCTGTTTTTTCAGTATAAAATGGTTTAGGAGGTTTCATGCATTCAATATACAACTTAGGTTTTACTTGAAGCTAATATTTATGTTTGAACCATTGGATATAACATATAACCCAAATTACCCCATAATGGGTCAAAATTTCAACCTAGAAAGGATATATAACCTATGCTGGAGACAACTTACCTCTTCTTTAGAATCAAGAGCTTGTATGCGAGAACGTAAGCCTGCTTTGACACTTGCTGGTAAACCATTGTATAAATTGTCCCTCATATTTGGAGGTAAGGATGTAGGACGAGATGCCTGCAAAAAGAAGTTTAACCCCATTTATATACGTGTTTGTGTCTAGGGGCACATTCAATACTAAACAATATTTAGTAGAGAACAGTATAAACACTTGCATGGCTAGATATAACGGTATATGAGAAAGTGAACAGATAAGCTACATAGTATTTATGCAATTCTCGTAGTACCCTAAAACCTGGTTTTCTACATTGAACAAACAACCCTCTCTCTACACACACACTCATCAAACTATAAAACTATGAAAAGTTAAACAAAATAGAGATTGTCTTTAGCTTACGATGTTGTCCATCTGAGTTATCAAGTTGGCATAGTGTAAAGCAAGACCAGCAACGCCTAATCTTTCGGGTTTTCTGCTAGTCTCCTTGTCATTCTTTGTCGAAATTGCAGCTGAAAGATAAACCGCACACGTAACATAAGAATCTTTGTTTTAATCTGTTAACAAAGGTGTTTTCACCCATTTCTAGATTAAACGTTAAAGCGGGGCAAATGTTAAAAACATTGTCAAAAACGAAGTGGCTCAATATGTCAAAAGAGGCCTGAAATGTGCTCAGATGCTTATAACTTCTAAAAATCTCTTTATTCAAAAAGAAAATAGATTGGTATCATATTAATAATTTAATATAGTTGCTATATCATATTTGATACAATAATTCTTAATTTTCAATAAAACTAAAGAAAAAAAATGTTGTCCGGTCAAGCTGAATCATTTTGACCCAAAACCATCACTCAACCCGCCCATTTTGCATCTGATATAACTTAAGTATGTAGCATTTTTCAAGTTGCATATACCATTCTCTTCAAAAGCCTCTGCGATTGCTTGGTGGATGAAAGTGACAACATCTACAAGCTTCTCCACAACCTACTACCAGGATATGCAAAAAGAAACAATATGAATAGAAATACGAATTCATGATAATGTGGATTGGATAAGGGGTTAAAAATGGCTTGGGATGAAGCACGTTAATTTTTTTATGGGTCAAACCAGGTCTAGCCAGCTAGGGTTGACGTGCATGTACCTTTTGTCCTTTTTTAATTCTTTTTTTATAACAATGAACTGATGGCAGAACGGCCCACTCATGTGTTAACAATGATTAAAAAACAATTTTGCCACCAAAAAAACATGTTTCTTGAAATAAAACGCAATAGGAACTTGTATGCATTGCGAATAGACTTCATTTGATCTGCTTGACACGGTTGACTCCTATTGCCACATCAAATTTAAGCTATACTAAGTTTGTACCTCTTCCCGACTTTTGGACCAAAGAGATTTCTTTTTCAAGTTCCTAACGACTTTCCTTTGATGCTTTAGCTCACTCTGTAATATCATAAGATTCTCTCCTATAAAAGAAGAAAATGTTAATTAAACGACCCAAACCCCTTTGTTATATAATAACTAGAATACACTCACACCCTAAGCCCCCTACACACTATGCACAAACGATATCACAAATTTTGTTATTGTTTATAATACCATTTCGAGGAAGATTCAAGGATTCGACTTCATCAAGCTTACGCCGGTGGTCTTGTTCAAATCGACACAAAGCATGGTATTCATGGTACAATTCCTGTCCAGATTGGTTTTTTAGCAACATGGACAAAATGTCTAGCCAAAGGATGGCTTAAGCAGAAAAAGAAAATGAGAGGGTCTAAACAGGTCAGATTCAATTGATCAAAACACCCTTTTGTCCAAAAATATTATTTTAATTTAAAAATAATTAATATGTGAAAATCATTACAAAAACTATATCTTCTTAATAATAATCTAAATTTTGAATAACAAAATTTAAGAGTTCATCACATCAAAAATACACTTTGGGTGATATTCATCCCATTGCTCTTGTTTAGTTATAGCTTCCTACTTTTCATTTTAAAACTTAACGCATTTGAGTGGTGAGATAAATTATAACTAAAACAACCCTTCATAAGTAAATGAATCAAAATTGTGACTTTCAATTAAAGAATAAATAGACAGAAGTGACTTACTGATGTATGCTGAGCCAAATTGGCAAGTTCTTGCATAGTAATTTCAGCCTCTACTCTTAGCTGACTGTTTGGTATGGGGTCCATATCCAATCTGATTGATAACAATGTTTTTAACATATATGTTTTAATATCATGAGAAGAAAAGAAAGGAAGATCTACTTTGCAATTTATAATTTTCATATTTACCTGGCAAAGAAACGATCCAAATTATGCCATTGTGGATCCTTGCACATATTTCCAAATCTAACCACTTCTTTAGAGAAGATTTCAAATTCCTCTCTAAATGAAAAAGGAATATGGTGAAATGAGCACAAAACTGCTTTCGACAATAAAAATTGACATAAAAGGTCGTACCACCAGTAGCTATAGGTGGCAAAATGGGCGGGTCGGTCAGGTTAGGACATGGGTTCAAGATTAGAATAAGTAAACTTTTTGGAAGGGTCAAAACGGGTCAGGTGCTATTTACCATCACTTTATCTTTCCTTTTTAGGAGTGTTTATATGTGTGATAAAGCAGATTTGGATAATCAGAAACAAGAAGCTGTGAGAGAATTTTTATTGTGTTAATGTGAAATTACTTGCATATCCCAAGCTTTAAGCTATCTTCAACTAGGGAAAACTACTTTGAAAGCACACACTCAAATACCTTACAAGTTATAAGTAAGATGACAACAATTATTATTGAAATACTATCTGTGTTTTTTAATAAATCATTTGAAAAGTGGTTATACTTGATTATATAACGGGTTATTTTAAGCCTATTTGATGCAATTCCATTTTAACTAAGCTATTTGAACTTACCAAATTAACCCATAAGCAATAAGATAATCCAAATTGACCCAGTTTCACATAAATGAGTTAGAATTGTTCAGTCCAATGGAAACAAAAGTTCTGTAAGAATGAAAGTACCTCTTGTCAGCAGCTGCAATTTTTAACAACTCTTTCATATCCGTAGAAACCAAAAGTTGTACACCTTTTGAATGCAAGATCTCCTTTTTTAGAATTTGAATGTTTTCATCTGAAAGGGATTGCATCAGAGTGGAGCCCTTAACAATAGTATTTGCCACTTCAAATGCTAAAATAGATACTTTATTCCCCTTTAAAGCTGAATTAGATACAAATCCGCTGTGGGAATTCAAATTTGCCATGCTGCTTCCAAGGGTGTCCAGGACTTCAAGACCAACACTACCCGCTTTACCAAGAAATGTGGTTACATGAGGTGTCTATCAAAATTCAAGAGGGAAACCATGTGAGTACAATGACATAATCATGACAGGCAGGTTAACGAGTCACATAGTTGTCTGTTGTGTACGTGCCAAACAAGAGAGGTTTTACCCGAATAATTTCTCATCCAGTTTTTTAAAACACTTTAATAAACAATGTCTTTGAAAAATAAAATTTTAAATAATAAATTACTACAATAATAATCAAGATTTTTACATAGGTTGCATGCATTAAGAATAGTTTTGGGATATTCTTTACTTGTTTAGTCTATTAAGAGATATAACTTAAAGTATTTGACTCATTCATAAGCAAATAAGCCAAAATTATACCTCTAATAATATTAGATGAAACCAAGGCAAAAAGAGGGCACATCGTAATACATAGCAATACAGTCCCCCTTCATTTTCTTATTTTGGTCATTGGACTTTCAGTATCATTATTATAACCATGTAACTTTCATGAACTATAATTAAAACCATCCAATCATAGAAGATAAGAGTACAACGAAAACAACCTATCCCATACATACCATTACAGAATGTCAAAAACCATTCAGGAGTGTCAGCATATTATAAGTTTCTCAATTCTCAGTCAAAATTAGCCAAAATTATTAAATTGGAAAAGTATATAGGCTTTAGTCTTGAAAGTCCAGGGTTGGAAGTACATTGCTATAGTTTTTTGGTCAATGGTCATCAATTTAACAATCATCATCTTACTTCTAATCTCCACTAAATGCATTTCAACTCGGTGACTTTATTATGTCATACATGTGCTTGTTGTTAGACTCATTATTTTGTAGTGTTCTAATCTGAAGTACTGAAGAAAAAAGTTCTAAAGGCTGTGAAGCGCCTAACGACACACTTAAGCTATATCCATTCCAAAGATATTGATACGTCAGCGACAACAACTAAGAATATACCAACAAAAAATATCTGCTAATGTGTACTCTTTAAGCTGCAGTCCTACTAGAGGGGTATAAAACACCTTTTTAGTGTGTGATAACTAGCGTGTGAAAACCTTCTCTCAAATAGTTCTGTGTTTATGTTTTTGCATTTTTAATCTTTTGGTTGTGACTATTGACTATCTTCAATCTTTAATATGAAAAGTAACTTGTTCCATTTTATTTGTATGTCTTTAATCCTTCTCACAACACCTTGGTTTTGAAAAGCTAGCCTTAGGCGCGCCTAGGCGCAAGGTGACTCTTGAGGTGAGGGTTGGTGCTTTTTGTAACATAAAGCACATGGTGTACAACAAGAGCAAGATTTTTCTAGCAAAAAATCCCTCTGAGGCGCTCGCTTCTTGTACAGGGTGTGTTTTTTTGCCTCAAAGTGCTAGAAAGGTTATACATATAGGTAAATTATACATTAAAGCATATATAAAGTATAAACCTTATTTTAGCTATATTTTAAGAGGGGATGCTAAAAACCTATAGGAAAAAACATTATATAAACGCTTAGCGCTTCACGTACGAAAAGCCCACTGCTTTTGCGCTTCGGTTTTAGACCTTGTCGCCTCGATGTGTTTATCGCTTTTAGGAACCAAGTTCCACGCATCAATGTTGTTATTTATTATTACGATTATTATTTAGGATGATTTCTTGTCTTCTTGTTTATAAGCTTTCCATTTCAAGACCAATACTCGTGATTATAGATACATAACATATATAAACCTAGCATACATTACTAGATATACTTTTGCTTGGTTTCAAAAAGTGTCGTCTAAAGCACGAGGCCATTGGAACAGGTTGTAGGCGCGGCTTCATGAACATGTGGTCAAAAGGTCAGGTCTCAAACAAGCTGATATGTAAAAATGATCATAAGAATGCAGAGATAATGAATGGTTTACTAGACGAAGAAGGCTGATTTGTAAAGAAACAAGAGAAATGCAACTTGTGGTTGCATATAAAGCTTATTTAGTTGAACATAGAGCAACGCATCACGGTACGTGAAGCTCTAACCTTGCGCCTAGGCTTTCGAGACCTAAACGCCTCTGAGCACCTTGTGCTTTATAATACCAAAGAGTTTTGCATACAACACAAACAATCATTCTAATACGATAACGAGTATGCTTGACAAGATTTGTGATAGTGTTAGGTATAGTTGGAGCTATGAGCTATGGATGTAACTCTCACTTCAAAATGTTTGAAATAAAAGCCTTTAGCAAAATGTAGTTGTAGTTGCAGTTGTAGCTGAAAAGTATACAAAGGCTTAAAAAACCACACGTATAATTAAAACTACAAAAGTAGAGTATTTTCTATGTAGTACACTTGTTATGTTTTAAATACTTGATTAGCCTATTTTTCCAAAACTTAAGTAACTTTGTCATCTAAACAAGGCTTCTTCTTTATAGAAAACAAAAATATCCTCCCAAGTCATCCTCTTAAAACCAAGAATACAAATAGCATCATCTATCTCTCCCTCATCTCCTCTCTCGATTTTGCCAAGTGTATTGCACTTGTTGTTATATGTACGAGTTCGAAGGACATATCATAACTCATTTTTTCAAAAATTAAGTTCTTTTTTGTCAAACAACGAAAACTAAAGCTCTCACAAGCTCCTAAAGATTCTGAAGCAAACATAGCTTATAATCAAGATCCATATAAATGTCGATATCATCATAACAACAAACAAACTAGTGATAAAGGTTGCATAGTTTGTACTAAAGATAATAATAAACATATACCTTAGCAACCCTAGCAGGGGTAGAGGGTTTCAACTCCCTTGAAATGGAGAACAGTTCACCAGAATCAAACGACGTCGTCTTCCTGTGATAAACATCATCTTCTGTGTAAGCAGAAGATAAACTAAAATCATCATTACCATTAACATCACCATCATCATAATCACTCTTCTTCTTCTTCTCCTTCTGATTATTATCATCAAAGCTCTTCACCGACTTCAACTTCCCCGAAAACCCCACACTACCCTTATCTCCGCCGCACTCCGCCGTCGCGGCGGCGGCGTTCCGCTTCAACGTCCCCCCAGTACAAACCCCACCCATCGGAGCTGAACCCACAAACCCTTTTGAATCGATCAATCAAACGACGATCTAACAACCCAAATCCAGAGCTCACTGCAACTCACGAAGATGAATGAATCGAAGGCCATAACGATGAAGATATACGATCTTTGAATGTGGGAATTGATTAATAGTGCGTAATTGCAAGTGGGAAAAGGGCGACAAACGCGTTGATTGAGGGGGTTTACTTTTCTTGCTTGAAGATTGGGGATTTGATGACAAAATAGGGAATTTGAAGAAGATGGGAGAAGGGTTTGACCATGGGTTTATGGGTATGAATGAATGTATGATTATGAATCGAAAGTCGACTGATTTTCAGGGGTGGGGGTGGGTCGAAGTCATTATTGTCACTTTCTTCTTCAACCCCATCTTTTAAGGTCCAACCATTTTTCTTTCTTTCTGTGGATTCACATCCTTTTTTCTATTCTTTTACCCTTTGATTTCAACATTAACATAGGGATGTGTTAGTACATGAATAAAATATCTTTTTATGTTTTTGTATATGGTAAGGTTTCTAAGTTTTGAGCAATTATCTAATGGCGAATTAGATTGATGTAAATTATTGTTTATCTGCTCGTGATAATTCGTGTTAATAAGTTGACTAGTGTAAGTTTAGTAGCATAATCATTATAAATGGGATCATGAAGAAAATAAAAAGTTTATAATTGAAATAGAGTATGACATTATGATGATTATACTACTGGGTTTCACTATATAATTAAAAAAAATTATGTGTGTTATTAGTCAAGTTGTTTTTATAATTTATAATTGATCAATAGATCATACTAGATTATTTGATATTAAGGTTGTTCAACCCTAATTGGAACTGACACAAGACAATAGATCGAAAGTTAGCGGCTTGTTGAAATTGAGATAGCTATTGGAAGTGTGTTGTTCATCAGAAATAGTTGAGTTCTTCAAAAGGAGTATGTGTATCAGAAGTATGTGGAGTTTCAAGAGCTTACATGTTTTCAATAGGAAATTATGTTCTCATTAGTTGGAGTGTTTTGTGGAAGCCTTGGTCTTTAGAAACAGTTTTCAGCATACAGTTTGTTAAAGAGATAAATGGTGATTTAGTAACACGTCTCCTAACAGAATTCCCAACATAAACACCTAGATGTATTAGTCTCAGTCGTATATATAAGCTTACGTTTGATGGGATTAGTGAATCGTGAATTCCAAGAGTCTCACGGCGGTTCACACTTTTTTATGAAAATGTTGACCTTCTACTCGATCAATGTGAGAAGTGTTCATGCCAATCATAGAGGAGAGTAGGCACAAATGAGATTAATGTGCCAACTAGACAAAAGTTTTGTCTAAATGATCCCATAAGGTTTAGGAGTTGTCTAATTGACACAATGTAACCGTTTACCTGCCCATATGATCTTATTTGTGTATCGTTCTCAGGCCTTGCACAAATATTGTAATCCTAAGCTTTAACTAATTTATGTTTTATAAGAATTTAAATGTCATCATGAATATCGAAAATATCAAACCAAATGAACTTCAATTTTGTAGATGGCACTAGATGCAACTGTTCCTGTTAATTTAAAACCATTCTCTGTAATTCATATTCGAGAAAGATAAACTCAACGACTCTAAAATTATAGAGTGGTTTCGTAACTTGAGAATTGTTTTTAAAGTGTACAAGAAGTTGTATATTTTAAAAAACTATTCTATATATTTTTTAGTATTTTTATAAATGGATATGAGTGGAAGAAAAAGAAATAGTATTAAACAATAATAACTAAATATTGTTTTATTGATGTTTGGACAGATATGATGAATAACATGTGTTATAGTTTAGAAATATATAGGTAAATTTGAATAATAATAATAATAAAATCATTATAAGAATGAAGATTAAAATTATAAACTATGAATGCTTTTATATCCTGATAAATCGGATGCATTAATTGCAATTAGGGACAAATCATTTGGGTCGCTGAGTTGGATTTTATGGTAGTCAAAGTTCTAATAGCAAATTGACTTAGAGAAGATAAGATAAGAGAATGCAGTGATAAATGGGTTGCATTTTTCTCAATTATGAGCAAATAGTAAACTTGGACCTAGTCATTTGTTGACAATACAAGTATATGTTTCACACTGGGCATGTCCTTGTCATGATTCATATTTTGTTTATAATAATAATTAATAGAACTTAAATATCAATAAATTATTTTGTTCTATCCAACCACATATCAATAAATATTTATAATAAACTTGTTTTATTTCTCGCGTTTCGCGACGAGTAAATTTCCGTCAGGCTTTTCCTCGTGTAATGAAGTGGGAGTTCGACTGTCATTGTTCCAGCTCGTTAGAAATCACAAAATCAAACACCGATGACGATTCTGATAATAAAGAATAGCGGCACTCGCTCTAGCGTACGAAATCTTAATAATCACGTGATAAGCGGTATCTCAACAATAATGTCACTTATTGGTGGTAAGGTTCGTCATGGTACCTCAACAATAATGTCGCTCGCTCGCTCTAACGTACGATGCAAAAAATTTATTTGATTTTATATAATGCATAATTAAATCTAATATAAAATTTTGGATTGTGTAAAGAAATAAAGATTAGAAAATGAATCATAATTGTCTAGTTGGAAAACTTAAACCTCAAAAAACTATGTGTCCAATCTTTAAAAACAAAAAGTTTTCTGTAGCAACAAAAGTTGCTTTGTAATATACTAGTGTTCTCTCTCAAGCTACGCGTGCGGGATTTTGGTCACTTCCCCTGTTTTACATGACTTTGGTCATTGTTAGTTCGGCTCATTGGAAACCATAAAAACAACTACCGATATTAGTCCCGATAATACCAATACTGGCAACAATGATGTTCACTTATAATCGGTTGGATTCGTCGCAATACTGTAACAGTAACTACACTTACTATAGCCTACGTACAAAAAATTACTCAATACAACTTCGTTTTGAAAACAACTATATCAGAGCCTTGACAAAAAAAAATAATAAAGATAGCTGCGAAAAAATCTTTAAAAGTGCATTTTAGCATTCAAGTTGTATTTTACTATATAAAAGTTTAAATAATCTACTCTTAGCTAATCATATAAAGAAGGAAACTCTTTTGATCAAAACTAAAAAATCTTAAACTTACATGTAGCCAATAGTCTTCTTTTATATATATAATCTATAAATAAGAGCAATGTTGGGTTTGTTGGACCTTAACAACGTAGTTTAACCATTTAAACAAGGAAAACGCAGCGGATAAAATGCTTAATTTCATGTTTTATAAACTGAAATTTAAGGTTCATTTCATAGTAACAACAAACCCAAGAATATAAGGATCTTTAATATGTGTTTGAACTAGCTACCTACAAGAAATAACAACCAAATCATAACATACAAACTACCTCTAGTTATGCTGTTAAAACCGAGGCTGAAACATCATCCAAAAGACTGCTGGAAAACGTGGATAAAGATGTAGATGGAGCTGCTATTGGATGACCAAAACATCAAGAATAGGTGTCCTCAAGCTTCCATACCCACAAGCACCAAGCAAGCACCTTTGTTGCTAGGATTTCATCACCAAAACCGAACCTAATAGGCTGCTGAAAACCCATTTTCAGCCGAAATCAAAGCTGCTGAAATACCCTATTACAACCGAGATATTCTTCTAGATCGAAGGGTTTGTGCCTTGAGGTTCTTGCATATATGAGAGAGATCAGAGATTGGAGTGTATGTGTGTGTTCTTAGAGAGAATAAACTCAAGAGAGAACAAAACAAACAAAGGGAATGGGGCTGCCAAGAGGGGGCGGCCGAAATTACCCTATTAGGGTTGTTCCCAACTTTTATTTTCCCAAAAGGTCCTTACATATTAATCTTTTGTTAAACTAAAGATTAATATAGATATATATATATAATTAACCTTTTAATTATATAACATACACACACTTTTATTATTTGATGTTATTTAACTAAATTAAACAACATTACAAATAATATCCATGAACAAAATATCCATATAAGTTGTTCAATCTCATATGCAACTTATTTAGAAAACCCATTTTCTAAATTGGTGTATTTATTTAATTACATGATCATATCATCAATAAAATATTAATTGGTGTTTGCTAAGTTTGTTATTGGGTATGACCCGACTTGGAACATAACGTACTAACCACATCAATGTTCTATGTGTCTTGGGCATAAAGAATCCAACAATCTCCCACTTGCACCTATCTTTACAAGTGTTGCTAAGAATCAGTAAATTACAACTTTATCCCCATATGTGACCTTATTTTCAAAGATTACATTCTTAATGACAAGTTCTAGGTTTTTGCTTCATTTATTACCCACCTTGATCGTGAGTTTATTATCACCAACCAAACGTGTTCTAAAGGGTAGGGTACAAAGGACTTTTCATTATAGGTCACACCTACCTACTATTTTGCCATATTTCAACATTTTATTTATTAAATTGAACCTTTTTCACCAAGCACATGTTAAAGAAAGGCACAGATACATTATCAAATAAATCGCATAATGAAACAAAATTCATGTTGGTGCCAACTATTACAAAGGAAAAGGTTAGATCAAAAACAAATTTATTTTGATTTTGGGTTTTGGTGACAACACTAATGATAAATTTTAGACAAGTACAACACGAGAATAAATATTTGAACATAAAAATTTTAGATGTGTAGTTTGGTATATTTCTCAGAAAAACACATTGTATGAAATTTAAGAACATTTATAGGAGAAACAAACGGGATACGAGAAGAGCGATATCCATAACCTTTAAAAGATGGAACCCTGTATTACATCTCATCCCATAGACAAAACAATCAAAAATGTTAGAAGATATTGATGTTTTCTTTTTGATGAACCATTCCGGTACATGGATTTTCAAAAGGAAAAGTTATTCTAGAAACTTATGCAGGACATGATTATGATAAACTCATCTTAATATCTAAATATAATGACATAATGTATGATAAAAAAATTTAGCTTTCCTAATTGTAACAGAAAGAGAAAAGGCGGTGCCTTGTTGTCGTCAGCGTCCATATCTGGCTGCGGCCATACAACCACCTAAAACTGATAAATCAATAAGGACTCAAAAGACCAATACCAAACCAATAGATTCGGTATCATATTCGGTATCCACTTCTCCAATATGATGAACAAAAGTTATTTAATGAAATTACTATAACATATAATGGATTAAAAAGGTATCTTTATCTTTATCTTTATATATAATAAAAGAAAAGTGTTTTACCACTTGTAATCATATTAAACACTCTTTGACACATGTCAATAGTTAAACAAATATTGCCACTTGTTATCATATTAAACACTCTTTTAAACTACAAAATTTCTCTTAATTTCTTTTCCTAAAATAAAAAGTTTCTAAAATTTGAATTAATATCATTTATATTTTAAATTCAAATAAATGTTAAAACGGAAACCACTATTTGTATTCCTCATAATTTATTTTGAGAAAATAAAAAAGTCATTTTGTAATATATGTATAGTGATCTTAACTAAAATTATGATAAAAAAATCTTAGTTTTAAACATATTGTTAAGAGATTAGTTTTTCATAATTTAATTTTATATACAATCACAATACAACCTAAGTTAACGTGCTTCTTCACGTTTGTAGCTAAGTTTGCTATAACATTTTATTAATTTTATGTTTTAACAATTTATTGGTTTTTAACCTATATGTTGCCACATGACACACTCTCAAGAAGTTATTGTCACGTGTCATTCATATAGCGAAAAATTATTTTAATAAAATTTTGCATCCCTCATAATATATTTTGAGAAAATAAAAAAGCCATTTGTAATATATGTATAGTGATCTTAACTAAAATTATGGTAAACAAAATCTTAATTTTAAACATAATGTTAAAAGATTAGTTTTTCATAATTTAATTTTATATACAATCACAATACAACCTAAGTTAACATGTTTCTTCACGTTTGCAGCTAAGTTTGCTATAACATTTTATTAATTTTATGTTTTAATAATTTATTGGTTTTTAACCTATATGTTGCCACATGACACGCTCTCAAGAAGTTATTGACATGTGTCATTCATATAGCGAAAAATTGTTTTAATAAAAATTTTGCATCCCTTAAATTTCGCATCCTTATATATCATTCTTATATATTATCCTTATTATTAGAAGATTATTAGTATTAATTTTTAATTTCTAATAGTTAATATTTGTTATTTTAATTTTCAATCCGTACACACGGGATGTTAGGCTAGTATTTCATATTATAAAGATGAAGTTAAAACTTTAGAAATGTAAGGATTTAGTTTGTAGATTTTAATATGTAGAATGGCTACGTTAACAATTGCTATTAACTTAATAACATTTGCAAGATCGTCGTCTACAGTACCATAATATTATTGGTTAACTAGCTTCACCAATGAAACCACTTCACGCTTTAACTTCTTTCATTCTCACACATTTTGTATTGATTGTTTGCTTCTTTTGGGATTGCCTGTGACGAAGCTTGTTCGTAAAATCAAGGCAATCCTCAAGTCACACGCATGTAGAATCATCTTAATGTAATAGCATTGATTCAAACGCGTTTCACATGTTTACTTAGTTGATGTAGTTATTATCTGAAAAAGTCGTACAATGTTTGCATCAGTCATACGATTATTGAGTTCGCTAGGTGCTCATTTGCGATGTTTAGTAAGTTTAGTTTATACCAATTTTATCTAAACAATATTCATCCAATGTATTTTTAATATTCTTTTGTATAGCTTCTCACTTTTGTTTCTGTTTTTTCCTTGCTTTATAGAATGCAACTTCTTCATTTTCTTTTGATATCTATTAATACATATTTTTCTAAGGGACCCGTTAAATAAACATTTCATGATTTTAAATCAACAACTCAAATTTTCTATACGTATCGTATAGCCTCATACGCATCATACAGGGGGGGGGGGGTCGTATAGGGCTATATGTGTCGTATAGCCTTCTGACAGCCCCCTGAATTTTTCCTCGTAGTCAGTGTCGAAATTCGCTATACGCGTCGTATAGCCCTATGTGTGTCGTATAGGGGGGTCGTATAGGGCTATATGGGGCGTATAGCTTTCTGACAGCCCTTCTGAATTTTCTTCGTTTTCAGTGTATTTGACCCTATATACCGTGTATGGACCCATACGCAACGTATAGAGAGGTGTCGATTTATCTAGTGAGTGTTTCTATATTTGGACCCTTTTCTAATGTGTGCATTACTTCGGCTTGAAGGGGATATGATCAGGTTATTCTCTTTTGATTACTACTATGTGTACATAAAACTATATTATTTTAACATATAAAGCCTTTTTTTTCTCAACATCCACATCCACACTGAAGCAACTAACATTGAGACCAACATTAAAGCCATCAACAATCCAACCAAACCAAAGTCGGAAAAGGGAGCTCTTTGTATTGCCAGGTAACAAACCTTGTGCACCGCAGGGTATTATCCTAGTTTTTATTATGTACTAGGTTAGCATCCCGTGTATTACACGCGTTGAATAAATAAAATAATAAATAGTTAGTAATAAAAATTTATGAATTATAAAACCATGTTTGAAGATAAAATATGATTATAATTGCATATGAATAGCTATTTCATGTAAATAAACAATAGATAGGTTATAGATAGATAGATATGTAGATAAATAGATAGTCTAGAAACCCATTTATTAAACGGATTATAGTTAGTAATAAACACGAAAAGTTACAGTATAATATTTTAATATAAGATATGTATAAAATTATATATACGTACTTGTTCAAGAGACAAAACAATTATACTATTTTTAACTCTATTATCTAAATAGTTTTATTTTTAAATATTTCTTTTAAGATTTTCTTATAAAAAATTTATTGTTTATAAAAATCTTGTTTATTAAAAACTCAAGTTTCTAATTATTCTGGGTGTTTTAATAAAAATACTTTTAGAAAATTCTATATTTTTTATAATTATTTTAAAAAGGGACTGATTTAAAATATTTTGTTTCAAAAGGTTCAATGTTTTAGAAAAGATATGAATTTTAATTTTCTTAATAAGATTTATTTTTAAAAATATAGTTTGATTTTAAAAAATGTAGATGAGAGAGAGAAATGTATCAATTGACCAAATTAATTTTTATGAAGAGAGAGAAATTGTTTGAGTGATTAAATTACTATAATACCTTTTTGAAAGGAAATAAAGTGAGGATATTTAGAAGAATGACAAGTGTCAAAAAGATAGTTTAAGAAGATGACAAGTGTCACAAGAAACCTTCTTTTATTAGATACTATAGATTAGAAAAATACCAAAAAAGGGATACACAATAAGTTATTAAGAAAAATAAAAGTTTAAAGATTTGTCAAAATATTAACATTGTAGTAAGAGTCAAGCCCCGTTTGATCCACAAAATTTTTAGGGATTAGGTTTGGGATTTGAAAATTTTCTATCTAAAATTCCGTTTGTTCATACGTAATTTCAATAATATCATATGTTCAATTATCATTTTATAATTAATAAATTTTATTACCAAATATTTAATATTTTATTTATTCAATTCATGTAACTAGTTGAATATATATATATTAATTTAATAGGAAAAATTATATTTTAGAGATTGTTTAAAAAATTGGTGTTGTAATAAGACTCAAACTCAAGCTATCTACACTGAACTTAAAAGCTTAAACCATTCATTCAAATGTGCTCATATGGTACTCAACTTAAATCGAGTATATATGTAATTCCCACCACAAAACAAACAAACTAATGTTGGACTCCTAAAGTCCTAAAATGCAAATTGGTTGAAATAAATGTTGCACTGATTAAAAACTAGCTCATATTCTAAGGGCATTTAGACTTTGTTTCCTATCCTCATTTTGTATAATTTATTAAAAAACATTTTGTAAATTTGCTTATTTTTTAAAAAAAGAACCTTTTAGTTAGAGTTAATTACATAAATAGTCCATGTAGTTTATGTAAAATAACATGTTTGGGTATTAAGCAAAAAAAAAAAAAAAACAAGTTCGAGTACTCATTTTTAATTTTGTAACAAGTTTAAGTATTAACACTTCTGTTAACTTTAAGGGTATTTTAGTCTTTCACATTTTGGGACTACTTGTGTAAATTAGAGGGACTAGTTGTGTAATTAAATTAAAGTAATATATTTATATATAACTCTATATATATAGACACACATATACGCACACATATATACACAATAATCAATACTTTCACCACCACCACCACCACCGTCCATAACCATCACCACACCGTCCCTTACCATCATTATCGCTGGTTATCAACACCAGCAATCACAACAGTGGTACCCTCACACCACCGTCGCAAGCCATCACACCACCGGTACCCTCAGACCACCGTTGTCGTTGGTTGTCACCACCGGCCATCACAGCACCAGTATACCCTCACACCACCACCATTCATCTACGGTACCGTTATCATCAGCGCTATCAACCATCATCACCAAAGCCCCTTTCCTTTTTCCCCACCACTAGCCATCATCACCATCTCCACCAATCGCCACCATCACTCATGTAACAAACCCACATTAAGCGAAGTCCAAATGCTCCAAATCAAGGCTCCAACAGGACAAACCACATCTAATTTCACCCTTTCCATCATTCACATCTTGTTTTTGGGTGGTTTTTGATGACAAGTTTAGAGTTTTCGATGATGATTTGGGGGTAATTTGGGGTCTAAAATGGGCGTTGATCGGGGGTGGTGGACGGCAACAACAATGGGTAATGGCGGTGATGGATTCGCGATGATGGTGGTTTGATTTCTAAAAGGGATGTGGGTTGGGATTGTGGGTAGGGGGTTATATTTTTTTTAACTTATACATAATTACACAAATGATCCTTTTATTTTAATTTAACAAAAAAACTTAGGTCTATTAGTCTTAATATCCATTCTCGATACAAAATTGAAAACATAATACCTGTTATTTTTAATAAATCACAAAAACCATTCATGTAATCAACTCTTTTAGTTATGAAGTGTGTGATTTGATGATTTTTGTTTAGATTTATGGATATGATTGAAAATAGAAGATAAGTTATTATTGCTACACACATATAATAAGCTTCTCAACCTTTTCCATCATAACCTTTATTTCTAATCTTACTGAAACAACTCCAGAATTGTACTCTTTACTACATACGTTCAATATGTTGACAAACATATCTACTGTAACTCACAAACAACTCCAAACAAAATAAACCATTATCCGCTCACACAGTTCAGCCAGCAACATTTGTGTGCATGACTCATAATCTTTTCTTCCTACAACAAAATAATAATAAAAATCTACATTCTTCTGTTAAAGCTTCATTTATATTCAAATACGTTTATCTTAAACATGTACATTAAAATTGTTATTTTAAATCAGTCCAACTTATCCAAGCTGCCAACCCCGGTCCACAAAATTAACCTTTTAAGTCGTCTAGTTCACTATCCCATTGAATTATCAAAATAAATATCCAAAGAGTCTTTAGTCTTTTGATAATGATACGTGTGTACCCCTTAGTGACATCTAGAGAGGCTACTAAATAAACCATCTAAATCAACACCAAGGGACAATAATATTATTATTATTAATATCGGGTGCTGGATTCAACACTTAGGCATTCAAATTTAAGCCAAAGAGTCAAACTTCAGACCCATAACAAATCAATCACACTTTTTCATAAACAAAAATCAAAATAATCAAATTTTAATTTTTAAAAAAGACGAACATTCAGAATGAGTAGGAGGTTTTCGATTCCAATCACGAATTATCGGAGTAATTAAACAATCATCATCATGTTCGTCTAATCGTCAAATTTGCAAATCAATTTGTGTGTAAAACCATCAGAGAAAATGGATCAATGCATCAGTTTATCACAGCCTTACAAAAAAGCGTGATTTCAGACGACCGTCGTGAGAATTAAATCCAAAATCATCATCTGGTTTTCAAATAATCAAACTGAAAACAAACAGATTCACCGTACCTGAAAGAACAAAAACCCTAATTTCTTCAAGTGATCTGATTTGAAACTTTGAGGAAGAAGATGCTATATAAAGGAAACAACGGTGTGTTTGTGTTCATTAGGGTTTTTATTGTTACCCTATAAACTGAAATAATTTGGGTCTAGTTAATGGGCTTATTTCATCAATCGCATAATCTTAAGGCCCACGGGCCACGGTCACACATTTTGAACCCGATTAGGAAGCATCATCACATCTAACTAGTAACTTTTTTTTTATTTGAACGGCAAATTGGATACTTATGGTTTATTATTGGATTATTGACGAAACACTGGCCCACCCGCTCATCTAACTAGCAACACTCACTAGCAACACTCATAGCTACGACTCATGAAAATCACTACAAAGAACACTGAAACTAAAAGAGTACATGCATTAGATAGAATTAATATAGAGATAAGAAACAAAGTAAACACACACAAAATAAAGAAATACAAAAACAAATGGTTAACGTAGCAGCTTGGGTTCTTTTGAAATCATCGTGTCTCCTGTTGCTACACAAATCTTAATCAAGAGATTAAGGTCTAGGAGCAGTGCGAGAGTGGGATCACCACCAGAGATCAGGCTGTGAGTTGGCTTGGACTTTGGCTGGAAAAAGCATTAGAGGTCAGGCGGCGACTTGGCTTGGGCTTTGGTTGAGGGGAGTATTTGCGAGACAAAGACAACACCATGAGCCTCGTCACGGGCAGAAGGGATTTCTCCCCATGACCACACTTTGGCGTGAGGATAAATATGTATGACAAGAGAATTCTAAGGGAGAGTTTTTTTAAGTATCTAAATGAAGTGAAAGTGTTGAGAGAATGTGTTTACCTGTTGAATGGAAGAAGTATTTATAGTGTTATATGTTCTTCCCTTATTCCTTCGTAACCGATGACGTACCTTCTTTTGTTGACATGATGTTTGCTTACTGTTATCATACTTCTTTGAAGATTTTCTGAGTGTTGTAGAGGAAACTCGCTTTGTCATAAACTAAGTGAAGGTTACACTTAAGATCCTGACCAACAAAAATCGAAGAAGGTGTTTCTTCGACATCTATAGATGAAAATTGTTTGCTTTTAACAATGTTTGACACCGGTTTTACTTCATCTCCGGTCCAAGAAACAGATTCCTAAATAGTAATAATAATAATAATAATAATAATAATAATAATAATAATAATAATAATAATAATAATAATAATAATAATAATAATAATAATAATAATAATAATAATAATAATAATAATAATAATAATAATAATAATAATAATAATAATAATAATAATAATAATAATAATAAATAAGGAAGATTTAATATTTTCTATAAAATGTTAAAACCAAAAAACTTAATAAGTAACTAATTTAAACTTGACCGCGACAGCAGTGTTAACTTCAATATAGGACCTCGTACGATTTATAAATTTGAAACAAAGGGAACAATTATATGATCAAATTAATATATGCTTGGTTAAACATATTATAAAAAGAAATATATTTTTAAGGTAAACCTAAGCAAAGTCATAAATCACTAACCTGTAGTGGTTCAAGCTTTTTTTCAAACTTAGAAACAATCTCAAGATCAGTGGTTAATTTGGAAATCGAATAATATTCCTTGTTCGTTTCCAGATTATATTTTGCAACATGAATCTTGAACGCAAACTTTTTGTCAATGATGGAGTTGAACTCGGTAGGGACACTTCCCACTATAGATAGCTGATTGATAGAGATAAGTACGTATTAGAATTATATCAAAGAAAGCTATAGTGAAAATATGTTAGTTTTAGTCAACATTATACCTCTTCATTGTTGTCTAGTAAGTGGCTTGCTGAAACCTAAAGAACTTTACGCGCCTCTCGATCAAATAGTGTTAGAGTGACAGTTCCGGTCCTATCTTGAACACGTATAGGTATCTTAAACCTAACAAAAATTTAAAGATGGTTAACATTATGCAAGGGATACTGGTACATCATATAAACAAAAGAATAGAAGGTAAATAAAGCAAGATTAAGGTTGTGAAATTGTATAACTTTGGTAGTGCGGTTATGACATCATCCTTGCAAATTTTACAACCAATAACACTACACTCATCAAATTCTCCGGATCCATCAGGTTTTAGGGTACAAGTAACTTTTGTGGTGACCTTGTTACTACATTTCTTGCGTCCACTATAGTACCAGGGAACATCATCAATAACACCTTTAAAGGTTCCATAGATAATCAAGAACTTTGGCTGTAAACACACAAAGGTATTTAGAGGTTAAAATATCAGATGTTGATATTTGATATTTGTGTCGTAAAATTTTTGATATAATAAGATTGTTGTTTTAGTATCATGGATCTCGCCAATTGTGGAGAAGTTATTATTCTTGAGAAAGTCGTCCTCCATAGTGGATGTAATGATGGATGTTGTAAACCCAGATTCAGATGATTACATCTGATCTTTTGATTTTTCAACGAACCTGTACAGAATTATATTATAATCAATATATATTACATAATATAAAAAACACAAAAATAATAAGTACAATTAGAAAAGTATAAATTTTATATATGTCTTGGAAGATTAAAGTTAATAAAAAATGGACCAAGTTTGTAGTATTAAACCTTTGTTTGAAAGTACTTATTTCCTCAATGTCAGAATCGATAAAGAGCTTAGTAACAATGTAAGCATTTGAAACTTGCGGATAGCCTGTAAAAACTAACATAAATTAATCAACCAAACAGTTAAACAAAATCAATATATCTTAAACTTCAAAGTGAATGTTTAAAAACTTGTAATAATATTAATTACCTTTGAAAGTCCTATATTTTTCAAACTGAATAATGATAACCAAATTTCGATCATGTTCATTCTGATTGACAAAAGTTACAAATTGCTCAGCAAATTTGGTCCCACAGAGTAACATCGATCTCTTTGTCCCTGCGCAAACATTGTAAATTGTGTTAGTAAGACGTAGTATAATGGCATTTATGGATAATAATTACAAGTGAAGAAGTATTCAGACTCTAGATCTTTGAGTTGAAGATTGAGTCTTTTTGACAATTTGCCATAAGGCTTCTTTAACTTGACCATTGAATAATATTTCATGACAACACCAATTATATCTATGAAAAAGTAAACAGTGAATGTATTTGAAAAGTGATATATTGGAAAATAACAGATGAAAAGATACACATAAAGATCATCACTTAAATGAAAATACCAATTGTTGTATTTTCTGCTAGTTTCTTATCTTTAACAGGCTGAAAATCTGTAAAATCAAAACCGTACTAGGAAGCTACAGGTTCTGGACTACTTGTAACAACAATTTTTTCAAGAAAACTGATATTGTGTGGTATGGGATAAACTTTATATTTATAATGATTCTCTGTCATGGTTGGCTTATAGATTAGCAGACATTGTTTTTCTTGAAGCAGCATTTGATACGATGTACAATATTTTTTTAAAACGATTGCCTCCATTTTCGCACCCTGTAATATAATGAAACTCATAAAGTTAAAAACTAAAAAAATGATGTATGTGTTTAGAATTTGAATGCTTCAGTTGATGTGAACATACCGTTTCATCCATTATGATCATGTCATAAGAGTACACTTTTGTTGCATCATTCAACATGGGTCTGGTCCAAAGTCGGATAATGCGGACCTTCAAAGTGTATTCTTGAGTTAAAACACTCAAGTCCTTGAACAAAGTAATCTTGGAGGGAGCCATTAACAACTCTAATTCTAAAAACCCAAACAAAGATTAAAGGTATAATGTTAGAGGATAGAGGTTGTATAAGTAGTAGAATGTATGTAAGCAAAAATACCTTTCGAAGTTAACCTAAGCGCGTTAAATTAGAACTGAATAATTTAAAGTTATACGGTTGAATGAGTAATTTATAAGTGACGATTCATATTTTATTATGGAAATTATCTTTATTGAATATAGAAGTGTTTAATGTGGGTAAATATGAATTAGAAATAAAAAATTGATTGATATGTTATAGAGTTGATTTTCCTGTTTTAAAAAGTTTATAAATGACAATATAGTTTTGATTTAGAATATATAAAAAAAGGAAATGAAATCACAGGTACTAAAATTGGAATGAATGTGAAAATTAAACTTCCAAATTTTATTTTTTAAACATAATTTATAGTTTAATATTACAGCAAATAAAAAAATAAAACGAAATTACTTCAAAACTTGAATTTATAAATTTAATTTATGGTTTGATATTATGCAGCAAATCAAGAAATAAATTACAACTATTAAAATTTTTGAAAATTTAGCTAAACCACCCATATTCAGCTGCATTAGCAAAATAATTTTCTAAAAAAATATAAAATGTGAAGTAAATTTCCGTACCCCATTTTAAGGTCCTTTAGATCCACACGATAAAGCAAAATCGAATGTGATTTAACTTTGGATTTTGGTATGATATAAAACCTAGTGTCACTCATATAAAATGTGAAGTAAAGTTTCATACCCCATTTTAAGCTCCTTTTGATCTGCACGATGAGTTGCCATCAAATTTTATACTACGGTAAGCATATTTTGAGGTTCAACCGCTAGGGTAGAAACGTTTTTTGGATGATCCTCGAAGGCAATCCATCCCACAAATGATGCAGTAGCATCATCTCAATTCACTTCAACATCCTCGTGTATTTGGTTTGATCCTCGTGTCGTCACTTTCAAGATCGATTTCAAGAAAAAAAACACATGATGTTATATAATTGTATAAAATTAAGGGGGTGAAATGGTTAAATTTACTTTTATGATTATATCACCTTGTTCTAGAGTTCGCTCATGGTTTCAAGCTTTTCATTAGACAGTCGAATCTGTTGAAGAACTTGCAACACAAGAAGATCAGCTTCAACAATTTGTTCCAATGTAGCATGAAACGCTTCGAGTGACTGTAATATTAATATTAAGATTTATAATCTATAAAAATAAGGCAAAATCAAATGTGATTTTACGTTTTTCATAGAATTACTGGCAAGGGTAGGTATGATATAAAACCTATAGTGTCACTCATAAGGATTCGTTACGAATGCTGTTTTGTAAAGACTAACCTCATCAGGATTCAGGGCAGGGTAGTACCCTTGATACTTCATTGTTGTAGGCTCATAACACTGGATTCTGTAAGTTTGTGTTCTTGAAGATCTATATAACATTGAAATACCTAAAAGAAAACAAAGACCATTCTTGACCTTGAAAATGCATACAGTTTGAACATGCATATTGTAACACCTAATGGCAACCTCCCACATATACGTTGGGGCAAAACCTCATCGAGTGCGATGAGTCCCTTATGGGGGGTGATTGCAACACCTAGAGGCGTACCTCCCACATTGTCCGTGGACAGGAGAGATTCCTGGCTCATAAGTAATGACCTGCCTCTTAAATCACTGACGCGTTTTGGGCTTAGTTGGCTGTGGAGCCTAAAAAACTCCACAGTTAAGCGTGCTCAGGTGGGAGTAGTACCAGGATGGGTGACCCCCTGGGAAGTTTTCACCTGAGTAACCAAAAACAAATCCGTGAGCTCTTAGTGAGCAAAGCGGACAATATTGGTGATTACGAGGGGCCGGGGTGTTACAGAGTGGTATCAGAGCCACTCCTGTGCCATTCGGGATGTGGGGCAGAAACTCATCGAGGACGATGAGTCCCTAAGGGGGGGGGGTGATTGTAACACCTAATGGCAACCTCCCACATATACGTTGGGGCAAAACCTCATCGAGTGCGATGAGTCCCTTATGGGGGGTGATTGCAACACCTAGAGGCGTACCTCCCACATTGTCCGTGGACAGGAGAGATTCCTGGCTCATAAGTAATGACCTGCCTCTTAAATCACCGACGCGTTTTGGGCTTAGTTGGCTGTGGAGCCTAAAAAACTCCACAGTTAAGCGTGCTCAGGTGGGAGTAGTACCAGGATGGGTGACCCCCTGGGAAGTTTTCACCTGGGTAACCAAAAACAAATCCGTGAGCTCTTAGTGAGCAAAGCGGACAATATTGGTGATTACGAGGGGCCGGGGTGTTACAGATTGGTATCAGAGCCATGGTTATAGGGAATTAGGTTATTAGAAATGGAATGACCTAGACTATAACTAAGTACCCTTACACATGAGTCCTCTCATGTATTTTATATGCTTAGATAGGATTTTATGTGCCTTATGTGTTTATACTTGATTATGTGATTATATGCCTTATATGCTTATTCTTATACTTTGAATCTTATCAATGCACACACGAACCTTAAATCATATTCTAAGGCATTATATGCCTAAATCAAATGGTTTTCAAAATGAGCTTTGAATCTTTATTCGTGGTTTTCAAGTCTCGTCAAAGTCTGTGTCCTATAACTTGAAACATGTAATGCTGGAAGAGCGTGATGCCTGTATCTCGAGGTGTTCTGTCTAGGCAAGGTATTCATATAAATCCAAATCAACCGATGGATCCGTTTACCTTACCTGGGAACCCTTGGGGTGAGTGTCCGCTTATAGGTACGCATGTCTTCATTAAGGTTGTAGTTGACATAATACTTTGATAAGTCAATGTAATGCTTTGGTTTGTAACCGAACGTTACACTCGAAACACCTTGTTATTTTAAAATCTTTTATCTTTAATCTTGTCTTTTTGGATCTTAAAACTCATTAGCCATTTTTCTTCTTAGTGACCTTTAATAATCTTCCGAACGTCTCCCCCTCAAAAACCGCAATTATCCTGAGAACATATTACAATGGTACTCTCATTCTAAATTGAATCTTTAATCTTAACAAAAACGATTCTCGTATTAACGTTAAACTAATGAAACTTTGAAAACCTCAACGAAATAGTAAACAAAAATTGATCATCTAAGAGCCTTGTTAAGGTTATTTGTTGAAAAGCTCTTATGAATCCCATATTCCATCCAAAAGCATCCCGAACTTATCTTCGAGCCTCGTATCACACTAATACTTAGTGTGTCCCTCATGACAACACTTTCCCAATTGTCTTGAACTGTTTAAAATACAAACGTTTATCAACTAAAAACTCTAGATTAATAATCTGGTGCTTCACTCATGACAAAAACCTTCCTAATCGTCTTGAATCATCTAAAATACAAAAGCGTATTAATTAAAATTCTAAATTTTTATGCCAAGAAACACATGAAATCATGAATTATGAAATTTAACAAAGTTAAACATAGCAAAATATCATAATTAACTAATTGAATTTAAACGCTCCAAGTGTCATTTGCAAATGTGACAAGAAATCCAAGTCTCCTCATATCCTTGAAATTAGTCCCCTCGTGATTAAATTTCGGGACGAAATTTCTTAAAGTAGGGGAGACTGTAACATCTGCCTATCTTTAATCTTGTATTTTTGGATCTTAAAATTCATTAGCCATTTTTCTTCTTAGTGACCTTTAATAATCTTCCGAACGTCTCCCCCTCAAAAACCGCAATTATCCTGAGAACATATTACAATGGTACTCTCATTCTAAATTGAATCTTTAATCTTAACAAAAATGATTCTCGTATTAACGTTAAACTAATGAAACTTTGAAAACCTCAACGAAATAGTAAACAAAAATTGATCATCTAAGAGCCTTGTTAAGGTTATTTGTTGAAAAGCTCTTATGAATCCCATATTCCATCCAAAAGCATCCCGAACTTATCTTCGAGCCTCGTATCACACGAATACTTAGTGTGTCCCTCATGACAACACTTTCCCAATTGTCTTGAACTGTTTAAAATACAAACGTTTATCAACTAAAAACTCTAGATTAATAATCTGGTGCTTCACTCATGACAAAAACCTTCCTAATCGTCTTGAATCATCTAAAATACAAAAGCGTATTAATTAAAATTCTAAATTTTTATGCCAAGAAACACATGAAATCATGAATTATGAAATTTAACAAAGTTAAACATAGCAAAATATCATAATTAAGCTAATTGAATTTAAACGCTCCAAGTGTCACTTGCAAATGTGACAAGAAATCCAAGTCTCCTCATATCCTTGAAATTAGTCCCCTCGTGATTAAATTTCGGGACGAAATTTCTTAAAGTAGGGGAGACTGTAACATCCGCCAATTTCAAGTTATAAACCCGAACCCGAACTAAAATCAAACTTTCTTACGATATGAATTTCTTTATTTAACTTATTTATTTATATTAATGAATTATATAGATTAGACGTGTAGTTTAAATTGATTTATTTAATTTATCATTTAAACAACTTATAATAACTTGTTGATTTATAAATAATTTTTTTTCATAAAATTATAAAGTTTATTAATCATGCTACAACAAATAACTAAATGGAAAAGACTTATTAAAACTTATAAAGTTATAAAATGAATTTTATAAAACTTATAAAGTTTTATAAGTAATTATGAATTTTAAATATTGAAAATAAATAATCAAATTATAAAGTTTAAAAGTTTTATAAAAGTTATAAAGATTAACAAATAAATAATTTGATTGATTATTCAAATTGGTTTTATAAAGTCTATAAATATTTTATAAAAAAAGTTATTAAAATTAGAGTCTTCAAGAATTTAAATTTTAAATTATAATTATTCTTTTATTTATTTAAATTATTTAATTTTATATTTATTTCAAATTCCAATCATAACCCCCTTTTAAAAGACTTATAAATCACCATTAACACCATTCATAACCTCCTCCTAACCTCAAGTATAAAAGCAAGGCTTAGGCCTCACTTTTCATTTGCTCATTCTCTAAAAACCTCACTCTCATATCTTTTTTTCATCCATTGGTTATGATGAATTTGAAGAATTTTATTTTACAAGAAATTTCAAGAATTCTTAATACTAAGGTAATCCTTTATTGTTTTTATATTGTACATTTTAATCATCCTAACATCCAATTGTTCTCATGACTTTATGTTCTTACTATTATTCTTTCTTCTACCAAATCTCTTTTTATTTTAATAATTATCATTTTATCATTAACATTTTAATAATCACTAATCTTATAATAATCACTAACATCCCTAAATTAAGCTAACAACACACTAACATAAACAAAGAATCCCGTTTGCATATGGACGGCTATGCCGCCGCATTCGGTTATTCCGCAAGATTATTGTTCTAAATGATGGCTATGCCAAAGTCTTAGAATATTTTTATAACTCAAATGAAGACTAATATACCATATATTGATATAATAAATTGTTCTAACTCGTTTCATGTATTAACAATTTTAAAAGTGCACATAAGTGCCTTACTACAATTCTGGCAGAATATAGTCTTACTTCAACCGACCATAACTTGATCATAAAAAACTAAATTTGGTTAAACTCAGACTCCTTTTCAATGACATTTTACACGTCTTCAAACTCAATCGGACGACTCAATAATAGCCTTCACAAGATAAGTGCGCATTTCAGCACCTTCTGTCTTGTGATGCTTGTTTGACCTATTTAAAGATCTTTTCATAAAAATGTTTCTGAATGAAAGTTGTCCGGGAGACTTTGAACTAGTCAAATATAAACTTTTATAATTTTATGAAACCGTTTTCTGTTTTTAAAACCTGTTCAAACACATACCAAACATTCTGTCTAGAATCTAAAATTGATGCAATAATCCTTTTTCAATCAACCTTTCGCTTTTTAGCATTCTCAAATGTCCTAATTTCTTGTAATGAATTCCAACCTCAAGTTATTGTTTTTTATCATTTAGGACATCACCTTTGACTCTTGACATTCAAGCTTTCTTATGTACTCTACAACCATCACTATACTTGTGAGTTTTCCATGTGAGTTCTCCATGCCCCTTTTTACTTTATTTTGATACCTTTTGGGGTGAAACATGTTAACCTTATAAACTTACACTTGTAAACATCTTGATACTTGTAAATGCACATGCAATTCATCTTTACTTTTTATCATGGTTATTTGTGTTATTGTAAGTCTTATATGAGATACATATTTTGTTTACAATCATTAACTATTGCTAGCCTGGCGACGTCTTAGATCTTTGGGCCTGACAAGCCTATTTGGTGCTAAAGTCGATGTATTGCCGACTCCTGATGACGTATGCTTGTTTATCATGGGAACCAAATACACTTAGCCAATCTTATATACTTGTAATCAAGTCGAGGTTTGGTTGTAACTGTATGTGTTCTATAAGCTTGCTAACTGTAACCATGGACATGAATTGCTACTTGTAACCCTTTTTATATATATATATACATATATGCGTGTGTATAAACCATGGGAACTCACCAACTTTATAGTTGACCCTTTTATTTTTAACATGTTTCAGGTTTGATGTTTGAAGATCTTCTTGTGCTCATATAGGACTTGGACCTAGTATAAATTGAAAGTCTTATGTTATTGGTTGTATCTTGATTGTTTTGTAATTACTTATTTGTCTTGTAATGTTTAATGAATAATTACATTTAATATTATTTTAACTTAATTAGTTCCATGTGCTATGAGCAATCGTCTCCCATTCGTCCGCCCCGATGATTCCGCCATCGGTCGGGGTGTGACACATATATTGATAATCATATTAATATCCCTAAACATAAATAAGAAACTTACAGAAATGAAGCTATGCACCTTGGGATGTACGTCATGTAAAATTGTTTAACATTCAATAAAAGTAAATTGTAAAGAGCATCAACAACATAGACACATCAAAAGAGGAAAATATCGTGGGATAATGAAGGTATACTTGTTATGAATAGATATTTAAAGAAGTATCACAAACACATATCAACTACATACACAGAAAGATACATGCATCTAAAATTCAACAAAACGTATCTAAAATAACCCGGTCCACTACTCCATTTATCCAATGCATAATACTCCATGTATCAAACTATATCATGTTGTTATAGTATGATAGAAACAGATCGTGTAACATAACCAATTAGTTCACATAAATTCATCCAACATTTACACCATTAACACGAATTCATAGTATAGCATGCTTAATATCTAAAGTTGTCTTTGGGTTTAAGCTAAGTACTTCCTTTTGTAACTAAAGACACATGTCCATTTTTTCTACTTGATATTTAAAACCCTTAAACTTAGAACACACAACAAAAGAAAGGAAGTATCCCATTATAACAATAGCTACACTTTGATTCCTTATAGGCAGGCCTTCAAATGCAGAAGCGAATAAAGTGATACCTAATCGATAAACTAACAACAACATTAACCTATTTGTAGTTTATGTTATAAAGTTTAATCTTCTCACAAATATTCTTCTCATAATGTTTTAGATTCATATGAATTTAATAATCAACCGATTTGCAATCCCTAGTACCCCTGTAAATCAATCTGAACCCTAAATCTTACAAATTGAGTCTCGATCGCCCAAATGCTCAAAGAACACATGTATACATTCAATTCTGAAAGCTAAAATCACATAATCAACAAAACAAACATTTGTCAGTCCTACCTTCTGTTCGATCTCAGGAACCTTCAATACTTTCAGATTTACCTCTCTATTTCTGAAATTATGAAGAATAAAACGAACGTTGATTAGATTAGATTAGATATCGAAAAACAAATCACATCTAATTCGGATGAAAATGGGAACATAGCTTACATCTCATGCACAGTTTGATCGAACATCTCCATGAAATCCATCTTGAGCGGGACCAACCGCCACCCGACAAGTTTATATTAACATAAAAAATTAGAATCTCAATTAGAGGAAGCATCAGCAACAGAGTAAACAAACCTGTAGCGGAAGAACAACATGAAGCAACCAAAATCGAGGATTCAAAACAGAAAAATAGCAAAAGAGAAGAAGGGGAAAGACAAAAGTATCGATTGAGAAGAAACTAAACAAATCGGCATTAAAAGATGACAAAGAAGAGGAATCAGGCTACCATTGAAGTTGGGTGGAGGAGCTTACGTGGCGATAATCGGCAGGAAGGCGGTGTTGGGTTTAATGTCAATAGCTTTATTAGGGTTTTCTTCAGAAAAAATTAGTTTGAAGGAATAGAGAGGAAACGTAGAATGAAAGGGTATCCATGGGTCAGACCATGGATTTTTAGGATCCGCGTGAATAAAGTTTTGGAGCAGTGGGTTTAGGCGGGAAAAAGGAGAGAAAGATGCTCTAGCAGCCTGCCACGTGGCGTAAAAAACTTTTGTTTATTAGATGAATAGATATAGATATAGATGTTCTTCATCAATAAATGAATTATTCGACTGTTTCAAGCCTGTATTCATTTGTTCTTTTGTTCTTCTGTAGTACTAAACGATGATTGCTTGAATGAATAATATATAATTTTAAAACTGTTCAAACAAAATTTTCAACTAAGCGAACAAACACACTAACTAAATAAAGAGTTACCTTACCCAAAAAGTTTACAAAACATGCATCTTTACATGTATGTTGAGATACATTATTTTTAAGAAAATTGATGAAAATATTGTTTGAACATGTAGAAAAATAAGAATTAAATAACCAATAGACAAATTATTGTTATAAATACTTATTATTTTTATATCCTACATTCGAACCTTCAAACTGAAAAAGTTTATTCAATCTCTATATTGAATGGAGTATACTAACGTATTTTAATGGACATTATATATAGAGAAAAGTGCATAAATGGTCCCCAACGTATGACCATATTGCAAGTTTGGTCCTCAAATTTTAAAAAGTGTAAATTTAGTCCAAACATTTAGTAAATAGTTGCAAATTTAGGCCTCACCGTTAATGTCAGTTAGTTTTTAACGATGTGGGGACTAAACTTGCAATATGATCAAACCAAAAGGACCATTTGTGCAACCAATATTTATAATTAAACAAAATCATAAAATAATATTAAAAAAATCCAATAAATGATTAAAAATCAAATAGAAAGATTAAAAGTAAAATTAAAAATAATTTTATATGAAAAAGAAAGCAAAAAAATCACTTGGTTGGATTTTTAAATAACAAGAATGAAAAATGTATTAGTTTTGATGTAAATTGTATATATGATCAAGTCATATCAAATGTTGTTTTAATAGTATTTAATAAAGTGTTTTTAACTTTTATTAAGTGATCTTTTAACTTTTGTTTAAATTTAACTTATTTTTAATATTTTATTTGATTTTTAATGTTTTATTGAATTATTATTTTAATTATTTTTAATATAGATATAAGTTTCACAAATGGTCCACGTGATTTGATCATATTAAGAGTTTAGTCCCCACATCGTTCAAATCTAATTGACACTAATGGTAGGGACTAAATTTACAACTATCTATCAAATGTTTGGACTAAATTTGTAATTTCTAAAACTTAGGGATCAAACTTGCAATATGATCAAACATTGAGGACCATTTATGCAATTATCTCTTATATATAATATTAATTTAGTATGTCGGTTGGCACAATGATCTTTTTAGATTTTCCCAAATTAATCACCAAACTTTAATAATTGTATAAAAGCCCCTACTTCACGTTTCCTATTAGTTTTTTTAAATCATGCTTTGATAAGTTTTGACATGTTTATATTATTATGTTTACAAAATATTTATAATATAATAAAGAGTTAATTACATAAATGGTCCCTATGGTGTATCTAAAATAACAAGTTTGGGTACTAAGCAAAAAAAACATGTTTGGGTACACACTTTTAATTTTGTAACAAGTTTGAGTATTTACACTAACAGACGTTAGATTTTATATTAAGTTTAAGGGTATTTTGGTCTTTTCACTTTACAAGGACTACTATTGCAATTTAATGGGGTCGTTTGTGTAATTCAATATATAAAGGGATTGTTTGTGTATATATAAACTAAAGTACACTTTATCTTTTACATACTAAAATGAAACAACCCAACTCCGTCTTCATCGTTTGACCACCTGCCATAGACCACCGCCACCACCGATTGATGACCACGGGCCACCTCTGCCATTGGTAGATGACCATTGGCCACCGCCACCACCGGTCACCGGCACCAACTGCCGCCACCACCACCATTTCACCAATAATCATCGCATCATGACCCGTTAACCACCATCGCGCCACCACCATCAACAACATCGTACACCAAATTACCAAAACTGTTGGTTTTGTTACGTTCAAAGCTTGGCCTACAAGCGCTAACATCAAGAATCCCCATTTAGGTAATGTTTGATTTGGGGTTTAGGGTTTTGGAAAATAACTTTAGGTTTTAAGGATTTTGAGAATAAGATTGTGACATAAATTATGTTGGTTGGGCACACATCTGGTTAGTACTCACTAGAGTGATTAGAGGTGGTGTTACCGGAGGTAGGGGAACCGAGCTTGGTACTGTGACACCACGATTACGATTGGAGATGGGGGAACCGAGCTTGGTTGTGGATTTGTCTGAACAAGGTGGTGGCAGGCGATGGTGAAGGTGGGGAGGGAGGAAGGGGTGGTGGACGAAATGGTAGTGGTGGTGGTCGGAATTGAGGTAGATGAAGGTGGGTGGGTGTGGGGTCCGGTGTGGGAGTTGACGGTGGGGACTGGCGGTGGGGCTGCGGGTGGTGGCTAGCAGTGGGGGCTTGGGGGGTGGTGGCCGGCGATGGGAGCTGGGCTGGTAGTGGCCGGTAGTTGTTTTGTGCACACACACACACACACACACTTATATATATACACATATATATATATATATATATATATATATATATATATATATATATATATATATATATATAGGTGTGGTTCTTAAGAAAACCATAACTTACTAAGAAACTATGAAAACCAAATCTAAACCATTGATCTACATGATTAATGGTTGATATACATAGTGGTATTTTAGTAAATAATCCAAAATTTAAGTAGAGTATATTAATGACATAAGGGCAAATTTGGAACAATGTTTTTTTTTAAATTTTGAAAATAACCACCAAATTCCTACATTCACTTTTCTCTTTCCTCTTTCATAAATTACATTTATACAAAATCCAAGAATTCATTTTATTGTGATAATTTTCATATACATCAACAATTGACTTTATCTTTATTTAATTTTAAATAACCCAACAGTAACCTGATGCAAACATATGTTAACCTGCTTACATATATGTAAACGCATAATTAGTTTTCTTAAACAAGTCTAATTGTAAATCTTCAGGCAAACTAAACCACGTTTATACATCTTGTTACATATATGCAACAATTATCAATTAGATACATGTAACTATAATGCATAACTAGTACAAACCAATTTATTAAACTCATTAGTTTACATATATGTAGATGTGGTTTCATATATGTAACTTGATGTCATTTATGAAACTATAAACGTGATTCCATATATGTAACCTGATGTTTTTACATAACGATAACAACATATGTAGACATGGTTGCCTATATGTAACTTGATTACATACACGTAACAATCATAAAAAAAGAAGCCAAAACTTAAGTTTTGAAAAAAAATTAAGAGTTACATATACGTAAACATAAGTTGAGCTTCCATTTGTACGTAATAATAACTTGATTACATATACGTAACAATCTAAAAACTAAAACACAATCATTCGATAAACTTTCAGACAAACCTAACTTAAACTGATGAATATCGATTGTAGTCATCTTAAATCTGGATGCAATCAAACAACATTGTTGATCTTCTAATGCCAACCAACTTGAATTTATTGATGGTTTTTTGTCGATGAAAGCATTCCTTGTTGATGTTGCATCATCTCGATGATGGTTTCTTGTTGATCGATCAATGGTTTCTGATGTCGCTTCATCTTGTTTTTATAGTCGTCCTCCGTCCATCATCCATCGTCGATTGATGATTTTGGAGAAAACTCATTCACCACCATATAAATGATGGAACAGATAAAAATATTGCAGAAATTTATTATGTAAAAAGGATTGTATCATTGAATCAAGAAGAAAAATGATTGAAGAATCAAATTGATGAAGAAGAAAAAGTTTGATGCCTTTAATTAGCTTAATTTGTTCAACAATGGAGTAAAATAAGGGATTGTAGTTAACAATGATTTTTTACTATAAATAAGTTACCTAGATAATTACTAAAACACCCTTTGAAAATAATAAATATATATAATGAAAATTTTTGATTGGCTAGAATTGGTTTTCTTGGTTTTCTTAAAACTATTTGGTTTCTTAGGATCCCTCCTCTCTCTGTCTCTCTCTCTCTCTCTATATATATATATATATATATATATATATATATATATATATATATATATACACATAAACAATTACACAAACCATCCTTTTTATGTATTAAATAACATAAATAGTCCTTGTGAGGTAAAAAGATGAAATACCCTTAATTTAACTGAAAAGTTAACGTCTGTTAGTGTTAATACCTTAACTTGTTACTAATTGAAAACACAATACCCCTACCCGTTACGAAAAACCCTTAGTATCCAAACCTGTTATTTTCAATAAACCATAGGGACCATTTGTGTAATTAACTCTATAATAAATTAATAAAGAATACTTGGATCAATTTTTTAATAGATGAGGTCTCCTTGTGCACTACCAATAAAGAATACAAGTTCATCTAACTCTAACTTATCAATAACTTAATAGACTAATTTTTATTGTATTGAGGTCTCCTTGTGCACTACCACCGCACGTCATCTTCTTTAAAATCACCAGTTGAATGATTATAAGGATTAGGGGATGAAACATGAAAAAAAGGTGTGTCGGTCCAATAGAGTTGGCTACCATCAATTATCGATTGGTAATTAGACACAAACGAGTTTGAAAATAATAAAACTTGTAACAAAGATCAAAATCTTGGATTAAAAAGATAATTACTATGTTACAAAAAAACCCTGTAACAACACGCGGGGTTTAAATCCTAGTTATATCCAAAAATAAATGTATGTGGACACTCACAAAAATATTGTGCAATAAAAAGTAGCAAAACCCATTTAGACGTGAACACGTGGCACTTTGCATTCCTTTTTATTATTTTATTTGGCCACAAGTTGCATATGTTAGATAATTTAAGAGAAGTTTAATCATAAATGTAAGCACACCGCTCATTATCTTGTCATTGTCAAAGCAAGTTGACTTGTAAATATGCATGTTAATTAATGATACACATAATGTTACTGTTCATGGAAAATTACAATCAATACTTACTACATAGCGTTGTGGCGCTTTTTATTTTTAATTTTTGCATTCGGCATTTATCTATGTGTAGTATGTGTGCAAAGGAAGTTTTGTTATCTAGTATTCGTTATAAAGGTTACTGTCACACCCCAACCTTAACGGCGGAATTGTTGAATGTGAGGGTTAAGATTGTTCACAGCCACATAACGCTATCTTTAAGTATAGTTATCATTATCATAAGTTTCCAAATGCAAATTACAATCAAAAGTCTCAACATGAAATAAACCAAACATAAGTTAAAATAATACAAGGCAATTTATTTAATATTCTAGGTCCAAATCCTAGATTTGAGCAACTTCAAAAGATAACTTCAAGCTTGAGCATTTCCTGAAACATGTTAAAAAGAAAAGGTCAACTATGAAAGTTGGTGAATTTCCAAGGGTTTAATATACATATATATATATATATATATATATATATATATATATATATATATATATCAAAAGGTTACAAGTAGCAATTCATATCATAGGTTATGAGTTATGCAAGATTATAGAACACATATAGCTACAATCAAACTTTGACCAAGATTAAGATTAAAAGTTTATAACGATTAGCTAAGTGTATTTGGTTCCCATGATGAACATGTCATACGTCATCGAGAGCCGGCAATACATCGGATTTAGCACCAAATAGGTTTGTCAGGCCCATAGATCAATGACGTCATCACGCTAACAATAGTTAATGATTGTCAACATATAATGCATCTCATATAAATCTTACAATAACACAAATAACCATGACAAAATATAAGTATGAATTGCAACTGCATTACAAGTATAAAACGTTTACAAGTGTTTGTTAATAAGTTTAATATGTTTCACCCCAAAATGATGTGAAATAATATAAAAAAGAGGCAAGGAAAACTCACATGATCAATAAGTATATAAATGATAGTTAATAAGAATAATAAACAACGTTCCAACATGATCCTTTACAAGGTACCTAAATGTATATATATTACAAGTTTAAGTTTTTAATAATAAGATAACCGTTTAAACATGATCTAGGGTTTCAAGGGGGAATTTGGGGTTTTGATATATAAATTTAATAATGAAAATACTTTTGTTTTTATTTTAATGAAAAGAATTACATCGATTTAATAATTTGTCATAAAGAAATAAATTTTGAATCGTTTGATATAATTAACAAAATATAAAGTGTAAGTACCTTTTTATTTTTTTTTGTAAAAATTATAATTTTAAACAATAAAGTTTGAACCAATAATAATTTTTAATGATTTAAATCATTATTTAAAGTCTTTTCTTTATAATAATAAACCAAATATAATCCTTGTTTTATAAAATATTAAAATTATTTAAAGAATAAATTTACAGAAATTTGATAAAGTGATTTAAAAATAAATAAAGTTTATAAAATTATTTTTAATAATTTTTTAAAATTTTTATATATTTTTTTGAAGGCTGAAAAAGCCTCAAAAAAATAATGGAGGTTGCCGGGTTCGAACCCGGGACCTCGGGTGTAGAATGTGAGTGTGTTACCAGTGAACTAAGGACCTTGGCCGCATTAAGAATTGGTTTTTAAATTTTTTTTAAATACTTGATACAAAGTAACCCCAAATTATATGATCCCTAGATTCTTCTTACTCAAAATTGAACATCAATCCGATGTCATTACCCAAATTAACCATGGGGCTTTTGTTCCCCATATCAAAACGAGTGTGTAGATGTGTTTAACTTACCCGATTATGTGAGAATTGATATGATTTGCTTCAGTTTTTCCTCGGTTCTATCGCGATGAACAGGGGACTTGATTTCGAGTTTGTGTTGGATTTTTTCAAGCAATTGAGGGTATAAGGAGTTTAAAGGGATCGAAGGTGATGATTCCCCTCTGTTATATAGGTACGATATGTGCGTTAAGATGTCAAACGAGCTTTGGTTTCCATTCGAATATTTCAGTTACAATCGATTACTTAATCGGTTGTTTAACTCAAATTAAACGATGTATTAAGTTTGTAAATGATTACTCGAACGTTTCTGATCGATTAATTTGATTATCAAACACAAACTATACGTTAATTGATTATGCATCGATTGGATTGTATGCTTTCGGTTCAATCTCATTAATTTCAAATGAAGAGGTTAAATTAATCGTGGGTTCGAGTTTGAAACGTCTTCTCGAGTCGTTTGGCATCGATTTGGATCGAAATGGTGTTAAAATCGTGGGGGTTCAACCTTGCCGGCGCCGCGCCGGAGTTATGCCGGCTGGCGGCGGAATATCGGGCAATAGGGGGGGGGGGGGGGGGGGAAACAACTTGGGTTTTACTTAATTACAACTTTGGTCCTTGTAGTTTGGATTTTACTATTTATGTTTGAAACTTCTATTTTAAGTTTCCAAATTGACAATAAAGACCCTTGACCTTAATTTAACCTTAAGTTATAAACATTTTTAAGATTAATACCTTTTAATTATTATTATTATCAACATTATTATAATTATTATTATTTATATTGTTATTATTACTATTACTATTACTTTATTATTATTATTATATTATTATTATTATTATTATTATTATTATTATTATTATTATTATTATTATTATTATTATTATTATTATTATTATTATTATTATTATTATTATTATTATTATTATTATTATTATTATTATTGTTGTTATTGTGTAAGGCCCCGTTCCCGGGACGCTTACAGTTGGCCATTTGGCCATTCATCGCACATAAAACATATAATTACATTTAACTTTCATAAAACATCGCAACGGAATTATCAAAATAGACATCTCATTTCATTATAAAAGCTTTTGCCAAATAATACATCGTTAACCAGTTACAAAATACATTGTTGCATTACATCACAAAAGCCTTATATAAATGGATGCCATCCCAAAAGAGCTGAGTAGCCTCGCAGCGCCATCCTCAGCAACATTACCTGCCAACTGGAAACACATGAAAAGTCAGCGTTGCTGAGTGAGTTCTAGTTTTATAATAAAACATACTTTACTTTCATTAAAACCGTTCATTTCTTTCATGCGATCATACATCATACGTACACATAGATAATAGTTATTATCTTCATCGTTCATTAACTTCTGTTCATTCATTCAATCTTACTTTCATTCGTTCATTCATCATTACATCTTTTCCTTTCGTCAACACCATGAACTTTACCCTTCATGCTCATGATACTGGGCCTAAGCCTATCATAGACCTTCATTCACGGTGCCCAGCACCTCTGGCCACAATACCTAGGATAAAGTTCAGGTATACCATTGTCATGTGCTATGCCCTTCATGCTCATGGTACTGGACCTAAGCCTATCATAGACCTTTATTCACGGTGCCCAGCACCTCTGGCCATAGTACCTAAGGCAAGCAACAATGGTTCCATACAAATGGTCAATCACAAAGAAAGACCCCAATGTGCATCCTCCCGGGGTAGCGAACCCGCACACCGTTGGGCTAACACCTTATAATTGGCGTGTCCTGATATCCAATGCTTGCAAGACTTTTGTTACATTCCATCGTTTATTAATGCATGCATTCATTCCTCATGTTCCTCTTTTACTATCTTCCACTTTACGTTACATAATACTTTCGTTTCATTCATTAACATAACACGTAAAGCCACAGGAAAGATAAACATTCATCAAAATCAGGAACATCAACATACACAGTCATCGTCATCATACAAGGCATCATCATACAAGGCATCATCATAAATACATAACATACATCATGCATAAAGATGCAACATCACCATCATGCCCAACATACCCTCTAATGCCTCAACAGTCATCTTACATGCACTTACGAGAATTTCCATGTCAAAACTAACATCTGCACTTTCCCCCGAATGTCAGTTTTTAAACTACACATTTCCCCGGGTACAACAGCCCTACTTGGGCGTATGGACACCCTTCAGTCGTATGGCCTCCCGACGACTGAACATCATGCGATTGGACTCATGCGGATGAACATCTATGCGAATGGACACCCAGTCGTGCGTATGGACCTCATGCGGATGGAACTAATGCGAATGAGCACCTATGCGACTGACCTCATGCGAATGGACTCAATGCGAATGAGTCCCATGCGATTGGAACTAATGCGACTAAGCACCTATACGACTGGGCCCTCAGTCGTATGACTCCCCATGCGACTGGCCCCCAATCGTACGAATGAATCCTTAATCGTGCGAATGAACCCTCAATCATGCAAATGAACCCTCATTCGTGTGAATGAACCTCAATCGCACCCCAGTCGGCCGTATGGCCTCCAGTCGGTCGGCTAGCCCTAGCTGATGCAGAATGGAGTTCATCCCGAACCCAATCTGCCATTTTGACCTCCAAGCTCATCCAAACCCATTCTAAGCCTAAATCAACCATCCTAAACCTTAGGAATGCATACCACAACACCATTCAAGCACACACAAGCCCAGAAACAAACTCCAAACGCATCACACGCAAACACATACACATACAAAAACGGGTTTTCTATGCTTTCTAGCCCCAAAATCGTTTGAAAACAAGTAAAAGAGGGGTCCTAGAACTCACACAAACGACCACAACGAGAAGAGCTTCGATTGGACTCGCTACACGACGATTTTGTCCGCTCGAATCTACACGAACAAACCTTTTCTCTCTTTTCTCCCTTCTTTCTCTCCTCTCTTGGCTGAAATGTGGGTGTGGGGAGAGGGTAAGGGCTGCCCTCTCCCTTTAAATACCACCACACACTCAACTTTCTCTCGTTGGCGAGTTTGGTCCCTTGACTTCGGACTTTATTTCTTTTTCTTCTTTCGTCGGCTTCAAAATAAATAAATAACCGGGTGTTACAAGTCCACCCCCCTTAAATAGGTTTCGTCCCCGAAACCTGTTATTCCTCGAACAACCGTGGGTAATGCTGCCTCATATCTTCTTCAGTCTCCCACGTAGACTCGGATCCTTTCCTGTGCTTCCACTGAACACGCACAAGAGGAACCGTTTTATTTCTCAGCCTCTTCTCTTTCCGATCGATGATTGCCACTGGTTGCTCCACATAATTGAGCTGTTCGTCTACTTTGATATTTTCCAGTGGAACAATCATATCTTCATCTGCCAATCACTTCCTTAGATGAGATACATGGAATGTCGGGTGAATTCCACTTAACTCATCCGGTAACTCCAGTCTATAGGCCACCTCCCCTACTCGAGCAATGATTCGGAAAGGGCCTATGTACCTCGGGCTCAATTTGCCCCGCTTTCGGAAACGAATGATGCCCTTCCAAGGTGAGACCTTCAACATAACCCGGTCACCCACCTGGAACTAAATCGGTCTGCGTCGTTTATCAGCATACGACTTCTGTCTATCTTTGGCTGCCTTCATGAAGGCTTTGATCTTTTCAAGCTTCTCAGTCGTAGCCTCGATCACCTCGACGCTCCCTAACTCCTTCTAACCAATATCACCCCAACAAACGGGTGTTCTGCATCTCCTACCGTATAGCATCTCATAGGGGGGCATACCAATGCTGGCATGATAACTGTTGTTGTAGGAGAACTCAGCTAACGGTAAGTGGTCATCCCAACTTCCTCCAAAATCGATAACACATGCTCGAAGCATGTCCTCCAATGTCTGAATGGTCCTTTCTGACTGACCATCAGTCTGGGGATGATAAGCCGTGCTAATATGTAACCTCGTCCCCATAGCCTCGTGGAATTTCTTCCAGAATTTAGATGTAAACCGGGTGTCACGATCAGACACAATAGACACCGGCACACCATGACGAGTTACAATTTCCTTGATGAACAGATCAACCAACCTCTCAAATGAATACGTCTCGCGGATTAGTAGAAAGTGAGCACTCTTCGTCAGTCGATCAACTATCACCCATATGGCATCATACCCCTTCGGGGTACGCGGCAGCTTCGTAATGAAATCCATGGGGATGTTCTCCCACTTCCATTCCGGTATATCCAAAGGTTGGATCTTCCCATACGGCTTCTGATGCTCGGCCTTCACTTGAAAGCAAGTAAGGCACTTACTCACATACTCCACTACGTCACGCTTCATACCCGGCCACCAATAATCTTTCTTCATCTCGTGGTAAATTTTCGTAGCACCGGGATGAATAGAGTATCGAGTCTTGTAGCTTCGTCCATAATCTTCACCCGTGGATCCCCAAAGCGAGGAATCCACATTCATCCTAATCGGGTTCTAACACCAAGTGTGTTTTCACCCAACTCCGCGATCAGACCTCTCATTCTTTCAGAGTTAAGATGATCTTCTTTCAATGCCTCGTCTTGAAACTCTTTGACTTGCTTCATCACATCCGAGGTCATGATCAACTGGTATGCTTTCACCCGAATCGGCTCGGGCCTCTCCTTTCGGCTAAGGGCATCCGCCACCACGTTGGCTTTGCCCGGATGGTAATGGATCTCTCAATCGTAATCCTTTATAAGCTCCAACCATCGACTCTGCCTCATATTCAGGTCCTTCTGCTCGAAGAAGTACTTCAAGCTCTTGTGGTCACTGAAGATGGTGCACTTCGTCCCGTAGAGATAGTGCCTCCAAATCTTTAACGCAAAGACCACAGCTGCTAGCTCCAAGTCATGAGTAGGATAATTGACCTCATGAACCTTCAACTGTCGGGATGCATAGGCTATGACCTTTCCCCTCTGCATTAACATGCACCCTAACCCCGAGTAGGAAGCATCAGAATAGACCACCAGATCTTCACTTCCATCGCGTAATGACAGAACAGGAGCTTGAGTCAATCTTGCCTTCAGTTCCTCGAACGCCTTCTCTTGATCTTGACCCCATACGAACTTCACATCTTTTCGGGTCAACTTAATTAGTTAGTGGAGAAGCGATCTTAGAGAAGTCTTGAATGAATCTTCGGTAATAACCCGCCAAACCCAAGAAACTACGAATCTCGGATGGCGTCTTTGGAGACTTCCATTGCATCACCGCTTCCACCTTTGCCGGGTCCACCATAATCCCGTCAGGATTCACCACATGACCCAAGAACTGAACTTCGCACAACAAGAACGCGCACTTAGAGTACTTGGCGTACAACTTCTCCCTGCTCAACGTCTCCAGAACTTCCCGAATGTGACCGACACGCTCTATCTCGTTTTTCCAATAAATCAGGATATCATCAATAAACAACGTGTGTGATTTATCCAACATCGGCCGACACAGTCGGTTCATTAGATCCATAAAAGCAGCTGGCGCATTGGTCAAACCAAAAGACATGACAAGGAACTCGCAGTGACCATATCGCATACGGAAAGCTGTTTTAGGGATATCCTGCTCTTTCACCTTCAACTAATGGTAGCCCGATCGAAGATCTATCCTTGAAAACCAACTGGCACCTTGAAGCTGATCAAACAAATCATCGATTCTCGGTAAGGGGTATCGGTTCTTTATCGTCAACTTGTTCAGCTCACGGTAGTCAATACACATCCTCATACTACCATATTTCTTCTTCACGAACAGTACCAGAGCACCCCAAGGAGAGATACTCGGTCTAATGAACCCCTTATCAAGCAGTTCTTGCAACTGCTCCATCAGCTCTTTCATCTCCGTCGGAGCTAGCCGATACGGTGCCTTGGCAACAGGTTGGGCACCCGGTATCAGATCAATCTGAAACTCGATCTCTCGGTCAGGTGGCACTCCTGGTAAGTCTTCTGGGAACACGTCTGGAAAGTCACACACAACCGGTACATCGGCTAGTTGTGGTGTTGGCGTATCCACATCCTTTACATAGGCCAAGTAGGCACTACATCCACGCCTCATACACTTTCCCGCCACCGCCATCGAAATTACTTTCGGAATCGTCGTGACCCGATCACCATAAACCGTCACTGAACTCCCGTCAGGCGCTGTCAACCGAATCATCTTCTTGCGACACACAATGTTCGCTTCGTAGTCCGCTAACCAATCCATCCCAAGAACCAAATCAAAACCACCTAAGGTCATCACAAACGGTCTAACAGGAAACTTATGACCTTCTAGCTCCACGTCACAACCCTCTATCATTGCAGAAATCCGGGTAGACTTACCTATGGCAGTTTCTACGTCAAAGGGCACATCAACACGTCTACTACTAACAGGCAGCTTAGCACAGAAAGCAGCAGAAATAAAACTTTTACTAGCACCAGAATCGAATAACACATAAGCTAAAGTTTGGTTCACTAGAAACGTACCGGACACAACGTCAGGGTCCGTCCTAGCCTCCTCCTGTGTCATGGTGAATGCCCTGGCGCTCGCCCTCGGTCCTTCACTCCCCGTCTTCTTCACCCCAGAACCCTTAGCCCTCGGCTTCTTACAATCCTTACTTATGTGGCCCTCCACGCCACAGTTAAAGCATCAGACCGTACGACAGTCCCTGGCTACGTGCCCCGCCTTCCCACATTTGAAGCACACGTTCGACCCCCACCTGCACTCCCCACTGTGCTCTTTTCCACACCTACCACACTTCTTCAAACCAGCACCTGATGCGACCACACGGTGGTCGTCCACCCGTGCCTTCTTGTTACCCGTAGAGGCATCACTCCGACCAAACCTCTTCCCATGCCAGTTCCGATCACCACCACCCTTCTTGTTTGCTTCAGTCACCACCACCTCCCGCTCATCGTATAGCCTCTCCGCCAAATTGACCGCCGACCTAAACGTGCTCGGTCGGGCAGCGATCATGTGCCTGCGAATATCCGCTGGCAAACCCTGAATGTATCTTTTAATCTTTCGTGACAAAGGTGTCACTTGGTCCGGCACCAGGCGTGCCATTTCGTTGAATTTGGTGGTGTACTGCTGATGTGTCATGGTTCCCGCCTCCAGATGCAGGAACTCTCTCTCGACTTTATCCATTTCTCTATGAGGACAGAACTCCTCAATCACCAACTTCTTCAGTTCGGACCATCTCATTCTCCCGATTGCCCGGCTACCCTCAGCTTAGACAATATTATCCCACCAACATAAAGCTGAGTCCACAAACGAGTGGGTAGCAAACTTCACTTTCTGGTCCTCCCGACACTCGCTGATATCAAGAACAGCCTCCATTTCCCTCACCCACCGGTGAGCAGCAGCAGCAGTGCCGTTACCATCGAAAGTAGGGGGCTTGCATCTCATAAACGCCCCATAGTTACAGCCTCGTGCCGCCTCTGGCGCAGGCTCTTCTTCTTCCTCCTCCTCATTATCAGAGAAAATCGTTTCAGGCTCCGGTTGCTCCTGTTCCCCCGAGGCCCTGTTTCTCTCCTTTCTTTCTCCTTCCTTTACTGCCTTGATAACTTCGGTCACCACAGACGGTAATATTGTCTGCATGACCTGATGCACTTCTTCAACAACAGCCTCCTTTACCGAGGCCCTCAAGTTAGCACTCTCATCCCCAGCTTCAGGATGAGGGGTCTCAGTTTCTTCAGGAACCACCTTTTCAACTCTAGGTCTTCCTCTTTTGGGTCGCGGTTTAGCACCAGGCCCACCACGGCCTCCACCCCTAGAAACTTTAGAAGATCTACCACTGGCCATTCTCTATCACACTGAAAGATTCAAACACCAACACGGTCATTCAAGGGAACAACTCAGTTTATGTCAAGCATAGTAAGTCCCTAATTACAGTGGCCAGTTGTGATTAGCCACTTACTTTACTCTTCATACCCCGAGCATTACCTATCCTGACTACATCAGTATCTAAATCTACATACAACATATAAACCACATAACATGCGCACATAATACCGGTTATCATTTGGAAAATACCTGATGGCACGCAACTACTCAGATTGGCATTCCATTCCCATTCCGTCCCATTTTCAGTTTAAGTTAAGGTTTATATGGAAAATTTACCCGTTTCACTTAAACTTTGGCTCTGATACCAACTTGTAAGGCCCCGTTCCCGGGACGCCTACAGTTGGTCATTCATCGCACATAAAACATATAATTACATTTAACTTTCATAAAACATCGCAACGGAATTATCAAAATAGACATCTCATTTCATTATAAAAGCTTTTGCCAAATAATACATCATTAACCGGTTACAAAATACATTGTTGCATTACATCACAAAAGCCTTATATAAATGGATGCCATCCCAAAAGAGCTGAGTAGCCTCGTAGCGCCATCCTCAGCAACATTACCTGCCAACTGGAAACACATGAAAAGTCAGCGTTGCTGAGTGAGTTCTAGTTTTATAATAAAACATACTTTACTTTCATTAAAACCGTTCACTTCTTTCATGCGATCATACATCATACGTACACATAGATAATAGTTATTATCTTCATCGTTCATTAACTTCCGTTCATTCATTCATTCTTACTTTCATTCGTTCGTTCATCATTACATCTATTCCTTTCGTCAACACCATGAACTTTACCCTTCATGCTCATGATACTGGGCCTAAGCCTATCATAGACCTTCATTTACGGTGCCCAGCACCTCTGGCCACAGTACCTAGGATAAAGTTCAGGTATACCATTGTCATGTGCTATGCCCTTCATGCTCATGGTACTGGACCTAAGCCTATCATAGACCTTCATTCAAGCTGCCCAGCACCTCTGGCCACAGTACCTAAGGCAAGCAACAATGGTTCCATACAAATGGTCAATCACAAAGAAAGACCCCAATGTGCATCCTCCCGGGGTAGCGAACCCGCACACCGTTGGGCTAACACCTTATAATTGGCGTGTCCCGATATCCAATGCTTGCAAGACTTTTGTTACATTCCATCATTTATTAATGCATGCATTCATTCATCATGTTCCTCTTTTATTATCTTCCACTTTACGTTACATAATACTTTCATTTCATTCATTAACATAACACGTAAAGCCACAGGAAAGATAAACATTCATCAAAATCAGGAACATCAACATACACAGTCATCGTCATCATACAAGGCATCATCATACATACATAACATACATCATGCATAAATATGCAACATCACCATCATGCCCAACATACCCTCTAATGCCTCAACAGTCATCTTACATGCACTTACGGGAATTTCCATGTCAAAACTTACATCTGCACTTTCCCCCGAATGTCAGTAATTAAACTACACATTTCCTCGGGTACAACAGCCCTACTTGGGCGTATGGACACCCTTCAGTCGTATAGCCTCCAGGCGACTGAACATCATGCAATTGGACTCATGCCAATGAACATCTATGCGAATGGACACCCAGTCGTGCGTATGGACCTCATGCGGATGGAACTAATGCCAATGAGCACCTATGCGACTGACCTCATGCGAATGGACTTAATGCGAATGAGTCCCATGCGATTGGAACTAATGCGACTAAGCACCTATACGACTGGGCCCTCTGTCGTATGACTCCCCATGCGACTGGCCCCCAATCGTACGAATGAATCCTTAATCGTGCGAATGAACCCTCAATCATGCGAATGAACCCTCAATCGTGCGAATGAACCTCAATCGCACCCCAATCGGCCGTATGGCATCCAATCGGTCGCCTAGCCCTAGCTGATGCAGAATGGAGTTCATCCCGAACCCAATCTGCCATTTTCGACCTCCAAGCTCATCCAAACCCATTCTAAGCCTAAATCAACCATCCTAAACCTTAGGAATGCATACCACAACATCATTCAAGCACACACAAACCCGAAAACAAACTCCAAACGCATCACACGCAAACACACCCAAATGGGTCCAACACATACACATACAAAAACGGGTTTTCTATGCTTTCCAGCCCCAAAATCATTTGAAAACAAGTAAAAGAGGGGTCTTAGAACTCACACAAACGACCATAACGAGAAGAGCTTCGATTGGACTCGCTACACGACGATTTTGCCCGCTCGAATCTACACGAACCAACCTTTTCTCTCTTTTCTCCCTTCTTTCTCTCCTCTCTTGGCTGAAATGTGGGTGTGGGGAGAGGGTAAGGGCTGCCCTCTCCCTTTAAATACCACCACACACTCAACTTTCTCTCGTTGGCGAGTTTGGTCCCTCGACTTCGGACTTTATTTCTTTTTCTTCTTTCGTCGGCTTCAAAATAAATAAATAACCGGGTGTTACATATTGTTATTGTTATTATTGCAATTATTATCAACATATTCAATTTAATTGTTTACAATATTAACTTTTAAATTAATGAAAGAAAAATAAAAAACAAGCACAAGTAACCCACAAGTTTCATAAATGTCAACAATGGTCCTTATAAGAATTTAACGATGTTAACTTTTAATTATCGAAAACATGAGATGTTACAGTTATTGCATCCCTACAAGAAAAACTAAACTCGGGTTTAATCCCGCATGTGTGTTTCATATATGTTTCGTTTGTCTCGTGAACCAGCCAAGCCCAAAACGAATTAGATTCAAAATCCAATTTGACTTTCACTTTTTGATTTTAGTTCAAATCTATACTATATTATAATATTTTTGAGTACGATGAAATTGTATTTTAATATTTATGTATAAGAGGTTAAAGGGAAACTTTGTCTTTTATAATTTTAAGTACCTTAATTATCTTTTATTTAAAGACTAATTATGTGATTATATTTGTTGAATTTTAAATTAACTACCACCATGACTTTTTAACTGGCTATAAAATGTTTATATATTATTATTATTGTTTCTTAAAAAATTTAGACCATAAAAACAAGCATTTAATTCTCTTTACTTAGAATATGTTAAAAAAAATTACATGTTATGTTTATCGTCTCATCGCATGTATACTCCTCTAATATATACTTAGTTTACATCATCTTCTTCGATTAATTGCCATCCGTTTTGTAATTTGAGGTGTTAATTATAAGATCTTAAGTAAAAACATATAACATCTTTTTTATAAATTTGCTATGCATCAAATTCTATACTCTATTTCTCATTCTAAAAACCCTAAATGTAATATGGTTTTTTAAACATCATTTACATGTTCCTTAAAACATATTCTTTTTGAATTTGCAATTTGCAGTTTTACATTCTGTTGTCATAACTTTGATGTTCGATATGGTGTTCTTTGTTTATTTTCAGCTTCAGTTCATTTCGCATGACAATCCACACCGTGAGTCTGCTTCCATTCCCCCATTCACAAAGGATTACTTTTTATTGTTTTTATGTATTTCTGTTTTTTAAATTGAACTTAATTTTAACAGTTTCTTTTCTCCTTTACTTAAATACAATAATATTTCTTTTTACGTGATTAAGTACGTCAATGTCACCTCTACAACATGCAACAAGATTCACTAGTGAGTGATTAAAATTCGTCTACTTTACCTATACCCAATCATAAACATTTGGAATATATACTTCACCTTTTTCACACTTCCTTTTGTTGAAATTATCTCCATTTTGATTCGTCTTTTTGAAAATCAAACCTCTCAAACACAAAGGGATGGTTTCCACTAGAATTCAAACCTTACAACACATACTATGAAGGAACATTACAACCACATATATAATCAAACAACACACACTACACTAAAACACACAAACACATACTACATGAAGAAAAGAGAGCAAACACACACACTACACCAAATCACACAAAACATATGGGTTGGTTCATAAGAGACAGAAGATCAGGGCTAAGTTGGGCTGACCAGACCCTTGGTTCAATATCCGCACCACCGATGCAACTACTAGCCTTCTTGGGTCTAGCCATACTCTTGATGTCCATGTCTACTTATACCGAGTTCAAGGTTTATTTTGAAAGGGAAAAAATGGTCCTCAAGTTGTTCCTTCACTTGGTGCCACTTGCTTTGTTTCTTGTAACTTATCTGATAATAATGCACCGGTTGCCACATGCGGTTCAAGCCGCGAGTCTGCCAGTGGAGTCGGGAAAACAAGACGGATGCTCGCCATGGGGGGTGGCGTTCGTGGTCATCTTGGTTTTGATTATGGTCAAGTATCATTCGTCGGTTCAGTCCAGTTGGTTTTGAACCTTATGCTAGAACCATGATTGGTGTTTTTGATGTATGTTATTGATTTGTTATCGTTGGAGGTGTGGAGTATACATATGAGATAAGTTTAGCAGATTCTTCGAAATGTTAGTTTTATTAATTTTATATTTCTTACTAGTTGATGTTTGTAAACAACACTTGACCGAAAGCCTTACCAAACTACATAGTCATCATACTATTTTAAATCATATTTAACATTAAAAACATCATGGGTCATTGACCAAACACCCTTTTTATAGTTACATTTCTATAAAAACTCTAATATTAAAAAGATTTTGTGCTTGTTGTTTATCATATTCAATAAATGAAGTTAGGAATGTGAGCCTAGAACACTCGAAACATACATAGTAAGTTTTGTCATCTTAACATGGCAGTGATAAAGTTTAGAAGATTCTTCGACATGTTAGTTTTATTCATTTTCTATTTCTTATAGTTGATGTTTGTAAAACACACTTGACCGCGAGTGCCTACCAAACTACTTAGTCATCCTACTATTTACTCCATCATTTTAACATTAAAAAAACATCATCGGGTATCATTGACCAAACATCCTTTTTTTAGTTACATTTTATCTAAAGTCTACTAAAAACAAAATATTAAAGGAATTTTTTTTTGTGCTGTTTGTTATCATATTCAAAAATGAAGTTAGGAATGTGAGCCTAGAACACTCGACACTAACATAGTAATTTGTTTTGTCCTCGTAACATGGCAGTGATAATCTTTGTTTTAATAGTTTAAAGTTTCAATATCATACATAGTAAGTTTTGTTATGTAGATATATTTTGGGTCTTATGCGAAGTCTTATTTTAGGAACTTTTTTTTTCAAAAGAAATAAATTAAATTTATATGTTCTTAGTTTTATTCAAATAAAATTACAAATTAATGATCATATTAGTGATTTAAAATGTAAACATGTATCGAGATTATAAAAGAGATCTTTTAGCTTAGATGTAACATGCTTTTAACCTGCAACGTGCCGTCAAATAAAAAGCTTTTTAAAATAGGCTCGTCGGGCAAACTTTATAACTAAAATTATTAAGCCTTTTTAGATCTTAGGAGACCCTTTAAACTAGTGGCTAAAGCCCTTGTTCTTTCATTAATGTTACAGGGTCGCATATGTCATATCCATACACCATAAATAACAAAATAATCTGTTGACATTGTAAAGAATCAACTTCAACTATTTTAGCATATTTTGCACATATAAAAGCTACGGGGAAGGACAAAGATCAATGATTTATGACTGTGAGACCATGAGGAGAATGGTTGAAGAGATGGCGTGACTGATTATGCATTGAGCTAATGACTATGTAATTTTTATTGGGTGGGGAGAGGAGATCGATCCATGCGCGGGTGGTGTGGTCTCGTCTATTTTGATGGAGTAGAAGCCGATCAATGCATAAAAATCTAGGGCAAGATGTTCACCGTGAATGGTTGGTAGTGTGGACGTGTCGTCTCGGCCTCACACTTTACGATTTACAAATAGCGTTTTTTTGCCCCTAAAAACTATTATGTTGAATGCCTTTGGATGCTTTGTTTAACGTGTACTGCAAGACAATGATTGCCAAAGACTTATGGGAGTCATTGAAACGCAAGTACAAAAGGGAGGATGACGACACGAAGAAATTAATCATGGCCGGTTTCTTGGAAAAAAATGGTTAATTTCGAACTGTGACTAGCAAGTTCAAGAGTTATATGTTATACTTATGGACAATCATGACGAGGGGATGGAACTTACTAAGACTTTTTACGTTGCAACTATGATTGAAAAGTTACCTCCTGACTGGGTGAATTGAAAAAAATTACCTTAAGCATAAGAGGAAGGAGATAACTTATAAAGAACTTATGGTTCATCTTAGAATTAAAGAAGACAACAAATTAGTTCAAAAAAGAAGTTAAGTGTAAATGTTGGCTAAGGCCAACATGATAAAGCATGGTCAATCATCTAAAGGCTATAAAGTCAATAAGGGGAAAGAAAAGGCTAAGGCAGGGGACTTTTGTGACATTTGAGTCGATTCGTATTGTAAATCCGAACCCCTTTATCTATGTATAGTGAAATACAATCATCATTTAATCATTTTGCTTTAATTTTTATGTTCAAAACATTGATTATATCAATTATTCATAATTTTATAATTTATAAAATAAATTTTAATATTTATACAGTTTTATCATAAAATATGTGATTTTATTATTATATTTAAATGGAACAACTAAGTTAATAAATTTTTATAAAATATTAAGTTATTTGGTTAGTTAGGCTAGTGTTTTACTTAACAAAACTAACTTGAAGGTTGAAATTTGTAAATTTTAAAACTTAATTTAAACCTTATAAACATAAAATAATAACAACCTAAACATTAAAGACCAAAGTGTAATTTTTTTTAACCCAATTTTGTTTCCTCTGTACATCCGGTGACCGGAATCTAGCCACCCTCTGGCCGAGTTCCGGCAACCACACCCAAAATCTTCTCACTTTAACCGAATCAAATCATTCCTTCACATTTTGGCTCCAATTCGAACCCCAGACCTGTTACCATTAGAATTAACTCTCAGTAAACATGCTCAATCAAAACCAAATCATTCAACTCAAAATCAACATTGGTTGCAACTCCAATCATGTGCAATTAACTAAATCAATTTATCTGAAACGTACTTACGATCACTGCAATCATAACCTTTGAATCAATTGTGGTTGTAACCGTATAACCATTCTCATTCGAATCTAGTAACTCCCGAATCAAACCCATAACTAGTTGAACCAAAACTAATCAAATTGATACGATGTAATCGAGGGTAAACATTCTAATTAAACCCTTATACTATCAGTGAACTCAATTTCTCTTAAAACACACACATTCGGCATTCTTCATCAAGTTCCTATCAAACTTGCAACACCAATGATTGTCATCTTCTGGAATCTTATGTTGCAATTGATCGAGAGGTTTTGATTCTTATCACTCCTAGAAGCTTCTCCAATTTGATCGCATTGTCATATTTCTTCGAATTCAGTTCATCGTCTATGGCATTATTCTTCTTTTCTTATTAACATCAATTCAAGTTCAAAACAAGTAATTGATTACATCAAAATACTCATATTCTTGTTTATAAACAAAACTCCAAGTGTGATTTCATTATCAAATTTGTTCCTATGTTTAGTTTGGTTGATTTTGAAACCTAAGGTTCATGAAATTAGGGGTTTGTTCAAACTGAATTTAATTATTAATTAGAGAGTTTGAATTAGATTAGGGCTTTGGCCCAAAGGTTAAAACATTACATTTACACACGGGAGGCCCAGGTTTGTACATGGGCACCTCCATTTTTTTTCCTGAAAATTTTAATTCCAAAATATAATATTATATTCGTATATTATTATAAAAATCATTATATTACATGTAAAATAAAACATAAATTTCTAAAAAGTACAAAATTAATAAATACATAATTATAGACTTTTAGAATTAATAAAATTATAAATAAATTAACTAATACCTATTTTTTATAAAATATGTATAAAATAAAAAGCAGTTATTTTAAACTATCTTATTACATATATATTCATTTGAATAATTAATTATTAAAATAATTAATTTATGACAAAATCACACTTTATTATTCCAAGTCTTCTTTATTAAACTATTGTAAATTACTCATTTTTAGTTGTATTATTCAAATGTAAATTTAACCATTATATCATTTATTAACATTTAAATCTTATTATTTATCTAAGTTTATTTATTTAATTAAGTTATACATCAAAGTTAATTGAATTATTTTAGATTATTTATTAACAAAAAACCCCAAAATCCCTACTTAAAACCCTAGTTCCCAGATCAATCTTATAACTCTAGTTCCTAGATCATCTTATAACTTTAAAAATATTATTATTCTAACTTATGACACCATCCCTTAGGTTAGTTCATGAGGGGATATTTAGTGTCTAGTCAAGCATATTATTATTTATCATTATTACTTACAATTTAACCAATGATTATTCATAGCGCATTTTATGCTTTATAATTTTGGAGAAAATCATGTGAAAATATTCAACTAATTTTTTATTTGTTTTCTCATTTCATTAAATTCAATTCAATTCATGTTGTGTTATTACTTGTAATTTATGATCGTAGTTTGTTAAACATTTATTCTAGCATAATCATTAATTTATTAAAATCATAAGAATAATGATAGATCTATTGGCTTGGCAATTGAAGACGAGGGGCAGTGTGGTGTAAGGGTTATGGCGAGTCAAGCAATGATCGGAAAGGGAAGCTTATAGGCTAGCTAGGTAACATCTTATTTGATTATTCGAGCGTGATTGAAATCAGATTCATACATATGCCTATGCATTAAGACTTCATCTGTGGATCGAGTGAATTCATTTATTAAATTTGATTGTTTATTGTTTGTTTTATATGTTTTACTTTTGCTTTATAAGTCTTGACATGTTATAAGAATTGAATTAATGCAATCATTTTAATCAATATATCTTTGTTTGCAAACATGTGTTTACCCACTAACTAAATCCTTAGGTGACTATATTATTTTTCATATGATTTTAGAAAATGCTGTTTAGTTGGACTTTATGAATGTCTACAACTAGGATTTTGGGTCTAGGTAATAATAAAGACAAGTTTTATGATTTTGAATTTTGTATGGTTGTTAAACAATATTTGGTTATTTGAAAATACGAAATTTGTATTAATATCATTTTAACGCCTTAATTGTAATGTGCTATGAACAATCGATTCATATTCGTCCGTCCCAAGAACACTTTATCTAAGTGCTGCCAATGCCCCCATGGAATCTTGACCCAACACCAAGCAAATCGAGAAGATATAAATCCTCTATACTCAGGCCATAACATGCCTTCAATAGATCCCCCTTGATGCAACAAAAGATTGATGCCATAATAACGCTATGTCTTCAAGGTGGACAATCGCATACCTGAGTTTCAATCTCCCGGGAGTTTCTCTCAAGAAATCCATCTTTTTCAAATTGTAGTTACGAGAGTATGAATCACTTGATTCACCATGATTTGTGGTCTTACTCAAATCAGTCACATGCAATTACTTAGTTGTTAATATCTGTAAATTCTTCATAAGCTCTATCATTTGTAACTTCATGGATTCCAAATTGGATGAATTCCTCACCGCCATCGCTTGCATCGCCGATTTGATCGATTCCAATTCTGCAAGATTAGCACCAATTATTGTTTCTAAATGAAGCAAGTTTGCTTCATGATCTTGTACTCTCTGCTCTATCGTCTGATTCAAATTCTGAATTCAAGTCATGATTCTTGTCGTAATTGCATTACGTCGTCTTCGTTCAATACTCCGGTCACGACCATTACTGTGACGCCCCGTATTTTCAGGTTAGCGCCGTCAATATAATTTTCGTTACCTTAACGTTCTCCGTAATTTATCTAATTATTTAAATAAATTTTAACCTAAGTATAAACTAAAGTATATTAAATTAGAATCATTGTGCAAGTGAATCAAAGTTGAGGGACCTAAAGTGCAACTTAGGAGACTTAAGGGGGACCATCGTGTAATTTCCACCTAATTGCAAGCTTTAATAACCGAATTATGCACCATCTCGACTACTTTTCCTCTCCTTTGCAACCCCTACCTTCTCTGCAACCCTAAACATCCAAGAAGCTTTCGACGGCAACACCTCATCAAGGGCAACCGCAACCAACTCCACCTCTATTCCTCACGGCAGCCCCTTCGATAACTCTTCCCGACGAATCTCTTTCTCTCGATCAAAAACCGCAGCCTTCGACGATAGTCTCGTACGGTATGTATCTTTGGTATTCGTTTCGTTACGATTTTGAGTACGGTTTCGTTCTTTACTTCGTCGGATATGCTTCGGGTTGCGATGATTGGTTTCGTGTGCGGTGGTTGGTTTCATGTGCTTCGGGTTTACAGTTGGGTGAATCGTGGTTAGAGTTGTTGTAATTCTATTCCGTATGTGTGTTTTTGCAATTTATGTATGTATATGTGCATGTGTGTGATCTGCGATTGTGTTCAAAGGTATGTTTCTATGCCTTCTTGAATGTGTGAATGTATATTTCTGCGATTTCGGGTGTGTTTCGCAGATAGTTTCATGGCTGCGTTTTGGTTGTCACGGTATGTTTATGTGTTACGTGCGGGTTATTTGAACCTGCGATCTGTTGTATGCGGATTGAAAGTCATCGGGTTATTCATCATGTTGGTCTTGCTGCTATACGTATGGATTCTTGTATATGTTCCTGCCGTGTATACGTATATAATTGGTGTATGTGTGATAGGGTGTGTTGCGATGTATGTATATGTATGTGTTCCAGTCGGATATATATGTATATAATGAGTGTGCTCTTGTTTACCTTCTGCGATGTGGATGTGTTAGTTTGTGTATGAATCTATACTAATAATCTTTTACATTGTGGGACACGTGTCAATCTTATATTTACTCTCAGCCTTTATTTTCCCGCCCAAACTATAGACCCAAATTATAAAAAGCGCGGATCCTAACCCGACCCATGTATTCCAATTTCTTTTCTAGATACGCTCTTCTGCATCTTTCTAAAACTTCTCTCTACAAACCCTAACTGTTTTCTTCTTTAATCGCGCCGTGTTCTTGATCCGCAACACGTTAGTTTTACACCATTTTGTTCTTGATTTCATATATATTTGTCTTATGATTTTTACTTTTAATCGACTATCTCAAACCCCAAAAGGGATATCCATAAAATTTGATTACTTTTAAACAATTGTTTCTAACCATATTACCAAGGTTCTTGTGCAATTCACAGGTAAGTTGTTCTTGGACTTTCAATTGTCTTTCTTTACAGTATACCCTGGCAAATCAATTGATTATGTTTATCAATATCTGATATTGTTAGTTGATTTGTTTGCTCTGATCTACTATCGAACCTGTTGTTCGATTTCTTGATTTCGAAGAATCACATTGACACAATGTGTTTGTTCCTAAGACCTATAATATCTTTTCATCTTTGATTTTTTCTATTATATTAATGATAAATGACATATCAATAATTAATGATTAACCATAATTTTTATATAGAAATAAGATGCGTAAGCACAATAATGAATGAAGTTTACATTAGTATGTAGTTTTTCACCTCTGGAAGTTAAGATTTTTGTAGATAGCAATCTCATTAAATTCTTATGAATGCTTTCTTCTTTAATTTATTTCATCATTGTTCACACGACCGGATATCAGAGTACTGTAGACCAGTACAACATCACTGCTATAGATTGCTGAATTTTAAAAAAGTTTGATCATAAGCAGGAATCTTTTTATTTATAATTGCAAGTTGAATGAAAATATGATTATTATTATTATTATTATTGGTTTATATATAGGTTTTGAGATTTGACGGGTTTTGTTGTTGAGTCGAGTAGATAGCTAATGGCAGATCAAATTTGGGGTTTGGAAGTTTGGTGAGGACTGAGAAGGAAAAGGTTAATTCGATTGATTTGAAGTCTTCAGCTGTGGCTAAGACAAAATGCAGACATATTAAACTTTATGGTTGAGAATAAGCTTTTTGTTTCAAAACTAAAGTTCTAGGGCTTTAAATATAAATTATACATCAGTTAATTCTTAAAATTTACTTGATTAAATTAGGATCATGAAATTTATTAATTGTTTATTTAACAATTGAAGCTGGTGTCTACATTATTGTGATTTAATAGAATTTTAGTTGTGACATAATCAAACTGTTTTGAAATTTCTTAAGATGTTGAAAATTTAGTGAAGTTGTTATTAATCTGGAGGTCACAAATGTTATAAATTTAAAGTATCACATGTGATGAAAAAGAATATTAGGGTAAAAGTGATGTTTGCTTAAGAAAATTATCTTATCTTGAAATATTTTTAATTATTTGGTACATTAACATGACTTATGGACTTGAAAGATAGCATCAACTGATGCAAAATATAGATCTAACATGTATCAAACAAAATTACCATTTAATTAAAACAACAATATTACCCTAATTTTCTTATGTTTCTTTGTTCATGTTTGCAGTAAGAGATACAAACGGCAAAGATGAGCTTGACAGAAGGTAGTTTTTCATATGTTTGAATTTCTCATGTCTTTTAAAGTAATTTATTCAAATCCATTAGGCATCTAAGTTGTATTCTAGAAGAATGAAAGGACAAAGACTCTTGTAGAGATTTGAGAGAGTTGGCTACATTGTAATGAAATCATTTGTAGAGGAAGTAGTGCTGCAAATATTAGGTTGAGGTTTTTCCATAAAGTGATCTTGATGTCTGAAAGAATCACCAAGTCAAAGGCATCATCTTCTGCTCAAGTCTCTATATAAACAACCGACCATCACAAACTTATGAGTTATATTGTGTTTTTTACAGCCCGTGTAATACACGGGTATAACCTAGTGTATGTATATAAATAATGTGTGTTGAGTTTGAAACATGAATGTTAGGTAGGAGGGGTTCCATCCGAGAATATTTAGGTTGGGGGTTTGTTGTGCATGTGTGTGTATTGCATATATATATATATATATATATATATATATATATATATATTATATATATATCTTATATCTATATATATATATATATATATATATATATATATATCTCTATCTATATATATATATAAAGGATTTTATGTATTTTTTGTTATAAATTAGGCTATACATGAATATTGGGTTTTCTTGTTTGTATGAGTTATATGTGTTGATATTTGTTTGAACGTGGGAAATCTATCGTCAACCGGCATTGTACCTGAACCGAGTCGTGAAATGCGAAACCGTACATTGTTTATATTTATAAATAATAATTAACATTAATTTTCTACCAAATGAAATCCAGGTTAACCCGAAATCTAATCATTGTGCTTTTGTTTATTCGCTGCTGTGCAATTAAGGTGAGTCTTCACGGCCTCTATTTTACATTACTTTCTTTATGGGGGAGAAAACATGCAAACTTTATTTATAAATGGCTTCTACGTTAGCGCCTGTTACGTTAGTGCAAACATACTTAAAAGTCCTTACATTCTCGAACCGTTAGTAATGTGTAGCGAGGTAATTCTGAGTAGTACTACTGGATTTGACAAACCCCGCCCGGGCTAGTCGCGCAAGCTTGATTGGAGGTCAAACGGGTGCGTTATTGACCTAACATTTGTCACTGTCTGGGTTAGACGTGACGGGAAGGCAATAAACATACAAACAGTCAGCTTCGGTTTGAAACGCTAAGTAACTTGTTATAGGCTAACTACTTATCGATATGTTTTAATTACTTTACCATTCGAACAGTTACAAATATTTTTATCTGTGATTAAACATGTGAACTCACCAACTTTATGTTGACACAGTTTAGCATGTTTTCTCAGGTCACAGGAACGCTTAAGCTCATGTTGCACAATTAGAGAACGCACTCAGGACATGAATCATCAAACTCATTTATCTTGCTTTGAACATTTTATTTTTCATAGTACTTTGGGAACTTTTAGTATTGGTTTACATTCGTCTTTACGCTTCCGCACTGATGTTTATTTCGTTTATGACTACTCTGATTTAAAGTTCAAACATTTATTTAAGTTCATATATTGTCGTTTGATATGACCGTGTCTGAGATCCTGGTTTGTCACACGCCTCGCGGTAAAACCCCGCACGTGGAATTTGAGGGTGTGACAACTACAACTTCGATCAAGAGCCACTGAGGATTAGCCGGCTCTTATACCACTTGATACGACCAAGCTTTTCTATTACTTCCTTTCGACTATTACAAATACCTGATGTAACATCTTGCATTTTTGGTTAACTAATAGTTAACCTCATTTATTCTTGTAAGGACTATTTATGCCTCTTTATGAAATTTGTGTTTTACTTATGCTTATTTGTTTGTTGGTCATTAATTATTTAATATACAACTTAATAACATAATTATTAAATTGAAAAAAAAATAATTATAATAATAATAACTCTAATAATAATGTCTATAATAATAATAAATAGTAATAATATAAAAGTTATAATAATAATAATAATAATAATAATAATAATAATAATAATAATAATAATAATAATAATAATAATAACGATAATACTAATAATAGTAAAATTATAAAAATAATAATAATAACTAAGAATGATAACAATAATAATAATATTGTTATTAATAATGTGTAAGAATTATTAAAATTAAAACTGTACAAAACTGTGATTTAAAAGTCTAGGGGTTATAATGTTAATTTTGAAACTTCAAAGAAACCTTTTAACATGAAATAACAAAATGAAAACCACAGGGGCTAATTGTGTAAAGGTTAAAAACCCAAACCATTCCCTCCCATTTAACCCCGTATTTCCGGTGGAAGTCTGGCCACCGGCGGTCGAGCTCCGGCCACCCCTAAAACTCACCAGAAACCTACAAAATTGATCACCAAACCGCTCTGAAACGTTTCGTGTACATGTTTCGAACTTAAGGCACAGTAAAATTGTGGTTAAACACCGTTACAAGTTGAATCAAATGTGTAACCGATCTATAATCACTTCGCATAGCCGTTTGAGCCTTAAACACCAATAATAATGCAATTAATTCCACCTGATCGAACATCTATTTACCTCTAATCTATTACAATCTTCAATTTCATCTAAAAAACACACAACCATCGAATCCGATCATCCTCTTCACCACGAATCTGCAACTAATCGAACACTATAATCCGGGCTTCAAAATCTGAAATTGATACGGGGCTTTGGATCCAGAGCATCACTCGAAGCTGTCCACGAGTTTAATTTGGTTTTCATCGTCATTTGGTACACAAACTGAATCCAACCTCGTCGCGACCTGTTCTTCGTGAGATCTTGTCATCATTTCAAATCAAAGGGGGTAATTAAAACACCTATACACTCGATTTGACATGGGGAACAAAAGCCCCATGTCGATTTACAGTAATTGTTAACGTTTGATGCTTCAATTGGATTGGATTTGAATTAGGGTTTATGTGAATTAGGGGAAACTTCTTAATTTGGGTTTATTAAAATTCGAAACCAACTTAAACCACGGCTAAGGCCATGGTTCACTGGTTAAGACTTTGCCCCTTCTACCATGAGGTCCCGGGTTCGAACCCGGGCACCCTCATGTATATTTTTAAGGCCTTTTTAGCCCTCAAATTAATTATTGAAAATTTTTAATAAATATAAAAATAGTTTTCTTGTAAACTTTAAATATTTTTAAACACCAAATATTTTTCTGAATTTTTATAAAATTTAAATAATGAAATAATTTTTTTAAAATCTTTTAACAAAGGTTATTCTTGGTTTGATTCTATTAAAATGGATTCCAAATAATAAATAATAAGTTAGTGTTGGTCCAAACGTTACCTTTTAAAATCTGACAATTTTAAAATGTTTATTTAAATATTATATTTAAACTTTATTAGTTGTTACAAATGGCTTAATTTCATTTTTCTATTAAAATACATAGGTGGTAATTTTTTTTTATTTACATATTTAATGTACTTACAAAAATCCCCAAATTTCACCTAAAACCCTAGTTCTCGTTAACACGTTAAATGTATTATAATTATACTTAAAGTTTGTAAATATGTATATTTTAGGAGCATTGTGAAGGTTTACGTTGGAACGTCGTCTATTATTTATCTTATTATTAATCAATTATATACTTATTGATCAAGTGAGTATTTCTATATCCCTTTTTATATTTTCACACTTTGGGGTGAAACATGTTACCTTATAATCGTTGCACTTGTAAAACGTTTGATTCTTGTAAACTTATGGCATTTCACCTGTATGTTGTGGTTAGTTGACCTTTGTAGCTAACATGTAATGTCAAATATATGTACAATCATTAACTATTGCTAGCCTGGCGACGTCATAGATCTATGGGTCTGACAAGCCTGCTTGGTTGATCCAAGTACACTTAGCTAATCGTATATACTTGTAAACGTTTGAGACTTGTAAAACTTTGTCAAGGTTTGATTGTGCATTCTGTCTTACATCCCTAGTTACTTTGTTCTCTAACTTACAACATGAATTGCCATCTTTTATATACTTATGTATTGCAAACTATGGAAATCTCACCAATATTATTGTTGACATTTTATTTTTAACATGTTTCAGGAAATGCTCAAGTTTGATTGACATCTTGAAGTGCTTTCACATCTAGGAATGGACCTAGTTAAATAAATAAAATAAATTGGCTTTTTACAACTTATGTTATGTTATTTACTTTCTTTGAGACTTATGCTTGTAATGGTACAATTGGAACTTATGATTAATATATTTTTAGGTTATTCGTTATGTGGCTGTGAACGATCTTAACCCTCACACCTCGAATTTTCCGCCGTCAAGGTTGGGGTGTGATAGATTGGTGTCAGAGCCCATAACTATAGGGATTTAGGTTATTAGAAATGGTGACCTAGACTATAGTATGCATGAACCCTATGGAATTATATTGCTATCTTGTAAATTATATAGTTTGCATGCTACATAATGCTATGCTCTCCTATGTGCAATTTGATGCCTTAGCATAGGATTGCCTAAACATTGTTACTTGTCTCCCTAAACTTAACTTTGACTCTTTGACTCTCCCCGAGCATGAAACCTCTTAATCTTATTCTCGACGACACGTGGAATCTTATGCTTATGCTTATGACTTGGATCTTTAGACTTATGTCTAATATATGAAAATATCATCAAGGTTTTGATTTCAAGAACCTAAGAAATTTGTGTGACTCATAGACACCTATATCCTGGTTTTCCTGGCAAAAGATCCTCGGGCTAAGGCGCATAAATCCTACGGGACTAGTTATGCTTACCTCGGGATTTCTGGGATGAGTGATAAACTATGGTCAATATACACAAGTTTCTAAGGTAAATGGGTCAATTCACCTTGACTTGTCAACGTTTCCAAATGGTAATGCGTTACCAAATGGAATCATTCCATGTACCTTACAACCCTTAGCTTATCTTTGTTTAAACTACTATCCTTTGTTATCCTCACTCCCGTAACTAACTCATTTTTGTAAATCCAGCATGTCTCGTCACCATGGCAAGCGTGGAAGTTCCGACCGTAAGCTAGCCGCCATGATTGCTCGGCAAATGGCTGCCATCATCCTGACCATGGTTGCTGAACTTAATACCACCCTAATGGCTAATAGCAACAACAACACCAATGGGAACAATAGCGGTGCTATGGATAGAATAGCATCAATCAACAAGGGGACAATCGTACCTGCACTTTCAACACTTCAACTCATGCAAACCCACTAGATTTAGTGGAAAAGAAGGAGCCACTGGACTTCTCGAGTGGTTTGAAAGTATGGAGAACACGTTCATCGTTAGCGAGTGCCCCGACAAGTTCAAGGTTCGCTTTGCTACAAGTGTTCTTCAACAACGGGCACTAACATGGTGGAATAGTGAAAAGAGAAACCATGGAAATGAAGTTGCTTTGGCGTTGCCCTGGGAGGAATTTAAGGATATCATGATCCAAAAGTTTTGCCCGAGGAGCGAGTTGCAAAAGCTAGAGGAGGAGTTCTGGAACCTCAAACAAGATGGTGGGAATCACTTGGCTTATTCCACCCGAAATCATTAGTTGTTACAAATGGCTTAATTTCATTTTTCTATTAAAATACATAGGTGGTAAATTTCTTTATTTAAATATTTAATGTACTTACAAAAATTCCCAAATTTCACCTAAAACCCTAGTTCTCGTTAACACGTTAAATGTATTATTATTAAACTTAAAGTTTGTAAATATGTATATTTTAGGAGCATTGTGAAGGTTTACATTGGAACGTCGTCTATTATTTTTTTTATTATTCATCAATTATATACTTATTGATCAAGTGAGTATTTCTATACCCCTTTTTATATTTTCACACTTTGAGGTGAAACATGTTACCTTATAATCGTTGCACTTGTAAAATGTTTAATTCTTGTAAACTTATGGCATTTCACCTGTATGTTGTGGTTAGTTGACCTTTGTAGCTACCATGTAATGTTGAATATATGTACAATCATTAACTATTGCTAGCCTGGCGACGTCATAGATCTATGGGCCTGACAAGCCTGCTTGGTTGATCCAAGTACACTTAGCTAATCGTATATACTTGTAAATGTTTGAGACTTGTAAAACTTTGTCAAGGTTTGATTGTGCATTCTGTCTTACATCCCTAGTTACTTTGTTCTCTAACTTACAACATGAATTGCCATCTTTTATATACTTATGTATTGCAAACTATGGAAATCTCACTAACATTATTGTTGACATTTTATTTTTAACATGTTTCAGGAAATGCTCAAGTTTGATTGACATCTTGAAGTGCTTTCACATCTAGGAATGGACCTAGTAAATAAATGAAATAAATTGGCTTTTTACATCTTATGTTATGTTATTTACTTTCTTTGAGACTTATGCTTGTAATGGTACAATTGGAACTTATGATTAATATATATTTGGGTTATTAATAGCGTTATGTGGCTGTGAACGATCTTAACCCTCACACCTCGACGTTTCCGCCGTCAAGGTTGGGGTGTGATACCTGACTAACTAACTGACTGGTATGTTAGTTGAACCTTACAATCCGGTCCTTAGTCTATTACATTTATTACATCTAACAACCTCTAACTATTTGACATTTACGTTCTGACCCCTTATACTAATATCATTGTAACATTATTGAAGGTTATTGCTTCTTGATGTTGTGCAAAGAGGTACTTACCCAAAGATTACAACGTTAAAGTATATTAACTGATTCTAAAATTCAGGTAATTTACATTTAACTCCATGGTTTATAAATTTTTTGCAACATATTATTGATTATGTTAGTTTTTAGCTTAAATCTTTAGACTTCTCATTTGATTGGGATCATGAAATATATACAACAAAACCTGATTATTACAAATTGATGCAATGGATCTTTTTGTAGCTTCTAATCAAAGAAAGGACTAGCATCAGCATGTCCTGTGGAGTTGTTGATCCTCACTTGAGGTAATTTATTATGCATTAATTAATTCTTTAGGGCTAAACCCTTAAACTAATTTAATTTAAAATCAGGATGAGATTGTTTGATATTTTATCTTACATGAGAAGTTATGTAACACCCCGAATTTCTATTTAAAACAAAAGGAAGTAAATAGAAAGAATAGAAATTGTGCACAAGTGGAGGGGAAAAAATGTACAAAGCACAAACCTTATTATTTTAAAGATTTAAGGGGCATGGTCGCCCATATCAAAAGAAGAAAGCTGCTTTTGCTCTCGGAGGAAGAAAGAAGAGAGAGAGCGCCCCGGTTCTAGAGAGAGAAAATGGAAGAAGCAGCTTCAAAAGAGTTTGCTTTCGGGATTCAAGAGTCGAATCGAAGGTGGGTCTTGAACGGAAAGAGTGTTGCCCAAAGGCTGCTCAAGGTGAGTTTCTAGAACCCCTCTTTTACTGATTTTCAACTCGTTTGGGGCTATCATGCATACTAAGTAAACATTTGAAAGTAACCGTGGGTGTTCAACCTTATGTTCGAAATGATGTATGTATGTATGTTTTACTGTAAATTTATGGGTTCATGATGAGGTATAGCATGTCTATATGGCCTTAGTATGTTAGATTTATGCTTGGGTATGATTAGGATGATAATCGGGTGAATTTGATAGTATAGAAAACATTTCAGAATGTTCGGACGAACATGAACAGTGGTCCATGCGCCCAGCATGTTTGCCATGCGTCCAAGAGGTGGCCCATGCGCCTAAATGATGGTCCATGCGCCCACACTGTTGGCCATGCGCCCAGCAGGGTGGCCCATGCGCCCAAACTGTTGGCCATGCGCCTAGCAAAAGTGGCCCATGCGCCTAACTTGCTGGCCATGCGCCCAGAGTTGGCCCATGCGCCTAAATAGGGCCATGCGCCCAAAGTGTTAGAAATTGCTAAGTGTTGATGAACCTGCATAGTTGCAAAGTGCCTAAACAGGGCAGAAGCGCCCAAATAGTGCCCATGCGCCCAAACTAATTTATACTCAGAATTTTTATGCTCATGCGCCTGAAAGGTCCCATGCGCCCAAGTTGAACCTAAGGTTTTTCTAAGTGGATTTTAAGGGGTAAAATAGGGAGATAGGCCTGGTTATGATGTGATGGCTTATGTTTGATGTGTGTTATGCATGTATGATATTGCCTATATGGTGATGGTGTATGTTTATGATTATGTATTGATAGGATCGGATCAATTAGGTTAGAATTATGCAGCGGAATATCACAGATTGAGATCGAATTCAAGCAAGAAAGGTAATGAATATGCAAGACAATCAATCACAATTATAGAGAGAAATTTCTGGTAAGGGAAAGATTTCATTCACGCGTAATGCTTCGGTTACAAATACAGCTAGGTCAACATCCCTTATATAGAGGAATGTGACGTCTGCTGATGTCACTTGACAGTGACATCTAACAGAATTACAAAAACAACTGAAATAAGCAAACTACTGAGATGTTCTCAACAACTGATTACATCTCAGTAAATGCTAAGTACAATTACATAAACTACTGACTAATAACTACTGAAACAATAAACTACTGGAATATAAAATTACAAGTACTGAAAAGTAAAACCATCACAACTACTGAAGTTAACAACTTCAGCTGTTGTGACAACTGCTAATCACTCTGGTCTTCAGTCTTTGTCTTCAGCACTTCATCTTCAGACTTTGTCTTCAGTTCTTTGCTTTCAGACTTTGTCTTCAGACCTTTGTAATCAGCTGATGTCTTCAGCTGATGTAACTATCTTCAGCAGTTGTAATGTTTGTGGGACTTAGAGGTTTTTCTGATCAGGCTCATTGGTTCTTTTGGTCCAACATGTATGTTCCTTACTATGTATGTGTGTCTTTCCTTGGCTTTGCGTTGAACGTTAATGAACGTAATGAAGTATTATGTAACGTAAAGTGGAAGATAATGAAAAGAGGAACGTTAATGAATGAATGCATGTATTAAGGAATAAACGTGAACGTAAGAGGCTTGCAAGCAAAGTACAGTGATGTGCACGGCTCTAAATGCCTTAAGCTCAACCGCGTGAGGTTCAGCAAATCCTAAAGTGTCCACGCAAGGGTTACAGTCTTTGTGACTGACCTTTAGAGTTGTTACCCATTTCGGTGGGGGTGTTGTTACCCATTTCGGTGGGGGTGTTGTTACCCATTTCGGTGGGGGTGTTGTTACCCATTTCGGTGGGGGTGTTGTTACCCATTTCAATGGGGGTGTTGTTACCCATTTCAATGGGGGTGTTGTTACCCATTTCAATGGGGGTGTTGTTACCCATAATGTTGGGGGTGAAATATATGATGGTTACCCGAGTTATGTATAACTTCGGGGGTGTGGCATAAAGCCCAGTATAGGTATGAGGTGAGCGACTTTGTGTTGCAACAGACTCGGATTGAGTTCAATCCCTGTGATTGACTCGAATAGGATCTTTGTCGCGTATCCCGGTACTGTGTCAGCCTTCAGACATGAGTCGGGGGTTTGTGAGCAGGCTCCGGCACAGCATCAGCTTTCGAGCATGAGTCGGGGATATTGCATGAGACAAGATTCGAGTAATAAAGAGTAATGAGCAAAAGATAATGTATGAAAGAACGAAGAATGAAAAGAACGTTAATGAATTATCGTAATAATGTACTAAACAGGATCTTTGTCATTCGACCTCAGTAATCGTAGCTGTGTGCCACGAAGAGGGTAAAGTCTGACCGGATCTAGAAAGAGAAGTGAACGGTAATGTAATACGTTGAATGAGCGAAGTTAATGAACGTAATGACGAAGATAATAATAATATTATCTGTATGTACGTATGATGCATGATCGCGAACGATTGTAAAGTATAGTATGATTTGAAATAAAGTAAAGAACGGTTTTAACAAAGTAAAGTATTTTATTATAAAACTAGAACTCACTCAACGTCACTGACTTTTGTATGCATGATAGTTGGCAGGTATTTTTTTGATGCTGAGGAGTTGCAGGCATGGATGCATAAGCTACTGGGAGCATTTTGAGGCTGGCATCCGTATTTTGACATGTCTTTGTATTTTGAGATGAAAACTAATGTTGTAAATAAATGATATGACATGTTTTTAGTTATTAATGAAAGTTTTAAATTCCGCTGCAAAATAAATGTACGTTTTATAATGTTTTAAGTGCAATGATTGACCAACTGTGAGGTTTCCGGGAACGGGGCTTTACAAGTTGGTATCAGAGCCAAAGTTTAAGTGAAATGGGTAAATTTTCAAATAAACCGAACCTTAAACTGAGAATGGGACTAAAAGGAAAAGGGATGCCAGTCCTAGTAGCTACGTGCCTGCAGGTAAAAGTTTTATGTAAACGATTTATGTAAGTTAACGTTAACCGGTATTATGTGCGCATGTTATGTGGTTATGTGTTGCTGATAGATTTGGATACTGATGTAGTCAGGATAGGTAATGCTCGGGGTATGAAGAGTAAAGTAAGTGGCTAATCACAACTGGCCACTGTAATTAGGGACTTACTATACTTGACATAAACTGAGTTGTTCCTTGAATGACCATGTTAGTGTTTGAATCTTTCAGTGTGTTAGAGGATGGTTGGTGGTAGATCTTCTAAGGCTTCGCGAGATGGAGGCAGTGGTGGACGTGGTGCTGAACCACGGGTCACAAGAAGAAGGTCTAGGGCTGAAGGAGTAGTTCATGAGGAACCCGAGACCCCTCATCAAGAGGGCGGCGATAAGAATGCTAATCAAGAGGGCCTCGATGAGAGAGGCGGTTGCGTAGGAAGTGCAACAGGGCATGAGAACGATCCTACCGTCTGTAATGACAGAAGTGATGAAGGTGGTTAGGGATGGGAAAAGACAAGAAAGGGGTAGACCTTCGGGCGAAAGGAGACGGCCCGAGACTGAAACGGTTTTCTTCGATGATGAAGTGGAAGAAGAGGAGGAGCCTGCGCCGGAGGCGGCACGAGGCTGTAACTATGGGGCGTTTCAACGATGCAAGCCCCCAACCTTTGATGGAAATGGCACTGCTGCTACTGCTCACCGCTGGGTGAGAGAGATGGAAGCTGTATTGAATATCAATTAGTGCCGGGAGGATCAGAAAGTAAAGTTTGTTGCCCACTCTTTTGTGGACTCAGCCTTGTGTTGGTGGGACACTATTGTCCAGGTTGAGGGAAGCAGGGCTATCAGAAGGATGAGATGGCCGGAGTTGAAAAGGCTGGTGATTGAGGAGTTCTGTCCTCATCGTGAGATGGATAAAGTTGAAAGAGAGTTCTTGCAGCTGGAGGCGGGAACGATGACACATCAGCAATATACCGCAAAATTCAACGAGATGGCACGTCTGGTGCCGGATCAGGTGACACCACTTTCGCGAAAGATCAAGAGGTACATTTCAGGGCTTGCCGGCGGACATCCGTAGGCACATGATCGCTGCCCGACCGAGCACGTTTAGGTCGGTGGTTGATTTGGCGGGGAGGTTGTATGATGAAAGATCTGTGATGGTGACTGAAAGTAGCAAGAAAGGAGAGGGTGATCAAGAATGGGACGGGAAGCGATTGGGACGTGGCGGAGCCACTTCAGGTGGCAAAGGTGCACAAGTGGATGATCAGCGTGTGGTCATAACTGGTGCGGGGTCGAAAAGGTGTGACAAGTGTGGACACAGGCACCCTGGGAATGTAGATTGGGGGGCAATGTCTGTTTCCGTTGTCGGAGGACCGGACATGTGGCGAAGAACTACGGTATGGGGAGGTGTTATTCATGTGGTGAGGAAGGTCACATGAGCAGGGATTGCAAGAAGCCGAGGGCGGAAGGTTCGGGAGTGAAGAAGATCGGAGGAAGCTAGGACGGACCACGATGTTGTGTCAGGTACGTTTCTAGTAAACTAAACTTTAGCCTCAGTGTTATTTGTTTCTGGTGCTAGTAAAAAGTTTTATCTCTGCTGCTTATTGTGCTAAGTTGCCTGTTAGTGGTAAGAATATAGATACGCCCTTTGACGTAGAATCACCATTAGTAAGTCTACTAGGTTACCTAATGCCCTAAAGGATTGCGCGATAGAATTGAGAGAGAGCGCTTGTTCCTGCTAGGTTGTTCAAGACAGACATAGGTAGGTAGACATGCATCTCTGGGTGAGTTGATCAGTAGTCTACGACTCGAACCCTAAGTGTTGCAAGAAGATGGATTGCTCAACCGTGCACAACCAGAGTTTGGTGTCGACCTACGACAATGAATTATGATGAAGGCTTTGACCAGGAAAGCGGATTGCTTGGTTTGGAATCAAGTAAAGCTAATATTAAAGTGTAGAGGGACATTCCCAGTTGTTGCTCAGGTAGTAGAAGTGACACATCGACTGGAGCTACCCGATGAGTTAAGTGGAACTCACCTGATGTTCCATGCGTCTCGTCTAAGAAAGAGCTCAACCGATGAGGATATGATCATGTTATTAGAAAACACTGAGATGGACGAAGTATTCAACCACGAGAAGTAACTGGTGGCCATTACTAATAAGAAGAAGAGAATAGGCTAAGGAGGATGATGGTTTTACTTGTGCGGGTGCAGTGAAGCCTAAAGGGATCTAAGTCTAAGTGCAAGGACAAAGAAGAGGTGAGACAGTGTTACCCATAACTGTTTGAGAAGCGACAGGTTTCGGGGACGAAACCTCTTTAAGGGGGGTAGACTTGTAACACCCTGAATTTCTATTTAAAACAAAAGGAAAAGAAAAGTAAATAGAAAGAATAGAAATTATGCACAAGTGGAGGGGAAAAAGTGTACAAAGCACAAACCTTATTATTTTAAGGATTTAAGGGGCATGGTCGCCCATATCAAAAGCAGAAAGCTACTTTTGCTCTCGGAGGAAGAAAGAAGAGAGAGAGAGCCCCGGTTCTAGAGAGAGAAAGTGGAAGAAGCAGCTTCAAAAGAGTTTGCTTTCGGGATTCAAGAGCCGAATCGAAGGTGGGTCTTGAACGGGAAGAGTGTTGCCCAAAGGCTGCTCAAGGTGAATTTCTAGAACCCCTCTTTTACTGATTTTCAACTCGTTTGGGGCTATCATACATCCTAAGTAAACATTTGAAAGTAACCGTGGGTGTTCAACCTTATGTTTGAAATGATGTATGTATGTATGTATGTTTTGGTGTAAATTTATGGGTTCATGATGAGGTTTAGCATGTCTATATGGCCTTAGTATGTTAGATTTATGCTTGGGTATGATTAGGATGATAATCTGGTGAATTTGATAGTATAAAGAACATTTCAGAATGTTTGGACGAACATGAACAGTGGTTCATGCGCCCAGCATGTTGGCCATGCGTCCAAGAGGTGGCCCATGCGCCCAGAGGTGGCCCATGCGCCTAAATGATGGTCCATGCGCCCACACTGTTGGCCATGCGCCCAGCAGGGTGGTCCATGCGCCCAAACTGTTGGCCATGTGCCCAGTAGAAGTGGCCCATGCGCCTAACTTGCTGGCCATGCGCCCAGAGTTGGCCCATGCGCCTAAATAGGGCCTTGCACCCAAAGTGTTAGAAATTGCTAAGTGTTGATGCGCCTGCATAGTTGCAAAGCGCCTAAACAGGGCAGAAGTGCCCAAATAGTGCCCATGCGCCCAGACTAATTTATACTCAGAATTTTTATGCTCATGCGCCTGAAAGGTCCCATGCGCCCAAGTTGGACCTAAGGTTTTTCTAAGTGGATTTTAAGGGGTAAAATGGGGAGATAGGCCTGGTTATGATGTGATGGCTTATGTTTGATGTGTGTTATGCATGTATGATGTTGCTTGTGTGGTGATGGTGTATCTTTATGATTATGTATGTTCCTTACTATGTATGTGTGTCTTCCCTTGGCTTTGCGTTGAACGTTAATGAACGTAATGAAGTATTATGTAACGTAAAGTGGAAGATAATGAAAAGAGGAACGTTAATGAATGAATGCATGTATTAAGGAATAAACGTGAACGTAAGAGGCTTGCAAGCAAAGTACAGTGAAGTGCACGGCTCTAAATGCCTTAAGCTCAACCGCGTGAGGTTCAGCAAATCCTAAAGTGTGCACGCAAGGGTTCCAGTCTTTGTGACTGACCTTCAGAGTTGTTACCCATTTCGGTGGGGGTGTTGTTACCCATTTCGGTGGGGGTGTTGTTACCCATTTCGGTGGGGGTGTTGTTACCTATTTCAATGGGGGCGTTTTTACCCATTTCAATGGGGGTGTTGTTACCCATAATGTTGGGGGTGAAATATATGATGGTTACCCGAGTTATGTATAACTTCGAGGGTGTGGCATAAAGCCAAGCATAGGTATGAGGTGAACGACTTTGTGTTGCAACAGACTCGGATTGAGTTCAATCCCTATGATTGACTCGAATAGGATCTTTGTCACGTATCTCGGTGCTGTGTCAGTGTTCGGACATGAGTCGGGGGTTTGTGAGCAGGCCCGGGCACAGCATTAGCTTTCGAACATGAGTCGGGGATATTGCATGAGACATGATTCGAGTAATAAAGAGTAATGAGCAAAAGATAATGTATGAAAGAACGAAGTATGAAAAGAACGTTAATGAGTTATCGTAATAATGTACTAAACAGGATCTTTGTCATTCGACCTCAGTAATCGTAGCTGTGTGCCACGAAGAGGGTAAAGTCTGACCGGATCTAGAAAGAGAAGTGAACGGTAATGTAATACGTTGAATGAGCGAAGTTAATGAACGTAATGACGAAGATAATAATGATATTATCTGTGTGTACGTATGATGCATGATCGCGAACGATTGTAAAGTATAGTATGCTTTGAAATAAAGTAAAGAACGGTTTTAACAAAGTAAAGTATTTTATTATAATACTAGAACTCACTCAGCGTCGCTGACTTTTGTATGCATGATAGTTGGCAGGTATTTTTTTGATGCTGAGGAGTTGCAGGCATGGATGCATAAGCTACTGGGAGCATTTTGAGGCTGGCATCCGTATTTTGACATGTCTTTGTATTTTGAGATGAAAACTAATGTTGTAAATAAATGATATGACATGTTTTTAGTTATTAATGAAAGTTTTAAATTCCGCTACAAAATAAATGTACGTTTTATAATGTTTTAAGTGCAATGATTTACCAACTGTGAGGTTTCCAGGAACGGATCCTTACAAGTTATGAGTTTTCTACAGACTTTAGAAGCATTTAAACATGCAATTGCTTATCTGATTCTAAAATGTACATCTAATTAATTTCTACCAATATAAAGTAATCAAGACAACACTTTGTGTTAGTTTGAGTTGATAAACTCGAACATGATTTTTGTAACCTATTTATCCAAACAACACATGTTAATTTCATTTTCTCTTTGACAATATGTTTTCATGATAGATTCGGGTCCAAAAGGTTGACCGAAGAAAGTTAAAGTAGCAGAGGATTACCTAGACCCAAACTGACTCTAACGTGATGTCATGTTTTAACAATGTTTTTATATTGCAGCTCCTGAAATTTCATAATCTTTTTTAAGTATTTTAATGACATATGATCTTTGTTTTGGTGTTTAGCATGATAAATTGCATCAAGATGTTGATACGACTGTGGTATATATTACCTTTGGTGATTGCCTTAGTGCTCTTCTTGACACACATTAACACAAATTGTATGAATTCTTGACCATCTATTTATTATGATAAACAATTTATGTATACATGATTTATGTGATTAATTGTTTAGGGTGTAGTTTTGGATTTGTAATATAAGTTTGAATTTGGTGGTGATTATTTTATGTTGGTGTTGTTATACTTGTTCACTAGCCTTTTGTGATTCCGCATAGGAATGATTACACATGTAACTATGCTTCGTTTAAATCTTTGATTTTTATGGTCAAACCTTTAGTTATAAATTCAAAAGATGACATGAATTTTATTAAAAGCTTTTCACCTATATCTTTTGGCTTTGTAGTTCAAGTAATATAAATTAAGGTAGTTGATATTTTTTTGTCTAGTGGAAATCCCTGTGTGTTGCGGCTGTACGGTTGTTGCGTGATTTTTGGGGAATTTGATTTTATTTAGTATCGGCTCGATGCGTTATGACATAAATTAAAAAATCAAAATATAATTATTGTTGAAAAAGAATGAAAGAAAACAATTACGTATATTATAAAAGTCTTTAAGACAACTATACCCAACAAGATTAGTGAAAGTATGGGTGGTATTTGTGGTCATAAATCACTGATTACCTAGATTTTAGGGTGGGGGTTTGTTTTATTAATGTAGGTTAGAGTTTTATGATCACCGGAAACAGCTTTCGGTGGTGATTTGCATAGACCAGAGAAAGTTAATGGAGAAATTATCATCACAAATTACCATCTTGATTGTTATTAAGCTGTTAACAACCATCAAGGGAAAGGAGAAGAGAAATTAATGCTCAATCGTAATGAATGAACGTCATTGAAAGTAAATGGCAGTTTTGTTTGACCACGTGTATATGTTTTAGCATTTGTATTATAAGAATCATATGTTATACTTTATTGTAAGGGCATAAATAGAATAAATGGTTAAATTTTGAAAATTTAAGCATGACTATTCATATGAATGTCTTAATCCATATGTAAAATTATCATTCTATTCTCCTTTTACTTTTATTAAAAAAGATATTAATAAATATTAAAATTATCAAACTCACAATATGCCTCTAGAAAAATATTAGTATTATAGTTATTATAAATATGAAGATATATATAAGTTATATACTTAAATATTTAAATAAAATAATACTTAATTTAAATAGTATTTTGTTAAAAAAATAATTAGTAAATATAAATTTAAATGTCAATTTATAGTATCATAATAAAATAAAATTAAATGAAGTGAATTAAAAATATTATATTATTAAATAATATATTAATAATATTTATTAAATACATGAAAGAGACAAGGGTAAAAATATCAAGTTATACAAAATTTAATAAATAAGTTTATCATATTGCCTCTAAAGTGTCTCAAAATTTTAATCAATTACCTATTCTACCCATCTTAAATGTCTTGCACTCCTTTGTACATGTTGCTTCAAAACTTGATGATTGGCAAAAATACATCTCTATCCAAAGAGATATATTATATGGTAGTATAGATATAAGTATTTAAATAAAATAATACTTAATTTAAATAGTATTAGTTATAGAAATGTGATTAGTAACTATAAATTTACATATCAATTTATCTTATTATAAATAAAATAAAATTTAATGAAGTGAATTAAATAATATCAAATCAATATTATATAGATATAGAAATAAAAATAACAATTTAAATGAAGTATAGAATGATAAATTAAATATTATCAAAATTATAATGAAATAATGTATTAAATAATTTGTATTAATAATGTATTAAAAATAAATAATAAGAAGAAGTAATTAAATGGGACAAAAGTGAAACTATTGCATAAACACTGTACTCTATGCTTAAAATGTTGTAAATGTGTCAATATATTTTGAATAAAATTATCTCTTATCTTTCTAAATTATTATTATATATTAGTATAGATAATCTAAATTATTCCTATTTATTTCAATGTTTTGAATCTGTCATTTAACCTTGGAAGTCAAACATGTCTATTTTTTTTTAGTATGGATGGAAACCACAATTCTACATGGGATTATGTGAGAATTAAACTTCTAGCAAAAAAAGAAAATGTGGTATATAAAGTTAATTTTGTTTTTTAATATTAATCATCATCACATGAAAACTTTGGCTACGTCTTTCTAAATGTGTATCGGGTCTTGATTTGCAGACTAGGATTTTTCTCTGTATCTTGGGTTTGGTTTGTTTGCTTCTTTCTTCATCTGTCAATTTGAATTGACATTACAAAATAATTTAGTGGGTTGTTTTGACTAAAAGATGTAAAAGGCTAACAAGCATTAGTGTTCTGCCAAACAATTGACATGAACACTAAAACACTTACATGTTATGTAGCAAATTTACACTTACATGTTATGTAGCAAATTTTAGAATGGTCTTTGTAACAACAAATCATCAAGTACTACATGTAGTTTGACTCGTTACAATACGTGATCCATTTTACATTACAAACACATTAAACTACTTTTAGCATATGATTGTAGGCTGTGACACACTAGAAGGGAAAAAAGAATATTTAAAATATAATATTTGCACGGTTTGATTCTATGAATTCTTAATCAAAGCTTTACTTATGTTCAATACTTGTAATAGGATGTTATGATAAAGGGTTATATATTTTTATCATTTGGTGCTAATTTTAGGGGTGACAAACGTGACCCATTCTTAAAGAAGGGTGATTAACTCTATCCAGAACCTAATGATTGCAAGTTTAGGATATATTTTTACTAGAATTAATAGCATGTTTCATCATAAGATTAATCATGATCTATTGCTTTAATTTTTCATGATTGTTGGTCATGTGCTTTACTTGCTGCATCTAGTTATCATGAACTTAGTTAATACTTAATACTTGATAGTTTATTGTAATCACTTAATACATTTGCTTCCAACAGCATCTGCGTCGTCTCATCATTCTAGCTAACAAAAGGTACGTAAAACATAAGATGGATAAACAATTTGTGCTTTGAGTAATATTATGGTTTTGATTTTATGAAAAGATCTATTTTGAAATTGACTTAGATTACACATTTCTTGCAAACAGTTCGGTAAATAAAGTATATGTCTACATCTCATATCTCATTTAATTCGTGGTAACTCATTGTCCAGTTGACTTAGGATGCATATTGAAATCTATCCATTTACTCATAATTTCTAACAACCCTCATTTTTGCTCTACATAAACTCATTTCAATCAAACTTTGTTGTATTTTCTATGATGTATAAATATGCTTGCTTGGAGCATGGATTGACAACTTTTGGTTGCATATCGTAGAGAAGCCTTAGGGATATTGCTCAACTGTATGGCTCTGAATTATCTCTTTAAGGAGATCATAAATTTAGAAATTGCTCTATTATTGAAACAATCAGCAAATGTAATAAATCTGCCTTCTACTATCTTGAAAGATGATGAATTAGTGTTAGGTATGATGCTTGGCATACAGCAACACAGATGCATAGTAACTTATTTTGACTCCCAGAAGTCAATGGTTGCGAGAACAAGAGGTAGGTTAGTAGAACTAAGTAAGTTTATTGTGTAGTGAAGCTTAGTTTGTGGAATTAGAACAAGTTGTTTTAAGTTAGACAATTTAGTCCGGTTATCAGTCATACAAAATGCCAACAACATTAATCTAAAGTTGTTTTAGTTTGCAGTTCAACACATTCATGTCCTTTTAGGGTATTTCTCCTTTAAACTTTAAAAATTATGTGCTTGTTTTAGCTTAACACTAGTCTAAAGTTTGAAAATTTATTAGTTAGATTATGGTTTCCGGACAAAATAAAAAATCATGAATCCATTATGTTGGTGTAGTATAATATTAAGCTCTTCCAATAGTGAGATCTGTATTGAATTTGGGGTGATATAAAATGTATTTTTTGCAGGTTTTAGTGAAATGTAACCCATATGCGATGGTGGAAACTGTTGGAGAGTTTGGTGATATACATGTAACTTGGTTTGAATATTTAATGTGATTGTTTTGGATATAAATATCTTCTTTTACACTTTGACATACATGTAATCTATGTTTATTAATTTTAGTGTATGATCCTATATTTTATAAGTTGTTATGACACATGCAAATATGAAATGTTAATATGTAGGATCAATGAGTAAATTAAGTGGTGCAGGGTTGTCCCCAAACAATAGAAGTAACAATAAAGATGGTTGTGCTTCAATTGGAATATGCATATAATATAAAAATATGATTTACATTTAAGTGATATGGTATTCTCGATTGTTAAAAGTATAGACTAGGAGGAGTGAGGAGAATATAAAATCATTGTGGTTGACATGCAGTAATTGAAATGTGCAATGCTTATGGCAAATATTAATCTTATCACAATACAAGTGGTTGACATGCAAATTTTATTTTTAAATTTTCATGTTTATGACTTATATGTTTTATACGTGTGTTTGGATTTTTATTATTAAAATAGTATGTTATGACAAATATTTTCTTATCATTGTGTTTGTTATTATTTATGAGTTCAGTAAGTCTCATGACGTATATTTTACTACATTGATACTATGATTAAATTTATAAACGTATAGTAGAATATATCACGAGAGACTAATATACTAACAGAAAACGAGTATTTTGTAGTAAAATGTCGTCGTTGTAGCATTGTGCGGGTCTCTTACTAGTAGTAAACTAATTTGGGTAGTAGTAAACTAATGTGGTTAATAGTGAACTAATGTGGTTGATACTATTTGATAGTGAACTAATGTGGGTAAATGGGTAATAATAAACTGATGAGGTAATATTAAACTAATATGGGTAACAGTAAACTGATGTGGGTAATAGTAAATTGATGCGGGTAATAGTAAACTAATGTGGGTAATAGTGAACAAATGTGCGTAATAGTAAACGAATACGGGTAAGAGTAAACTAATGCGGGTAAGAGTAAACTAATGCGGGTAACAATAACTAATGCGGGTAACAATAACTAATGCAGGTAACAGTAAACTAATATGGGTAACAGTGAACTAGTGTGGGTAATAGTAAACTAAGGGAGGTTATAGTAAACTAAAGCGGGTAATAGTAAACTAATATAGGTAATACTAATATAATACGGGTAATAGTAAACTAATGTGGGTAATAGTAAACTAATGCATGCAATAGTAAACTAATATGGGTAATAGTAAACAAATGTGGGTAATAGTAAACTAATACGAGTAATAGTAAACCAATGCGGCTAATGGTAAACTAATGCGGGCAATAGTAAACTAATGCGTATGGCCAAACACTTACTCAAAATGAGGCCTAGTTAAACAAATGCGGGGAATAGTGAACTAATACGGCTAAGTAAACCTTCTGTCCAATTTCAAACTTAGGCAATTAATGACAAAATCGAATTGTGCATGACCCTAACCCATAGATCTAACCCTCAATAAGCTCAGGTTCATAACTAGAACATATCATGCATCAACCATTATCATATATCTCGGTAAAACATACATTTTTACGTAAAAATATCACATTTATCATAGAAAACATGGGTTTAAAAAAGAATCATCATTTTAACATGCATATCAGCCCCATAAGAATGTAAAACATGTAAATAGGGGGATTCAAAACACACCTTGACAAGCCTTCGAATAAAACTCTAAACCTGAGAGCAAAACTTGAGATCTACACATTTGCATACATAAAGTTTCAAACTTTACACATAGAAACACATAGAAAACAACTTAGGAGCTTAGATCTAGCTTAGATATATGAAGAAGTATGGTAAAAATCATACCTTTGATGGATTCTTTAACTTTCTCTCTCTAGAACCGATTGGAGCTTTCTCTCTCTAGAATTAAGGTTGTTATGGGTGTATGGGAGTGAGAAGAGGGATAGCTCCTTTATTTCTTTTTCTTTATATCAACACATGGGCATATTTTATTTTTGCTCACTTTAGATATTTCCTTTTATTTAAAATGTCTCATTTATTTCTTTTTCTTCTTTTATGTATTTTTTTGAAGTTACATTGGGTGTAACATCACAACCCGCAAAGAGGTACCATGTGACATCCGGTAATTTCCGGTTACAAAACTTCGTTAGTTCCGTTAGGTCTTGCATACACGTGTCGTGAGCACAAACTAGTTGAACGTTGGTGACTTAATAACAATTATTTATGATAAACAGATAATAAGTTAACTAATAATGTTGATTATTAGTTTATTGTTATGTGATTCATGAATTTATGGATTTTAAATATTATTTGTGAATTTTATTGGATAACGTGACTACGTGTAATATTTATTTCATGTGTAGTGTTCACAAGTGGGATTATATGACTATTGTTAGTTGATAATGATTCATGTTTTAGGTGGTGAAAAATGATTTAAAAACATTTAAAAACAAGATTTACAATTTATAAAACTTAAAAGGGGTTAAAGGAGAAATTATGAGTAAATATATATTTGGAAACCAAAAACCCTAGCCCAAACCCCCCCCCCCCCCCCTATTTGGTCATAACCCTCCTCCCACCCCTCTCCCTTTGCGAATTTGATCCAAGAACAAGCATTCAACATCGATTTTGATTGAGATTCAAGTTGTACAACTTGAATACAAGTGCTAATCATCATTTAAACACACCTAAAGGTAAGTATTTATCAAGTTTTTAAGGTTTTTGATTCTTGATAAACCCTAATTCGAAATTATGTATGAAAAGTTGAAATTGATGATTGTTTGGTGATGATATGTTGGTAGTTAGGTTGTATGAAGGTTTGGCTCTGATGATTATGCAAGAAATCCATGATTTGATCATGTTGTTCATACATTACCTAAAGTGGAATTTTTTTCTCTTGGAATTCATGATTTTGTATGATGTTAGTTGTGTTGCTTTGATGTTAGTTTACATGGATTGTGTAAGAAAATCATGAAATCTAGTGGTTGTTCATACCTTGCTATAAGTACAAACTTTTGAATATGAAGTTTGTGAATTGTGATGATTTGATGATGTTGGTCATGTCTAGATGATGGTTATGGACTTGATTAGGTATAATGTTGATGAGTTCATGAATGAATTGGGTGTTAGATTGATTTTGGGTGTTACTTTCCCGAAAGAGAAACTTTATTTGTGTAGATCTTTTGATATGGAGATTTGGGCATGTTTATGATGTTAGGATCATGTTAGAATTCTTGTTGATGGTGTCTAATGTGGTATAATGTGTTAATTAAGTTGTATTGGATGCTTGATTGATCATTTAGGAAATTTAGGTTCTTGTTGACTATACATGATGATGGATTATGTTAAGTGAATATGGAATCATGTTTGGGTTTATAATTGATAATTGTTGTGTATGTTGGTTGGCATGAATCTTGTTGAATATTGCGATAATGATCATCATACACGTTTGCGAATCTGAGGCCCCTACTTAGTAGGATTTGCAGGGTTTAGGGTGTGAAGTCGTGAGTGGGTTCACATGGCATGTAGTGCATTATTAGACTCCATGTATGATTTACTAGTTGTAATGTAATTATTAACGTGTTAAACATGTTGACTATTTAAGATTCGAAGGGTTGTATGATAAACTAAGGTAGTATGATGATCTTGGTAGAAGAAGAGGTTGATGATATGACATACGTGAATAACTTGTATGATAACTATGTATGATGAGTTTCTATGCTTGATTTAACGAGATTTCAATTAACATGTCACCAACGGGTCAACCAGGTCAAATGAGTCTTGTTTTCCAAAACCTTGGGTTAACATGTTTATTAAGCACCTAGGGTTGTTAAGCTTTTGTGTACACGTACTTATGTGCTTGCATGTTCTAGGTAACCTTCGAAGGGTTGTCTTCCGATCCGTTGTTAGCTTTGGTCATTGTTCGTTTGCGCATCAGGTGAGTTCATGCCCCACTTTTTATACACTCTTTTTTGGGGAGATAGCATACTTATTTACAAACGCTTTATTATTATAAGTTGTGTATAGTGTAACATAGTGTGTTATACTTTGAAGCCTTCACATTTTCGGATCGTTAATATTGGTAATTAGCAGGAAATCTTGGGTAGTACTACTGGGTCTGACGAGCCCCACCTATGTGACTCGATTTCAACGGGTGCAATTTTGTCCTCAACACAAACATTGTCACGACATGGTAAGTCGTGACGGGAGGCAACAAACGAAACACAGTCAGCTTCGATCGTGAAATCACTATGGTTATTACTTATGAATATAGACTAGCCATCTATTTCAATGCACTTCTTATGTTTTACAAATGTTATTGATTATGTAAAACGCAAACTCTTGAACTTACCAACCATTGTGTTGACTCTATTAGTATGTTATTCTCAGGTCGTTAGCTATGATTGCCAGTAGGAGCACATCACCAGTCCAGCATGCATTTAAGGCGTCATGTTATATTATGACTTTTGGGTTTTCTATTTATAAGTTTTAACCAATGGTTTGGCGCATGTTTTGCCAATGTTACACTTTACATACTTTGGGTTTGAATTACTTACAAAACGTTTCCGCACAGTTTTAAAGTTTTAATATATGGTTTGTTTTTTGTGACATCTTGAAATTTTGGTTAATTAAAAGTTAACGTCGTTTATTCTTATAAGGACTATTTATGCTTTTTATGAAACTTATGGGGTTCTTATGCATATTGCATTAATTTGTTTTTAATTTACTTAATCTGAAAGTTGATAATGTTAATGAATAAGTAAAAATCATGATAAAGATTTTAATAATAATAACATTAACAAGAAAATATAGTAAATTATATAATAATAATAATACTAAATAATAATAAAAGTTAATAATGATAATATTAGTAATAATAATAATAAAAATATTAGTAATAATATGACCATAATAATAATAATAATAACAATAATAATAATTAAGAAAAATAATAATATTATTATCAATAATAACAACTAGAATATATTAAACTTAAAAAGGGTTTAAAAGAAGTTTAGGGGGCTTTATTGTCAATTTTGAAACTTTAAAAGAATGTTTTAAACATGAAATGTTAACTATAAAACCACAGGGACTAAAAGTGTCAAAATCAAAAACCAAATTTCCCACTCTTTCTCTCACCCCGTAAATCCGGTGAGAGGCTCCGGCCAAAGTCCGGCCGCGACTCCGGCGGCCTCAAAACGCATAAATTAAACCGCTTCTTAACCCAAAACCATTCCAAACCTTTTCGTGTTCATGATTCGAACATGATTACACACTTAAATGGTGTTAAAACACCGGTTACAAGCTCAAAACAATTTGTATAACCGAAACCTTCAATGACATAGCCGTTCGAGCATTTACTACTAATAATAACCTAATTAAACGAATCTGAACAAGCATCTAACTAGCTTTAATCGAATACAACGCTCAATTGCACTTGAAACAAACAAAATCATCAAATCCCATCGACCTCTTGTATCGCGACCTGCAACAAATCGAGCACTATCATCAGGGTTCAAAACTTGAAATAAACAAAGGGTTTTTCATCAGTTGGGTTATTCGAAACTTTCTGTAAAGCGAATTCGAGTTTCATCATCGATTGTAACTCGAACGAATTGCAACATAGTCGCGCACTGTGCTTGAACCTGTTCTTCATCGATTCCTTCACAAAACGGGTAATTAAATACGCCATTTTGTTCGAATTTACAAGGGGAATCAAAGCCCCATATTTGTTTCCATTAACATAATCGATTTGGCATTTAATTTGTGGTTCAATCGATTTAGGGTTCTAAGGAATGGGGGAAATCCATTGGTTTGTGTTTAAAACAATTTAAAACCAAGATAAACCGCGGCTGGAAGCCTGGTTTACTGGTTCACTCACCACATGTCAACTTAGAGGTCCCGGGTTCGAACCCGGGCACCCTCTCATTTTTTTTAAAAAGTTTTTTGGCCTTAATTTAATTATAGAAAAATACTATTGAATATAAAAATGGGTTTTATAAACTTTAAATTTTTTTAAAGGTCATAAAATAATTTCTGTAAATTTTTTGAAGTTTAATTAAATAAATACCTTGATAATAAAACAATTTAACAAAAATTAGTTTTGATTAACGTCTTAAAAGAAATGGTTTTTAAATAATAGTTCACAAATTGTTAATGGTTTAAAAGTTCTTTTCATTTTCTTAAAACATGATTATGTCAAATAATTACGCGAATATTATATCTAAATTTTACTAATTATTATAAATGATTTAATTTCACATTCTTTATATTTTGACATATAAAGAATATATATATATATATATATATATATATGTATATATATACTTATAAAATGCCCAAATCCACTTAAAACCCTAGTCCTTGTTGATTCAATAAACTAATTACAATAAAACTTAAAACCTTGTAAATATATATATATATTTTTAGGTGCATTGTGAAGGACCACGTTGAGACGACGCTTATTTTTTTTTCTTATTAATCATCCAATATATACTTATTGATCAAGTGAGTATTTCCATACCCCTTTTTGCTTATTTTCACACTTTGGGGTGAAACATGTTAACTTATTATCATTGCACTTGTAAACTTATTTGAGACTTGTAATCTTTATGGCAATTCATCATGCAAAGTTGTGGTTAGTTGAACTTTTGTGGTTACCATGTTATGACGTAATATGTACAGTCATTAACTATTGCTAGCCCAGCGAAGTCATAGATCTATGGGCAAGACAAGCCTGCTTTGGTTGATCCAAGTACACTTAACTGATCGTATAATCTTGTAAACGTATGAGACTTGTAAAATTTTGTCGAGGTTTGATTGTTGCATTGTTCATAACATCCCTAATCACTTTATTCACTAACCTATGACTTGAATTGCCATCTTTTATATAATCTATGTATTAAAAACTATGGAATGCTCACCAACATTATTGTTGACCTTTTATTTTTAACATGTTTCAGGAAACGCCCAAGTTTGATATCTACTCTTTGAAGTTTGCACATCTAGGAATGGACCTAGATAAATAAATGAAATAAGAATGACTTGTTACATTCTATGTTATGTTTTTAATTTCTTTGAGACTTATGCTTGTAATGTTACAATTGAAACTTATGATTAATTTATATTTGAGTTATTAATAACGTTATGTGGCTGTGAACGATCTTAACTCTCACTCCTCGACGTTTCCACCGTCAAGGTTGGGGTGTGATATTTTTAAACATTACATATAGTGTTATTCTGAGTAACTAATGACTGAGATCTTAGTTTGTTCACTTGTCTCGTGGTAAAACCCCGCACGTTGATTTTGAGGGTGTGACACGTCATGTCACATAGTAGTAATAAAAATATATATATACTAGTAACTGTGTAATTAAATAGTTAAAGTCATAACCCTTACATTATGTACAAACAAAATATTCGTGTGTAATAATAAATGTGAAAAGTCTTATTAAACTCTTGTTTCTTCACTTCCTAACTTGTCCTTTAACTCTCTTCACACATTTTCTATGATTCCCAATAATACTTGTCGCGAACAAACAATGTGGCTGAGCAATTGCCAAGCGAAAGGAGCTGACACAAATATTGTAACGAATGCAAATGTTATGACATATACACATAAACACATATATGTAATACGAGGAAGGTTCCTAAGAAAACCAATAGTTATGCGAAAATCAAAGAAAATCACGAAAACCAATAAACAACTTTTTGTTCATTTAATTGTTTAAAGGTTATTTAAGTATTTGTTACATATATGTTAAAAAATACGAGCTGAAGATTCTTACGTATACGTAACACTATGTCGAATGAAAAATGGCTACGTATACGTAACCTATGTGTGACATATATGTAAAAATATGTTACGGTATTCATTTGACTCATACTTTATTTATATACACATACACACATATATAGGGGGTGGTGATAAAAAATCTATACATTATATGATAGGTTTCTTTTTTGTTTTCTCTAATTTTCACAAAACAATATGGTTTTCTTATGATCCATCCCCTATGTAATACACTATAATGTATTAATTCCATTAACACAAGACGAATCTAGCAAAACTACAAATCTCAGATTCGTACTGCATATTAACTCAACTACTAGATTAGGCTTTAACTTGCATATTAAAATAGAGTATAATGATTTCACATGAAAGATGAAGATACAAATAAATTCATATTAATAAGTATAGGTTTAAGGAATTTCAGACGTACGACTAAAAATATCTTAACATATTGCTTGATATATATCATTGATAGATTACTTAGTGTATCACATATTAACGTATTACTTGACAAATGCTAGATTAATAGACTACTGAAGTTAGGTCAATAATTTCAAATCAAAGAACTTCATATCTACGTACTTTAGATTTACATATTATAGATTTCATATTAGCAATTTATGGTTTTTTTCATTTAGCAAATTACATTCTTCAGAATGATAGATTACATGTTACGAATTTACAAATTTTAAATTATAAGATGTTGAAATAACACATTTCAGATTGTAGTTACATAGATTAACTCATTTCAAATAACATAAATATTTAAAGCTACAATACATATACTACTAATAATATAATACACTAATAGATTGTTATTAACAGATGTAGGGTTAACGAATTAACAGATTATATATTTTCATAATACAGACTTCATATGCTTAATTAACAAATTCCATTCCAAATATTAGATTTAAAAGATTGCAAGACAAATGTCATATTAATATAACTTTTCAATAGACTAAATCAACTTAGGTGTTGTTTATTTCTTCTGCAGCAGAATGTCTGCAGTTTGCGAATCACATCTGCAAACATCCGCATGAGAAAAGGTGGACGAAACCTTTGCAGTCTGCAACAAGAAAAGTTTGTGTTCTTTAATGTCTACAGACTGCTAAAATCAACTGGTGGTGGCATTCGGCGGTGCTGGACGGTGGTGGTGATGGCGGACGGTGAGGGTGGTGGTGGCGGAAGGTGGGGGGTGGTGGTGGCGGACGGTGATGGTGGAGGTGGACGGTGGTGGTGGTGGGTGATAGTGTTTAATCCTCTGCAGACTTTAGAAGACTTTAGAAGTGGTTGCGTCAAGTCTACACCATGCAGATCTCGCGTGGATCTTTTTTAATGAAAAGTCTTCCAAAGAACAAACACTCTGCAAACCTCAAGTCTGCGTGTGGTCTATGAAGCAGACAAAAGAAGTTAGGAAAATCTTTTTTGAAATAACAAACACCTCCCATATCACGCGGTGAACATATTTCAGTTCATAATACAGACATCATATGCATGATTAACAAATTCCATAACAAATATTAGATTTAAAAAGATTACTAGATAAATATCATATCAAAATAACTTCATAACAGAGAGGATCAACTTAACTAGATTACACGGTTAACATAGAGAGTAACTTAAAGTGTGCGTTTTATTATAAAAACATGGTTTTTAGTTTTTACAAAATCTATATTTTTAATTTGGAAATGTTTTAAATAATATATTTACTATACATACAATTATCATTAATTTTGAAAGAGAGGCAGGAAAATAAAATAATATAGCCTAATATGTTGACACGTGTCATCTCAAAACATTATTTTATTATAAACTAGTTTAGAAACTCGTGTACCACACGAGGTGAATGAAAATATTAAATTGATAGTTACCAATCAATATTTACAAATTATAAAATACTTTTTAACATAAGATATAATTGAAAGTACGTGTAATTACCTACCTTAAGTAATAGAACAATAACAACATCATTTTAAACTTTTGTTATAAATTCTTTTAACTGACATTTTTTTGGGAAAAATTCTTTGTGTTAAAAAGTTTTAATATTTTATAATCCTTTATTTTTAAAAAATTATGTATTAACTTATAAAGAACATTATTTTTTATTTAGTTATAAGAATATGTTTTATAATTTGAAATGGATATTAAATATCATTAACATTTAATACCATCATTAAATATTTTACTTGCGATGATAGTGACATGTGAAAAAATAATTATGTAGGACCGGTTGTAACATCCGACCAATTTTCAAACTAGAAACCCAAACACGAACCCGTTTGAGTCAATCTTGTAAATTAAATTCATTATTCAGTCATTATATATATATATATATATATATATATATATATATATATATATATATATATATATTTGTTCCAAATATAATAAATGTGTCACTTAATCAATTTAATTTAATCTTATAATTTATAAAATAAAACTTAAAATAAATTTTATAAATTTTGAAAGAATATTAATATATATAAGATTTTAAATATTCAATCAAATAAATAATCAAATTGCAAAGTTTTTATGAGATTTATAAAGTCTATAAAGATTTTATAAGAAAATAAGTTGACTAAATTAAAATTAAAGTTTTAATAAATTAAAAGTTTAAATTGTAATTATTCTTTTATCAATTTATTTTATTTAATCTTATATTTATTTTAAATTTCAATCATAACCCCCATTTTAAAAGATCTGTAACTCACCATTAACACCATTTATAACCTCTTTCTAATCTCAACTATAAAAACAATCTTTAGGCCTTACTTTTCATTTGTTCATTCTCCAAAAATCTCACACACAAACATTTCATCATCCTTTGTTTATGATCAATTTCAAGATATTTTCTTTTACAAGTAGTTTCAAGAATTTTCTAATATTAAGATAATCTTATATTGCTTATATGTATTTCTATATTCTTTCAATCATCCTAACATCAAATTGTTCTTATGTTCTTACTTTTATTCTTTCTTCTACCAAATCTCTTTTTATTTTAATCATTATCATTTGATCATTAACCTTTTAACGTTCACTTACCTTATAACAATCACTAACATTCTTAAATCAAGTTAACAACACACTAACGTAAACAACGAATCTCATTTGCATATGGACGGCTATGCCGGCGCATTCGGTTATTCCACAAGATTATTTCTTTTAATGATGGCTATGACAAAGTCTTGGAATATTTTTTTATAACTCAAATGAAGTCTAATATATCATATATCGACATAATAAATTTGTTCTAACATGTTTCATGCTTTAGCAATTTAAAAAGTGCACATAAGTGCCTTACTACATATTTGGCAGAATATAATATGATTTCAACTAACCATAACTTGGTCATAACAAACTAAATTTGAGTAAAATCAGACTGCAATACTAAGTTCATTGAATTACTTTTTTAACGATAGTTTATACGTCTTCAAACTCAATCGGATGACTCAACGATAGCCTTCACAAGATAAGTGTGCATTTCAGCACATTCTGTCTTGTGCTGCTGTTTTGACCTATTTACAGATCTTTTCATAAAAAATATTTCTAAATGAAAGTTGTCCGGGAGACTCTGAACTAGTAAAATGTAAATTTTTATAATTTTATAAAACCATTTGCTATTTTTAAAACCTGTTCAAACACGTACCAAACATTCTGTCCAGAATCTAATATTGGTGCAATAATCCTTTTTCAATCTACCTTTCGCTTTTTGGCATTCTCTAAACGTCCTAACTTCTTGTAATGAATTCCGACCTAAAGTTATTGTTTCTTTTTATCCTTTAGGACATCACCTTTGACTCTTGAACATCCAAGCTTCCTATGTGCTCTTCAACCATCATTATACAATGTGAGTTTTCCATACCCCGTTTTCATGTTTATTTCACATCTTTAGAGGTGAAACATGTTAACCGTATAAATGTACACTTGTAAAATATCTTAATACTTGTAATGCACGTGCAATTCATCTTATAAACTTTGTCATGGTTATTTGAGATAATGGTGAGCATTATATGATAGTCATCTTGTAAAAGCAATCATTAACTATTGCTAGCCTAGCGACGTCATCGATCTATGGGTTTGACAAGCCAATTTGGTGCTAAAGTCGAGGTTATTGCCGGCTCCTGATGACGTATTCTTGTTCATCATGGAAACCAAGTACACTTAGCTAATCGTATATCTTATTGTGGTCAATCTTTTGTCAAGGTTTGATTGTATCATTATGCAATCTATATATTCTTGCATTATTTCTTAACCTATGACTTGAATTGGCTCTTAAAAGTTGTTTATATATGTATGTATAAATTCATGAGAACTCACCAATATCATATGTTGACCGTATTTTTAACATGTTTCAGGATGCAGTTTAGAGGATTTCTTCATGCTCATATAGGACTTGGACCTAGATTAATAAAAGACTTTATTATGTTGTTTGAATCTTTATTGCATTCTAATGAATTATTTGATTGGTATTATTCAATGAAAATGACATTTAATATTATTTCAACTTATTTAATTCTATGAGCTATGAACAATCGTTTTACATTCGTCCGCCCCGATGATTCCACCGTCGGTCGGGGTGTAAGGCCCCGTTCCCGGGACGCTTACAGTTGGTCATTCATCGCACATAAAACATATAAATACATTTGCCTTAGGAAAACATTGCAGCGGAAATATTCAAAAATGACATCTCGTTTCATTATAAACACTTTTGCCAAATAATACATCATTATCCGATTACAAAATACATGTTTGCATTACATCACAAAAGCTTTATAAATGGATGCCATCCCAAAAGAGCTGAGTAGCCACCTCGTGCCATCCTCAGCAACCATTACCTGCCAACTGGAAAACATATAAAAAAGTCAGTGTTGCTGAGTGAGTTCTAGTTTTATAATAAAACATACTTTACTTTCATTAAAACCATTCCTTTTCTCATGCGTTCATTCAACATACGTATACACAGATAATGTCATTATTATCTTTCATCTCATTCGTTATCTTTCGTTCCTTTCATACATTCATTCTTCCGATTCTGTTGCGACAACATAGTCGCTCACCTCAATAGCAATCTCAATGATTGCACGCTATCCGAGTCTGTTACAACCATAGGGTTGCTCACCTCATTGCCCATATTAATGATAGCAAGCTATCCGAGTCTTTTGCAACAACAAGGTTGCTCACCTCAAGGCAACATCACGATAGCACATCACTCGAGTCTCTTACAACGACAAGGTTGCTCACCCCATAGGCAATCTCAATGATTGCACTTCATCCGAGTCTTTTGCAACACAAAGTCGCTCACCCCATATATATATGCTTGCAAGCCTTTCTTTCTTGTTCATTCATCATTCATTAATGCTGCATTCTTACTTCATGTTCCTCTTTCATTATCTTTCACTTTACATTACATAATACTTCATTCATTCATTAACATGACATGTAAAGCCACAAGAAAGATAAACATACATCATAATGAGGAACATATCATACACATTCATCATCATACAGGGCAACATCATACATACATAACATACATAAACATGCAACATCATCATCGTCATCATGCCCTACATGCTCTCTAAGGCCATAACAGTCACCTTACATGCTCTTACGAGTAACATTTTGTCAAACTTACATCTGCACCTTTCCCCGAAGGCCAGAAGTCAAACTGCACATTCCTCCGAGTGCAACAGCCCTATTCGGGCGTATGGACACCCTTCAGTCGCATGGCCTCCATGCGACTGAACATCATGCGATTGGACTCATGCGGTTGAACATATATGCGAATGAACATTCAATCGTGCGTATGGACCTCATGCGGATGGAACTACTGCGAATGGGCACCTATGCGACTGACCTCATGCGAATGGACTCATGCGACTAAGCATCTATGCAACTGAACCCTCAGTCGTATGACTCCCCATGCGACTGGACTCCCAGTCATGCGACTGAAGCCTTAGTCGTGCGATTGAACCCTCAATCGTGCGAATGAATCCCAATCGTACGAATGACCCTCAATCGCCTCTCATTCGGTCGTATGGCCTCCATTCGGTCGCCTAGCCCTAGCTGATGCAGAATGGAGTTCATCCCGAACCCAATCTGCCATTTTCGGCCTCCAAGCTCATCCAAACTCATTCTAAGCCTAAATTAACCCTCCTGGACCTTAGGAATGCATACCATAACACCATACAAGCACACACAAGCCCGGAAACATACACGAAACGCATCATACACATCACCCTCAGATGGGTCAAACACATACTCACACCAAAAACGAGTTTTAACATTTTCCAGCCCCAAAATCAGTTGTAAACAAGTAAAATTGGGGTCCTAGAACTCACACAAACGAGCACAACGTCAAGGGCTTCGATTTGACTTGCTACTCAACGAGTTTGGCCACCTTAATCACCCAAAACACTCCTTTTTCTCTTTTTTCTTCTCCTTTCCCTCTTCTCCTCTCTTGAAAGCTGAAAATTTGTGTATGGGGGAGAGGGTAAGGGTTGCCCTCTCCCTTATATACTCCGTTCACCCGACTTTCTTTCGTTGGCGAGTTTGGTCCCTCGACTTTGGACTTTATTTCCTTTTCTTTCTTCGCCGGCTTCAAAATAATAAATATCCGAGTGTTACACGGGGTGTGACACCGGTGAAGGGGGTCAATGCAACAGTTTCACAGTGTTAGGATAGTTACAACACTTAGCAGATCATATAGGCAACCTGTTTAGATGAAACAATGAACACAAGTAAAAGAACAATAACAAGAACACTCAGATATGATTTTCAAGAATGATGTATATTGAGTCACACCCTCAAAATCCATGTGCGGGGTTTTACCGTGAGACGAATGAACAAACCAGGATCCCAGTCATTAGTTACTCAGAACGACACTATATGCAACATTTAATTATATAACCAACCAGAATTTAAAACTTTAAAACTGTGCGGAAGCGTTTCGTAAGCAAGTCAAACCCAAAGTATGTAAAGCGTAACATGGCAAAACACGCGCCAAACCATTGTTTAAAAACTCATAAATAGAAAACCAAATGTCATGACATATTGTGCAGCCTTAAAATGCATGTTGGACTGGTGATATGCTCCTACTGGCAACCATAGTTAACGACCTGAGAATAGCACACTAAAAGAGTCAACACAATGGTTGGTGAGTTCAAGATTTTGCGTTTAACATAATCATTAATAATTTAAAAACATAAGAAGTGCATTGAAATAGATAGCTAGTCTATATTCATAAGTAATAACCATAGTGATTTCGTGATCGAAGCTAACTGTGTTTCGTTTGTTTGCCTCGCGTCACGGCTTACCAGGTCGTGACAATGTTTGTGTTTAGGACAAAATTTCACCCGTTTAACCTCGAGTCGCACAGGTTGGGCTTGTCAGACCCAATAGTACTACCCAAAATTCCCCGCTACTTACCAATATTAACGATCCGAAAGTGTGAGGGCTTCCAAGGTATGTCACATTATGTTACACTATACACAACTTATTATAATAATAATAAAGAGTTTGTAAACAAGCATGCTATCTTTCCCAAAAGAGAGTGTATAAAAAGTGGGGCATGAACTCACCTGGTGCGCAAACAAACGATAACAAAAGCTAACGACGGATGGAAAGACAACCCTTCAAAGGTTACCTAGAACACGCAAGTACATAAGTGCATGTACACAGAAAGCTTAACAACCCTAGGTGCTTAATAAACACGTTGACCCAAGGTTTTGGAAAACAAGACTCATTTGACCTAGTTGACCCGTTTGACCCGTTGCTGACATGTTAATTGAAATCCCGTTTAATCAAGTATAGCAACTCATTATACATAGTTATCATACAAGTTATTCATGTATGTCACATCATAAACCTCTTGTTCTACCAAGATCATCATAATACCTTTGTTTATCATACAACCTATGCGAATATCAAGTAATCAACATGCTCAACACAATTATACTTACATCACAACTAGTAAATCATACATGGAGTCTAATCATGCACTACATGCCATGTGAAGCCACTTACGACTTCACACCATAAACCCTGCCAATCCTATTAAGTAGGGGCCTCAGATTCGCACACGTGTATGATGATCATCATCACATTATTCAACAAAATTCGTGCCAACCAACATACCCAACAATGATCTATTACAATTCCAAACATGATTCATAATCACCTAACATAATCCATCATCATGTATAGTCACTAAGAACCTAAATTTCCTAAATGATCAATCAAGCATCCATACAAATCAATTAACACATTCTACCAAATTAGACATCATCAACAAGCATTCTAACATGATCCTACTATCATGAACATGCCCAAATCATCATATCAAAAGATCTACATAAATAAAGTTTCACTTTTGGGAAAGTAGCACCAAAATCCATCTAACACCCAATTCATTCATGAATTCACCAACATCATACCTAATCAAGTCCATAACAATCATGTAGACATGACCAACATCATCAAATCATCATTATTCACACATCTCATATCTAAAAGTTTCTACTTATAGCAAGGTATAAACAACACATCAAATCCATGAATTTCTTGCATAATCCATGTAAACTAACATCAATACAATACAACTAACATCATACAATCATCAAACAACATCAATTTCAACGTTTCTCATCAATTTCGAATTAGGGATCATCAACATCAAAAACCATGAAAAAACTTATTAAAATCTAACCTTTAAACACGTAATGACCAAGAATTGACACTTGCTACACGTTAGAATCACTTGGACTAATCAAAATCGAAGATTTGTTCTTATTATTGATCAAATTCACAAAGGGAGAGGGGCTTGGGAGTGTTCGGCCACAAACAGGGGTTTGGGGGGGGAGGGGGATTAGGGTTTCAGTTTTGGTAATATTAAGTTAAATGGTAATTACAAAATAAACCCCTCTTGTTTAAATTTTATAAAAGTTAATCTTTTAACACTTTTTAAATAGTTTTAACTACAAAATACAAGCATTATAAATCAACAATAATAATCATATATGTATTTTCAACTAACTACAAAACACATGAAATAAATATATCACGTTGTCACGTTATCAAGTAAAATTCACAAATAATATTTAAAATTCATAAATTGCGTAACCACAAATTAATATTCCATATTATTAATTAAATTATTATCCGTTTATCATAGATAACTGTTATTAAGTCACCAATGTTCAACGACAACTAGTGTGTGCTCACGACATGTGTATGCAAGACCTAACGGAACTAACGGAGTTTGGTAATGGAAAATTACCGGATGTCACATATTGATCTCAAATTTTAAGTGTTACAAAGCTTACCTTAAGATATATGTACTTGAGATACTTTATACTACATCTTACAGCCGACCATACTTTGAAGGCCAGCTAGAAACACTAGTCTAGATAACTAGATCAATGTAGAGTCAAAAGGCAGATTGTCTTTTGGCTAGTAACTAGGACATGCCATAGCTCACATCCTTATCTATTACAAAAAGGATAAAAGTACATAGTTGGAAAGTTACAGACTCAACACCTTAATCTACAGTTGACAAAAGTATGGACTTTTCACCAACTCATGATAGTTGGTGAGTCTTCAGAGATGACAATGGAAAGGTGTTTCAACTTTTGTCAAAAGTATGTCCGAGAAGACATGCCTTCTTTGTCTTCGAAAGAAATCAGTCTTGGTTTTGGAAGACTTCATCTTTGGCTTTGGAATAATTGATCTTTTGGCTTCGGAAGATTTGATACTTAGCATAATTCACTGAGTTATAACAAATCTTTCGAAGTACTTTCCTAGTACATTATATATGCATGCTGAGAGCACTTTGAGTTGCTCTTTGGTTGCATCAACCTCTAAGTGTAATCCTTACATATTGTAAGAAAGAAGATGACAAGTGGTAAAAATTATTTTGTTTTATTAAAGTAGATAATAATAAACTAATTTACTTTGACCTTAACCAGTGAATTAAACAACATAAAGAAACTAATGGAAGTGGTACCTTAACAGGAACAAAAACAAAGGAATACTATTAACACTAATTTTTATTGACGAACTACTTAACGAGTTAATATCTTACGATTTTGTTTTTACTAACATATTACCTTCACATGACTTATGTTAGATTCAGACATGAAAAAGGTGCAAGTCCATATGTGCAAAAAGTGAGATTTATAAGAGATCAACATGTTACCTTTAGTTCTACTTATTAGCACTCAAACCAAACCCCATGTGATGTCAACAATATACTTGGTGATGCTGTACATGGTGGTTTGGAGTAATCATACTGAAGACAACCAAAAGAAGTTGTATCTTTATTTCCATAAGTACTTGTACATTTACGCATTAACTTATTGTAACTCACAAAATACAAATCGGTTTAACAAAAAAGTTTACACTAAAACGTTTAAAAATAACACATGTTACAATTGTAGTGTTAAAAAGTTTTTAAACGTGATAAAATTAAAAGATATAGCTGAAATCTTATACAACTTTAAGTTTCTTTTGTTTATGGGTAGATAATATAAAATTTTATGTAATTGTTAGCAAGTGTAAGGTTATTATGTAACTAACTGTAAGGAGTAATATGTAAATAATGTTATAAATATTATTTTACCCTCAAAAGTGGTTGTGGTTATGCATTGAATAAAATAATTGTTCTTAATATTACGGTATTTTAAAATACCACTCTCATATGCTTTATATATAGTAAAGATTATTTAGTGATAGTAGATTCACCTTTAAAGTTAGTATATGTGTACAATTAGTATACATATTTAAAGTTGTTTAAAGTTATTTATTACTCAATGTTACATATGTGTGCAGTTAGTATAAATATTTTAAGTTGTTTTTTATTTAATATCACCTCATAATTTAAACTTTATTTAGTAGAAAGAAAATAACTTCACTTATTAATAATTCAAATTTGTTAAAAATTTCCGGCAACAGTTAGTATAAAGATATAAAGATGTTTTTTTATTCAGTATTACCTCATAATTTAAAGTTCGTTTAACAGAAAGAAAATAACTTCACTTTTTAGTAATTTAAATTTGTTAAAATTTTACGTAAGTGTTAATATAAACGTTTTAAGTTGTTTTTTATTCACTATTACATCATAATTTAAACTTAATTTAATAATTGGTTACTAAATCTCTAAAATAATGGATAGGGTTGAATAATGGTTTTAATAGTTCAAATTTGTTAAACTTTTATGTAAGTGTTAGTAAGTGTAGGGCTATTATGTAACTAATTGTAAGGGGGTAATCCGTATATAATAATATATTTACTATTTTACCCTTAAAAATGATTGTACCTTATGCATTAAATAATGTATGTGTTCTTAATTTTTATGGTATTTTAAAGTACCCCTGTTATATGCTTTATATATATATATATATATATATATATATATATATATATATATATATATATATATATATATATATATATATATATATATATATATATATATATATCTATATATATCTATGTATGTGTGTGTGTGTGTGTGTGTGTGTATATATATATATATGTGTATATATATATATGTATATATATATATATATATATATATATGTATATATGTGTGTGTATATTTACGGTTTCATCAATTTGTACTGTTGCTGGTCCGAAGATATCGTGAATGATTAACACCCTTGTTGAATTTAGTTAATTTGTTTATTTAGTTCAATTCTAATAATGTTTCTTGTGTTTTTATAAGGTTAAAAAAGTTCGAGGTTGCAATGTGGATATTACTTCTTTTAAAGGTTTGTTGGTGTTAAGTGTATGTGAGGGGTTGTTGCTTGAGATGCTGATTCTTATAGAGTATATATACATTGCATTAGGGTGCTTTTAGGGTTAACAAAGTTTCTAGGGTTTCTTTGAGTGAGATTGTGGTATCAACAATCTCATTGATCTTTGGAGAATTCGAAGACGACAAGCGATGTGTTTTTGCTTGTCCCAAGTATGATTGTCTAGTTTCATTTGTGTTATTTGTTTATTCTATTGTTAATATTTGAATCTTTAGTTGTTCCAACCTCTTAGTGTTATTATCATATTGAATCTAGAAAATATTACAACCCTTATTCAAGATTCACAAGAGTAATTATGTGCATGATTACACATTTATATTTAAAGTTTCACAATGACCCCTACTTTCATATGAACGTTAAACTATGTTCCTCGTCCTTTGATTTGAATTTTGTTGCACTCTAGATTTAGATATGACAAATAACTTTCACAAAATTTATAGGTTATGTGATTATAAGTTTCTTTATTACCTAATGAAATTACTATAATATCTTAAAGTATAATTAACTCAATAACTATTCTTTATTACATATTATTGAGTTAATTATACTTTAAGATATTATAGTAATTTCATTAGGTGAGGCTGCATTGACTAATAGTTTAATTCTTAATTTCCTTTTAATTTTCAGATGGGTTCAATACGAGTTCATAATTTTGTTTTTCTTTTAAAGTGAAGGGCGTTTTGGTTCTTGCACACCTACTTAACACACCTACTTAACTGATCCATCCCGCTTTACGAATAAAATGTGTTACGTTTGATAAGTACCGGTCTAAACATGTAATTTCTTAAAGTTTAAGACTAAAAATTGAAATCCAGACATATTATCCGGATTATTCGTGTAATTAAGTCAATCTTTTCAGTCACCGGCATGTTCAGTAAAGGGTCACATTCCTTCATTTTGAATAAATTATACTCTTTTGATCCATATTTCTTGAGTTGGATAATGATGCCTTCAATGCCCGTTTCATAAGTTTCATCAGTTTCTTCATCCACAAAGCTTTCAAGGTTTGATTCTTCTTTCCCCACTTCATATTCCAATGATTTAGGATTTGGGTTTTTTAAAGATTTAGGTTTTCTGTCGGTGACTCTGTTCAAGATTCAATTTTTAGGGTTCTAGCATTATGTATGTTGTTTGATTCATGATATTACTTGTGGGTTTCGATTGTTTTTACTCATCAGATTTTGGAAACAAGTCAACGTCGAAGAACATGAGTCGGTATATGTTGTTATTGTTTGATTCAGTTTGAGAAATGTGAAATTGTAGTAAAGAAATGTTCTTGATTCATTGAAGTAAGTTTGATTGATTGATTTCTTTGCTTCTTTTGCACATTTTGCATCTGATTGTGATGTTTGACCAGATCTGAAATTAAAGATTTCTTTTTTTGACTTTTGGATGAAAGATCTTACACCCTTTAAAAAATAAGTAATTTTTGTCTGCATCTGATGAAATGGAGATTAATATGAACTTTAATTACTCATTTTGGTTGGAAGATTGTAGTCGTTGGGGCGTTTGGATGTGCATTTGTAAAGGATTATTCGAGTTTAGAAATCAAGATTAGCTTTTTTCCCTTAAAGTTAGGATTGATTGGTGATTTTTCATTTGTCATAGTGATCTGTTCTGACTCGATTCTTCGAGTTTATGTCGAGTCTGAATGATAAACACACCTTTTAGAAGCCAAGGAGTCTTGGTGCATGAGGGTTGACTTATGATTGTTATAGATAGCAACCATGGTTATCTAGTGATTACAGGAATGAAATTGGAGAAGTAATTTGTCTTTTTGTGTTAATATATTGAAGATTACAACATTTAATATATTGTGAAAACTACAGATACTTATTCTAAAAAGTTCATAGAAAATGGCTTCTTCATCAACGGTAGACAGGACTGCAAATGGTTCAGTAAAGGCGAAGGAGGAAGAAGGAACCGCACCTTCTATATTTGAAATTGATGACTCGGATCTTTCAAGATTGTTAGAAAAGCCGAGGCCACTTAACATAGAGAGAAAAAGGTCGTTTGATGAGAGATCATTTAGTGAAATGTCAATTACCATGTCACCACGCAATAATTTCTATAAAACAAGTGAACATTCGTCACGTGCGTTTGATAATCTTGATGGTGTTTATTCCCCGGGGAGATGGACTGGAACACCTAGAAGTGGTATTTTTGAGCCTCATCCAATTGTAGGAGAAGCTTGGGAGGCGTTGAGACGGTCTTTGGTCAACTTTCGTGGTCAACCAGTTGGGACTATTGCTGCACTTGATAACTCTTCAGAAGAACTTAACTATGATCAGGTGAAATCTTTAAACTGCTTCCCATTTCGGTTATTTTGACTATTTGCATAGTATCGAGTTTTGATCTGTTCAAGATTACTGGTCAATTCAGGTTTGTATTTGTTTGATAATGGGTCAAACAGGTAAAATGGGTCGGAACAAGTTCTAACTTGTATTGAAATGCTTTAAGTGTTTGACCCGCACATGAAAAATTACCCATTTTGACCCGCCCTTTCTGCAAGCTCTAAACTTTGAATTTGATTACGATGTTGGATTCACTTTATTCTTCTTCTTATGATTGTTTTCGAGTATTAATGCAATTTTATCTTCTCATACAGGTTTTTGTAAGAGATTTTGTGCCTAGTGCATTGGCCTTCTTGATGAACGGAGAGCCCGACATAGTAAAGAATTTTCTTTTGAAAACCGTTTTCCTTCAATCCCGTGAAAAAAAGGTAGACAATTTCAAGTTAGGAGAAGGTGTAATGCCAGCAAGTTTTAAAGTGCTTCACAACCCGGTCAGGAACACAGAGACCATATTGGCTGATTATGGTGAAAGTGCCATTGGTCGTGTGGCTCCCGTTGATTCGGGCTTTTGGTGGATTATTTTGCTTCGGGCGTATACAAAGTCAACTGGTGACACTTCTTTGTCTGAAAGGCCCGAAATACAAAGGGGTATTCGTCTTATCATGACTTTGTGTCTTTCTGAAGGTTTTGATACGTTCCCAACATTGCTTTGTGCCGATGGGTGTTGTATGATTGATCGTCGAATGGTTAGTATTTTGTGAATAAGATTTTATAAACTTATGTTATTTCAATAACAATGTTGGTTTTTGAATGATATGATTTATGAAGTTTTATTTTCCTTTTTTTTCCATCAGGGCGTTTATGGGTACCCGATCGAGATACAAGCATTGTTTTTCATGGCTCTAAGATGTGCATTATTTCTTCTAAAACGTGATTGTGAGGGTAACGATTGCATTGACCGAATAGTCAAACGCCTTCACGCTCTAAGCTTTCACATGAGAAGTTATTTTTGGCTCGACATCAAACAACTAAACGACATATACCGTTACAAAACAGAAGAATACTCTCATACTGCTGTCAACAAGTTCAATGTCATTCCCGATTCACTTCCTGATTGGGTTTTCGATTTCATGCCAACACGGGGCGGTTACTTCATCGGGAACGTGAGTCCCGCCAAAATGGATTTCAGGTGGTTTTGTTTGGGGAATTGTGTGGCTATATTGTCATCTTTAGCGACTCCTGAACAAAGTTCTGCTATAATGGACCTTATTGAATCACGTTGGCAAGAACTCGTGGGTGAAATGCCTCTAAAGATCTGTTATCCGGCTATGGAGAGTCACGAATGGAGAATCGTTACAGGTTGTGACCCGAAAAATACGAGCTGGAGTTATCATAATGGTGGATCTTGGCCAGGTGAAAACTTTCTTAGATCTTGTTCTTTTAAATTATCTTATATATCATGTGTTTATGAAGAATATTTTTTTTTCTCATTGTTGCAGTTCTCTTATGGCTCTTGACGGCGGCATGCATCAAGGCAGGAAGACCCCAGATTGCAAAGCGCGCGATTGAGTTAGCCGAAAGCAGATTACTGTTGGACGGGTGGCCTGAATATTATGATGGAAAGCATGGGCGGTACGTAGGAAAACAAGCTCGGAAGAACCAAACATGGTCCATAGCCGGTTACTTGGTGGCTAAAATGATGCTCGAAGATCCATCTCATTTGGGCATGATATCACTTGAGGAAGACAAACAGATGAAGCCTCAAATGAAACGATCTGCTTCATGTTGATTGTTTCGATACATACATATATCATTGTTCTATTCTGGATTTTCGTTTTTAATACTCGCTGTATTGATACCCATTCCCACGAATTCGGGTTTGTTATTGCATGGAACTATGCAAATTGATGAAATTTTGTAAGCGATTTTGTGATGTTTGGTTTAAACAACCGTTGTGTGACTAATCTAGAATCTATTTCTAACGAGAGAATGGTAGTGTTTGGTAGGTAGAAATGAATCGCAAAACATTTAAAGTAGTTAGTTTGTTAAAGTAGTTAGTTTGTTAGCATCTCGGTGATTACTTTTAAACAACTCTATAAATTTAGAGACGTGGAGGTGTTAATAGAGTTATCGTATAGGCTTTAGATTTAAAAGAACAAAAGAGAGAACTTATAAAGACACATGTTAGCCCTTCTTTAATAATATATTTTTTTTATTCAAGATAGGTCCAAAGTTTTAAAGTTTAGTTTTTTAACTATAATCATTTACATTTCTTTTTCTTTTTTTTTTTTACGTGTTATACCATCTGAGTCAGTTGCTAAGGCGCGACTACCGTTTAGGATAAGCAGCCGCAACCGGACATCCGTTTTGAGCCTAACTAAAGTGTGATCAATATCCGTTTGTTCGTCCACCACACGCGCAACACGCTTCGATGGGTACAACTAGTTATTGTAAATGTGTGATTCTTTCACTACTACAAGAGATATTTGAGACACTTTCGTGGAGTAACATTTATACAAGGTGTATGAGTTCGTATACGCCTTTCTATGATGCTTGCTAATATCGATTGCAAACAATAAAAAAGGGTAAATTGTCTCATTGCTTGGCAAGATCAGCAACAACAAGGTGACCATCCATGGTCACACCTAACAACATTACTTGAAGTCGTGGCATCACATGATATTTAGATTTAGCATACATTCTTTTGTGTTGTGGGATCAAACTAGGGGTGTTCAAATTCGGATATCCGAAATTTTGGGATATCCGAATTTTCGGATTCGGATTCGGATATCCGAATTCAAAAAAAATTGTATTATTTAAGAAATTTTATTAAAATATAATAATTTTTATTGAAGTTTTTTCCGGATATCCGAAGTTTTTATTAAAATATCCGAAATATCTAAAAATATCCAAAATATTTAATTAATATTAATATTTTTAAATTTTTATAAAAATATTTTGGATATTTCGGATATAATTCTCAAAATCACTATCTAAAATTTCTGATATCCGAATTTCGGATTTTCGGATATTTCGGATTCGGTTTTGGATTCGGATATTTCTGAACACACCTAGATCAAACAATGATAATAATGTTTTAAATAAATCACCTATTTCGATGACATTATTGACTGAGTTGCACTCGGGTCTTCATTTTCATATAACAGAGCACAAGCATGTGAACTATCCTATCGATGAATCCAGAATATGCTATATTTGTCAAATCATTTGCGGGTCCTTAATAATAATGAACGTTGCAATTTTAAAAAATCTCAGAGTCAGTGAGAAACGATATGAAGTGGGCATTCAACCCTCGACTATTGTAGAGTTCACCCACTTGCACCGCCACCCCTTTCGCTATAATCATAGTCATCTGATCAAGTAAATACACACTGTTAGGATAGTAAAGAATGAAGCTACCAAACACTAAGTGCTAACAACTTCTGTTGAACTAGTCTAATTGTCGAATATAAGTCTACATGCTGAAGACTTCATCTGCCAGAACAATTGCCGATCAACTATGAATCAACATACATATTGTATCTACCAACCATTAGTTGTATGTGTTGATTCGTTACTTTGTAGACAAAGATGTTAGTGTTGAAGAGTAGTGGTGTTACCATGACACTACAACTGCCAAAGATTTGTTGTGCTGATTTCCTTTATATGTTGTATAGTTTCTTGTAACCAATAGAATTACACATTCGTGGTATGCCATAATGTGTAGGTCAATGGCTATAGCATGCCATTGATCCTAAACCTAGAATAGACGTTCAAGATTTGTTATAGTATTTAGTTTTTATAGTACAAATACCTCACACTTGTATAGTTTTGAGGTCAGCTGGTTTACACACTTGTTTTGCTATTATTACTCTCTTGTAATAAGTTCAATATATCAAGTAAATGCTTTCAAAGAATTTCCTTGTGTTATTTCCATTAAAGTATTGCAATCTGCATGTTTGTTATAAGTAGTTAATAGAGATTCCGCATCTATTATCTACTGATTTACAAAAGTTTTTGTTCAATCTGATCCAACAAAATCTTGTTTTAACAAATAACTTTTTTTCTATAAATCAATCCTCTCAAACACTCAAACACTCATAATATGGCTGATGTAGCTATGTCAACCAAGTATGACATGGAAAGTAATACTCAAACCAAACCTCCCATGTTCACTAATAATGATTATGACACTTTTGGAAGATCCAAATGGAAGATTTTTTTAGAAATCAAGATTAGAAACTCTAGCTATCTATTCTAAACGGTCCATATGAACTATGGTCAAGGTAGCTGGTGAAGAATGAGGGATGATTCTAAAGACACTGCAAAGTATTTGATGAAGATCTAAAGAAGATGGAGGTGGATTCCAAGGCTATACAGCTGATAAAAATGAGCATTTTAAACATCATTTATAGCTAGAAGTTCATTACTGCCAAAAAGTTATCGGGAGATTTGAAGGCAAGATATGTGGGAACTAAAATACATGAAAGAGAACAAAAGAGATGTATTAAAACAAAAGTTTGAAAACTTTGGTTTTATTAGAGGAAAAACAGTGACAGCAACATACCCTAGATATGTAATGCAGGACCGGTTAAGGGCTTGAACAAATTACAACACAACAACACAATGAGGAGAACAACTAAACTTGATCAAACAGTGAACTGGATTAACCAATATTGATACAAAGAACACAAGTAAAGTAAAGAGACAGAACAAGAGAGTTGGGTTTCAAGGAGGCAGTATATTGCTTTCTCAAGTTCTTTTACAAGTGTTACAAAGCATAAAGTAAAATACAAGAACTTGGAATACTTATACTACAACCTACAGCCGGCTATACTTTGAAAGCCAGCTGGATACAATTGACTAGACACTAACAAAATCAATTGTAGGATCAAAAGGCATATATGTCTTTTGACCTTGTGACTATGACATGCCATAGCTCACATCCTTATCTATTACAAAAAGGATAAAGTACATAAAGTAGAAAGTTACAGACTCAAGACCTCAATGTACAGTTACCAAAAGCATGGACCTTTTCACCAACTCATGTAAGTTGGTGACTTTACAGAGATGCAGCGGAAAGGTGTCCAGCTTTATGGAACAGTACATCAGATAAAGCATGTTTACTAAAAGTCTTCGGAAGAAATCTGTAATCATGGGTTGAAGCTTCGGAAGACTTTGTCTCTGAAGCTTCGGAAGACTTCATGTTTGGCTTCGGAAGATATTGGTCTTGGCTTCGGAAGATTTTACACTTAGAGTGTTTTCTAGTGTATGGTGTAAAACTTCCGAAGCATTTCTTACTTCAGTACTTAGTGCATGTTGCAGAGAGACATTGGATGTTTTGGTTTGCATCAGACTTAAGGAATCCTTACAAACTCCCCCTAGGCTGATGCTACCAAAACACTTAGAAGATCTTCGGATGTTAGTGGTCTTCAGTACAATCATGACCATACCCTTCTTCATTAGATGGTCAGGATCATCAAGACCTTCATAGTATCTTCTCATCTCAAGGAGATCATGCAGAGGTAAGTTGATTATGTCTTGCCAAGTGTAGACATTCTCAACACCTTGATCTCTGATTACATGCCATCTTTCTGGATTGGTAGAGTAAGTCCAGGACAAGATGGGTGTCTCAGTTGTCAGAGGAGCCACTTGCATTAGAGTTGATTGGGCTGCCTCATCATGCACTTCCTCAGGTTGATCTGACTCAGCCTGAGGTGTAGAGGTAGATGACTTAGGCTTCTTCTTCTTTGACTTTGGTTTAGAAGCCATTCTCTTCTTCCTCTTAGATGACTTTAACTGAGAAGACTGGTCTGTAGCACCTTGTTGATCATCCTTGTCTTTCTCAGTTGGGTGTTCCTCCCTCACAGTTCAGAAGAGAGGGAGTTTGACCCTGCCTTGGATCAGAAGATGAAGCTTGCTGAGGTTCAGCTGGAGGTCCAGGTTGAGGTGTCTCAGGTTGTTCAAACTTTTCAACTTAACCTCCACTTCAGGTGGGACTTGACTTGGAAGAGAGTGCAAGTCAATCAGTTCACCACTCTTAATCTTCGGCTTGATCACCCTTATATGCTCATCCATTGTGGATAGAGACATAGGGCCAAGTCTCCTTCCGGAGAATCCATATAGCTTCAAGAAGCTCATCATCCTTTGTCTATCAGCAGACTTCTTCATACTCTTTTGGATGATGGCTCTTGACTTTGCAGCTTCTTCCCTTAGCTTCCTTTTAGTTGTCTTTCTCTCTTTGACTAGATCAAGTTCAAGTTGTTTCAAGTACTCAAACTCAATGAAGTCATAGGACAGGGGAAGAAGTGCATCTGCCTGATAGAAGCCTGTGGCACTCAGGTAGTTGATCATCTTGATCCTATCCTCTTCTTTGTCTACCTGAGGTTCTTGTGGAGCCCACATCTTTCTGTACACGACTTTCTTGAACTGGGGAGAGAGTGGGAGCATGCTTGTAGAGTCTTTTCTGTCTCATCTCTTCTTTGAATTGGAGAAGTACCCTTCCATCCTCTTTTTCTTTCATCTCTCTTGACACTTCCATGTCAGCCAGTTCATTCAATTCTTCTAAGGGGAGGGAGATGATTTCATCAATATCATAGTTTTCTGGTCTGTATATAAGTAATCCTGACTGCCCTCATCTCATCATCTTGAGTATTTGGTGTGGGGGCAGCCCTGATTGCAGCTTGCATAAAGCTTGATGACCCAGAGGAACTTTCTCCCCTTAGCTTCCTTTCCTCTCTCTCTCTTCCTCCTCAATTTCCTCAGGAGTCATAATCCTTTTCCCTTTGTCACCCACAGACCTTTGTGACTCAGGGTGGATAGAGGCTTTCCCTTCATTGCTTGGTGTAGCTTCCATGCTCTGGCCAGAGAGAGGCTGAGAAACACCTTCACCAGCAGGTGTCTCAGAAGGAGTGTGAACCTCTGCAGCAGTTGTTGATGATGAGACAGGGGTCTCAGGTTCTGCCACTGGGCCTTCAGTCAAGGTTTCCCCTATGAAACTAATCTTAGGGTCCACCTCAACATCTAGTTGACCGATGACATTGCTTGATTGCCTAAGTCTCCTTCTTAGAGTGAACTCTGCAAGGATCCTATCTTGGATTCTTTGAGCCAATCTGTCAGCTTGTCTTGAGTTGCTTGGATTGACAAGTGGCATGTTGACTAGATCCAATCTTTCATAGAAGTTCAAGCTTTGAAAATCAAATACTTCTTGTTGCCCTTGAACTCTGTGAAGAATAAGGGCTCTTCTGTCAGCATCATACCTCCACCTTATGATGTAATTTGAAGTTCCTGTGGTGGAGATGACACAGCCCTTGGTATACCTTCCTCAAAGAGACTCCTGATGATAGAGTCTATACAGTCCACATTAATGTGAACTTGAGGAAGTTGCTGAGAATGCACAATAGCAAGTGAGGATGGTGAGTCCTCTATGTTCATTCTCTGTGAAGAACTCCCAGGTTCTGTGACTGCAATAACTTTCTCCCCCTTTTTAGTAGCATCACCCACTTGCATAGGTGAGCTGGAGGATAAGTCAATCACTTCCACAGGTCTTGTGTTCCTGGTTGAGCTCTCCTTAAAGGTCTCCCAGCTAGTTTTTTCTTAAGATATGAAATCTGAAGTTGCTGATCATTGACCCTGTTTTGTAAGGTAGTCACCTGAGATTCAAGGTGACTAACCTTAGAGACTAAATAGGAACATGTTTTTGACAGTTTCTGCACCTTTAGTCTCAAATTCCCCTCTTCTTCATCAGAAGAATCATTGGGGGATGAGATGATTGGACCAAAGTCCTCTCTCTCACCACCAGCTTGAGGTTCTTGGCTGCTGGTTTTCCTCTGCTCACTGGCAATCTCAGTTGAGGTGCCAGTGGGCTGAGTTGCCATGGTTGAGGTCTTAATAATGTAATCACTTGCAGAAGTGAGAGCCTCTTCCATATGGACATCCTGAACATGTTCAGAAGTGTCCACCTCAGTAACAGGTGACTGATGTGGGATAGACTGAGGAGAATCAGAGGTACTCATCTCTCTTTGAGTAGAGGAGGAGAAGAGAGACTCATGGTACTCACTGAATCCTAAGTCTTCATCAGTATAGAAGGATAGGCTGGGAATTGGTTGGTTTTAGATCTAAAGGCTGGGGATGGTAACTGTCCCTGAAGGTTGTTCACTTGAGTGTTGAGACTCAGAGTGAAGGCTTAAGGCTGTTGGGCTTGTGAGCTCATCAGGGTGAGCATGAGGAACCTCAACCTTGATAGGTGAAGAAATGGGAGTGGTTTGCTCCTCAGGGGAAGTGGGAGCTCTAGTGTCCACTTCCTTCTGTAAGGGTGAGTATATGGGGACATGTACAGACTCAATAGCCTGAGCAGGGGTCTTTCGTTTGGATTTTCTTTGGTAGGTGAGGGTTATTTGTGGTCTTTTTAGTGGTAAGAAAAAGAAGGTGTGGGTTCAACACTAGCTTGTGTTGCTAGGTTGTCACCTTGAGCAATGAGCTCTAACATTTTGGGGACTAGGGCTGTTTCTACCCCTGAGAAGCCTACAGTTGGCTTCTTCATGATTTTAAAGATGCCGGGCTTCATCTGTCCCAATTTAAGAATATTACTTGTTTCCCTCAACTGTGAGCCCAGTTCACAGTTAAGAATGTGTTGAACATATCTAGGAAACATGTAATACTCTAAGGAGTCCAAGTTTGCAAGTAAATTAGTATAAACAAATTGAGAGTACCTGAACTTGACCCCTGAACCATTCCATGCACTATAAAGGAGAGATCCTCAGGAATCTGGTCCCACCCTCCATGCTTGTTTGACAAGCTGTGGATAACCACATGGAGCAGGTATTTCCACTGGGATGAGACCTTCCCTTTCCTGAAGGTCTTTACAGAGAAATCTCCCTCATAGCCCATCTGCTCAAAGGAATGATTAACAGCTTCCTTTGGGAAGGACAACTCACCTTCTTCATCATCCAGCTGCAAATGATGGTTGATGATGGCCGGAGTGATGAAGATTGTCCTCCCTTGCACTGTGGCAGACAGTGCCTTCTCCCCATCCATAATGACCTCTTGGCAGGTCTTCCAGAATTCAAGCAAATGATCCTCATACAGAGTAGGATCAATGGTCAGGGAGGTGAAGTAGTTGGATAGAGTTAAGAATTGGCAAATCTCTGAGAAACTTGCATCTTTCTCAGAGCTTAACAGAGCAACCTGATTGTGTTGCCTGTGAAGTTGCATGGAGAAATCTGGGTTGTTTCTGCGGTTAAGGTTGGCCATTTTAGAAGCTTAAGGGTGAAGAAAGGTAGAAAGCAAAGGCGGTTTAGAGAATTAGGTTTGAGGAATAGTGGAATTGAGGAAGATAGTGAGGAAGAGGGGGAACCGTTGGGTATTTATGTGAAAAGGGATTTGAACCAAAGTTAATGAAAGAGGATAAACTTTGAAATCCGAAGTCGGTTCCACACCTCTGAAAAAGTAGTTTACTTTTGCTCAAAAAGTAGTTTTCTTGGAATTCGAAAAGCTTCCGAAGGTAAATTGTCTTCGGAAGTTTTAATGAAAAAGCTTCCGAAGCTAAAATGGCTTCGGAAGATTTTCCTGAGAGTCTTGAAAATTTTGCTTCGGAAGAGAAATAAACACTTGAATGCTTTGTATAAGGAAACAACAAAGCTTCCGAGAGTTAATTTGCTTCGGAAGGAAAAAGTCCTTAAAAACAAATAAGTGTCTGAGATAAGAATTTAAGCTTCGGAAGATAGATTTAGACTTCTTCCGAAGGTAAAATCTTAGACAGTTATTTATTTTGAAGACATGATTTTCTTCCGAAGATAAAATTTTATCTTCCGAAGATCAGAAAATTTTCAAGAATCTAAGGAAAGTCTTCAAAAAGAATTTTATATCCAAAGAAAACATGAGCTTATGAAAGTGATGAACTAGACAACTTAGGACACACATATTTTAAGAAAATAATTAGAATTAGTTTTAAGAAAAAGTCTACTCAAAGTTAATCATCCCAATAGCTGATATTAGATATTTAAATCTCTGTTCATCAAAAGCTTTTGTAAACAGATCAGCATATTGTTCATCTGTATGAACTTTGACTAGTTTAATTAATCCCTTTTCATAGTTATCTCTTATTAAATGATACCTGATATTGATGTGTTTGGTCCTTGAGTGCTGCACAGGGTTCTCAGTGATAGAGATAGCACTATTGTTGTCTATGTGGATAGGAGTCTCCTTGAAGTTAAATCCATAGTCCAGCATCTGATTTTGAATCCAAAGCACTTGAGCACAGCAGCTTGCAGCAGCAATGTATTCAGCCTCAGCAGTTGATGCAGACACACAGGATTGTTTCTTGCATTGCCATGAGACAACCCTTCCACCAAGGAATTGACATCCCCCAGATGTAGACTTTGCAGTCATGTTGCAACCACCATAATCACTATCTGTATAAGCATACAGATTGAAGTCAGGATTCTTTGGGTACCATAAACCAAGTGTTGAAGCACCTTTGAGGTATCTTAGAATCCTTTTGACAGTGATTAAGTGAGACATCTTAGGGTTGGCTTGATATCTTGCACAAATACATGTAGCAAACATGATATCAGGCCTGCTAGCTGTAAGATACATAAGAGACCCAATCATAGCCCTGTATAAATGTTCATCTACACACTCCCCCTCAAGATCAGGTCCAAGGGAGTGGTTTCTGGCTATGGGTGTCTTAGCAATCTTACAATCAGTCATGTTGAACCTCTTGAGTATGTCCTGAACATACTTTGACTGACTTATGAAGATGCCATCTTCAACTTGCTTCACTTGAATTCCCAGAAAGAAATTGAGTTCTCCCATTGCACTCATTTCAAATCTGTCTTTCATCAGCTTCTCAAAGTCTTTGCAGAGCTTTGGATTAGTTGAACCAAAGATGATGTCATCTACATATACTTGAACTAGCAATAAGTTTCCCTGTCCTTTGATGAAGAGAGTTCCATCTATAGTACCTCTCCTGTATCCATGTTTACAAAGATACTCAGACAATGTCTCATACCACTTCCTGGGTGCCTGATGCAGCCCATAAAGAGCTTTGTCAAGCTTGCAGACATAATCAGGATGATCAGGGTCTACAAAACCAGGTGGCTGTTTGACATAAACCTCTTCATCAATCACTCCATATAAGAAAGCACACTTTACATCAAGTTGAAAGACCTTGAAGTTCTTGGATGCAGCAAATGCCAGGAATATCCTAACAGCTTCTAATCTTGCTACAGGAGCAAAGACATCAGTGTAGTCAATCCCTTCTTCTTGTGTGTATCCTTGAACAACTAGTCTTGCCTTGTTCTTGATGATAATTCCTCTATCATCCTTCTTATTCCTAAAAACCCATTTGGTTCCAATGGTAGTCTTCCCATGAGGAAGAGGACAAAGGTTCCAACTTTCTTTTGAATTGAAGCAACTCTTGAATTGCTTGTTGCATAGCTTCAACCCAACTTCCATCCTTTAGAGCTTCATCAACTTTCTTTGGCTCTATCTGAGATAAAAAACAAGAGTGAAGACAAACATTTGCTTCATGGGTTTGTCCTCTTGTTCTTACCCCTGTGACAACATCTCCAATGATGTTTGTGGTGGGGTGAGACTTGTGGATCCTTAGCTGAGGGATCACAGCAAGTTGCTGAGAAAGATCCAAATTTGAGAAATTTAGATCTGGCATAGATGATTCACCCTCCACATTACCACACTTATCAAGATTAACTTGATCCAATGAGTGTGTGACATCATTGATGTTGTCATCTATGGTGTGGTTATTAGCATCAAGGAATTCCTGATCACTATCACCATCACCATTGTTGTCTTCTACAATTGAGGTATCTTTATCTGGTTGAGGAGCCTCTGAGCTGGAATTTGAAGGCATACCAGATGTATCAGCTGAATTTGTCATTGTAGTGCTGATAGAGACCTCATTTGCTGAAGTAGTTCCCAACTGGAGCTGAAGATGTATGAGTTGAGGGTCTTCCTAGCTCAAATCTTGGATCAGGATCACCTGTATTTAGATTTTCTGCAGATCCTGAAACATTCTCACAAGATTTGTTAAAACAGTTGGTAACTAAATCAAGATCAAATAGCCAATCAGGACCAGAACCAGCCACACAGGGTGTGTGTTCATTGAAAGTCACATTGGCTGACTCCTCAACAATTCTAGTTCTGAGATTGTATACTCTATAAGCCTTAGCTTGGGAAGAGTATCCAATGAAGTGTCCATCATCTGATTTCTCAGCAAACTTGGCAATTTGATCCTTGGTATTCAAGATGGTGCAGGGACATCCAAATGACCTGAGAAAACCAATGAAAGGTTTCCTCTTGTGCCAAAGTTCATAAGGAGTCTTACCATGTGTCTTAACTACCAAAACTCTGTTTTGCACATAGCAAGCAGTATTTACTGCCTCTGCCCAGAAGGTGATGGGCAGTTTAGAGTCAGACAACATAGTTCTTGCAGCTTCAATTAGTGTCCTGTTTCTCCTCTCAGCAACTCCATTTTGCTGAGGAGTCCTGGGAGCACTATATTGTCTTGTAATACCTTTTTCATCACAAAATGTATCAAGGATTTGGTTCTTGAATTCAGTTCCTTGATCACATCTTATGGTTTTGACCTTGTGATCACTTTGATTCTCAACTTTTAAGATGAAATTCTTCAGAATCTCAGGGGTTTCATCCTTAGTTCTAAGAAAGAAAACCCAAGTGAATCTTGTAAAATCATCTGTGATCACTAAACATAAGAGGTCCTTCCTAGACTCATTACACTGGTGGGGCCAAAGAGATCCATATGTAACAAGTGTAGGGGAGTAGTGATGGAGTTCCTTTCCTTAGGCTTGTGAGATACCTTATGTTGCTTCCCTTTCAGGCATGCAACACAATGATCATCACTTGTAAACTCTTTCTTTGGCATTCCAGTTACCAAATCATGTTTAATTAGCTTATTCATGTTCTTAAAGTTTACATGGCACATTCTTTTATGCCATAGGAAAGACTCATCACTATTTGCTTTAGATAGAAAGCATGAAACTTCTCCAGAGGGAGATGTTTCTTGCAAATCCATCTTGTACATGTTCCCTTTCCTGGGGGCTCTGAGCAGGATATGCTCATGAGGAATGACCACTCCAGGCTTGAGAACAATGCACTCATGCTCAGTAAAGAGCATGTTATGACTCTGATCACAAAATTGGGATACACTCAGAAGATTGTACCCAAGCTCCTTAACAAAGTTTACCTTTCAATGCTGAGCTTACCATTTGTGACCTTGCCCCTTCCTGAAATGTAACCACCTTCATCTCCTCCAAAAGCAACTGGTCCTCCATCAATTCTCTCAAAGTTATGGAGTAGAGACCTATTGCCTGTCATGTGCCTGGAACAGCCACTATCAATTATCCAGACATTCCTGCTTGTCTTGAGCTGTTCCTGCACAAAGAAAATGATTAGTTACATTTGGAAACCCAAGCCTTACTTGTCTTGGGCTCACTAAGTATAGAAGGTAATGCAACAGTAATAGATCCTATGGTTGTACTAGGGGGATCTTCAGCTGTTGTTGATGGAGAAACTTCAGTCATTTGGTCTTTCTTAGACTTCCACACCACCTTTGGAGTCTTGGACTTGACCTTCAAAACCTTAGAAGCTTTGGGGACTTCAACAAGTTTGATGACTGAACTTGAAAAGCTTTTGGGACCTTCATAAGTTTTGATGACTTCACACATGACACATAACATCTTCTTCTTCAAAAGAGTCTCCTTATGAGAGCAAGACTGGCTTTGGTCACATCCCTTCTCCACCTTCATCTTGGTAGATGCTGAGACAGTTCTTTGGGCTGTGAACTGTTCTTGGAGTTTGATGGTCCAGGCTGTGCAGCAGTGGTACACAGCAGCTCAGTCTTCTTCTTTGTACTGAGATGATTTGAACAAGAACCAGGACTCTTAGCTGAGGAGTCTTGGTTGATGTCTTCAGTCCTTACTACTTTAAAACCTGCAGAGATAAAAACTTGTTTCTGCTTAGAATCAAAAGTAGCCTTGATCTCTTGAGCCTTCTTTGCTTTTCTTTGCTCTTCCTGATCAAGTTCTTTCTCTTGGACTTGGTCATCACAGTAGATTTCTTCTCCTCAGAAGGATAGTGGCCCTTGGTAGAATCCTCTTCTTCACTCTTCTCAGAGGAATTCTTCACTATCTCTTCTTCATCCTCCTCACTTATAGGATCTATGAGAGGAAGCTCATCTTCACAAGTTCACACCTAGGAGATCTTACAGACAAGATTGTGTGTGGAGGAGCTATCTCATTTGATCCCAGTCCCTGTCTATTTTGATAAGCACACTTTGTTGTGCAGGGATGAGGATATCATGTTCTTGAAGGTCTCTTCTTCAAGAACACTTTTCTGCCTTGGCTTTGCTGATCACAAGCTCAGCCTGGCACTCAGTCAACTTAGTTATGAGATCCTGGATTTGAGTCCTAAAATCTGTATGTTCATGTTTTAGTACTGAAATGGTTTTCTCCAAGTCCTCTATCTTTAACTTGTAATCATTTTCAGACTTTCTAAAATCAGATTTTAATATGTTTAATGACTCAAGATCAGATCTCATTCTAAGTTGTAGGACCTGTATCTGTTTACTTTAGCAATGCATTCAGGAGTAGAGATGTTCCAATACCTTGGCTTCATCATGGTCTGCCATAGTGCTTGGTTTGGAGAAGCATCTTCCACCTGAAAGCTCCAGTCAAAGCCTCCCTCTTCAACAACAACAGCAGCATGTTGCTTTGGCTTCTCATTCTGAGGGGCTTTGTCAGTGTAGTTTGGTCTGGTTTGTGCTTGGCCACCATTTGTTTTAGGTGCCTTACACTCCCTAGCAAAGTGGCCCATCAAGTTACAGTTGTAACACTTGACTTTGCTTTTATCCAGCCCAAACTTTCCACTGGTTGCATTGCTTGGAAACCTCCTTCCTGTTCTCTTGTAGAACTTCTTGGCTCTGTGAGTGAGGAGAGCCATCTGCTGAACTATTTCCATGTACTCCAGGTCATCTGGATGGATACAGTCCAGGTCTTCAAGAGTGAAGAGAGAGTTCCCACAGCTTTCATCAGAAGACACAAAGGCTTGAGAAGACTTGTCTCTTGGAATGGGCTTCCTTGAGTGAAGTTCTCCCTGGTGTCTCGGGAGGTGATGAAAGGACCCTTTGGTGAGTTGTCAGGGTAGCATATGAGATGATGTTGGGGTTCTATGCTATCCCTTTCAACCACATGAAGGGCTGAACCCATTTGATTGTTGGAGTTGCCAGATGAACCTTGCATGTTCATCTCCATCTGGTATCCACTGAGAATCCCATATAACTCTGTCAGAGTAAGAGTTTTGAGGTTCTCAGTCCTCTTGATCATCACACACAGTAGTGTGTCCATTGCCTAGGAAGTGAGGACATGAACTTCCTTACAATGTCCCTGTTCTCAAGAGGAACTCCTCCATCCACTAGGGTATCCACTATCTCAACATACCTGAAGTATTGTTGAGTCATGGTTTCACCTGCTTTGAAGGTGAAGTTTTCAAACTGCTGCTTCAGGAGATCCTTCTTGTTCTCCTTGGCTTCAGAGGAGCCTTCATACATCAGCTTCAGTGCATCCCACAGCTGTTTAGCTGTTTTGCACTTCTTAAAGCCTCTATAACAGAGTTTGGAAGAGCAGTCTGAAGAGCAGTCATGGCCTTCCTATCAATCTCTACTCTCTTCCTATCTTCATCAGAGTAGTTGGCCACATCTTTTGGAATCATACCAGCACCAGTAGCAGAAGGAGTGCTGGGTATGAATGGTCCATTCTCAACAGATTCCCACATTCTTGAGTCTAAAGACCTGATGAAACCTTCCATTCTCATACACCAGGTGTCAAAGTCATCAAGAGTGATCAGTGGGGATTTGTTCATGGTTCCAGTCTCCATATCAGTCTTTGAGATGGATGCCATTTGGAGAGTTTAGTTTTTGTGTGTGTGAGGGATCTTAAGATGGTGAGATATATATCAAGAGCCTGAAATGCTCTGATACCAATTGCAGGACCGGTTAAGAGCTGAACAAATTACAACACAACAACACAATGAGGAGAACAACTAAACTTGATCAAACAATGAACTGGATTAACCAATATTGATACAAAGAACACAAGTAAAGTAAAGAGACAGAACAAGAGAGTTGGGTTTCAAGGAGGCAGTATATTGCTTTCTCAAGTTCTTTACAAGTGTTACAAAGCATAAAGAAAAATACAAGAACTTGGAATACTTATACTACAACCTACAGCCGATACTTTGAAAGCCAGCTGATACAATTGACTAGACAATACAAGAACAACAAAATCAATTGATATAAAATGCATATCTGCCTTTTGACCTTGTGACTATGACATGCCATAGCTCACATCCTTATCTATTACAAAAAGGATAAAGTACATAAAGTAGAAAGTTACAGACTCAAGACCTCAATGTACAGTTACCAAAAGCATGGACCTTTTCACCAACTCATGTAAGTTGGTGACTTTACAGAGATGCAGCGGAGAGGTGTCCAGCTTTATGGAACAGTACATCAGATAAAGCATGTTACTAAAAGTCTTCGGAAGAAATCTATCTTCATGGGTGAAGCTTCGAAGACTTTGTCTCTGAGGCTTGGAAGATCATTGGCTTCGGAAGATATGGTCTGGCTTCGGAAGATATTGGTCTTGGCTTCGGAAGATTTTACTCTTAGAGTGTTTTCTAGTGTATGGTGTAAAACTTTCGAAGCATTTCTTACTTCAGTACTTAGTGCATGTTGCAGAGAGACATTGGATGTTTTGGTTTGCATCAGACTTAAGGAATCCTTACAGTTAAACCCCTAGACTCTTTAAATGAATCTGGTGTGAAGATGGAGAATGGTGACATTCTTAGAAATTATTTAAGCTCTCTATAAAAACATGGACAGTCTACACTATGTCCATTAGAAGAATAAGAATCAGAAGACTATGAGCATAGGGAACTGTATGGTATTTTGAATGCTCACTATTTGGATGTTGATGAAGAATCTCTCGGCAGGTGAAGTGAAAGATCAAGCACTACAAGGTCTTCAACACTTCTAGCTCCTGTTCATGAACTCTATTAATCCCATCAACCTCATTAAATTCCAATGGTCAGCCATCAAGTGTCGATAATTACCTATCCTAAATCACCAACTGTTGAGACACCCATTGTTTACCATTTGGCAGTTGGAATCAACCTTTAAGAACTTCAACCCCACTTAAAACATTTCAAATTCAACATTTATGTCTAAACATGCAAACTTCTTTCAACTTTCGGAAACAAATATGGAGTCTATTCATCCAGCTCATCTTAAAAAACCTGATATTAACTATTAGATAGCAATGATCTCTTTTAGGGCTAAAAAGTTTCAACAAAAAACTGATAGGAAGTTTCAATGGCAGAAGAGATCAAGTTTTAAAATAAAAAAACAATGTCAAGTGTTACAACTATAAACAAATAGGACACTTTCCAAATGAATATAAAACACCCAAGTCTAATCCATCACCATCAAGCATCTCCAACTTGAATCCACAATCAAGCTACAAGTCTCTAGCATCTTTTACTACACAAAAAACACATGCTTCTATGGCATCTGATGAAGACACCACTGACTGGAGCTTTTAGATTGAAGATATATCACCAATTAACAATGCATTAATGGTAGAAATTTTAGTCTCTTCATATCAAGTAACTTCAGAACCATCCTATACCTCTAAATTTAATTGCAAAGGTAAACAAGTATAGAATTCACAATCTAGATCTGATGAATGATGTTGAATTAAATGAGGTAAACAAGTATAGAATTCACAATCTAGATCTGATGAATGATGTTGAATTAAATAACATTCTTAATACTGATTTTAAGAAAACTGATCAAACTTAAAAGAAAAAGATAAAATAGTTAGAGAAAGTTGTTTTGTAATTAAAACATAAGCAAACCAACTTAAAGACCTAGATTGATGATCTCTTGGTAAGATTGAAGTTTGCATAGGATGATCCAGCAATAGCAAAAACCAATGTAGACAAATACAATGTTCAATATGAAAAGATTGAGAAATTATTTTATTTTACTAAAACACCCAAAAGTTATATCAAACCAAGATATGTTTAGGGTATAAGGCTGTTGAACCACTTTTTTTACTTTATTGTAACCATCCTTTATACTTGTGAAAAACAAAAAAAACATCTAACTTTGATTGGATTATACCCGATAATGCTTGCACCGACTAATTTTACAAACAATTATTTGCCTTGCAAAACAAGTTCTTCATTTCAAACAAGATAAGGAAGTTAAAACATAAGAAATTAGAATCATTCCAATTGATCATCATTAATTCCTTTGATTTTGATGTTGTTCTAGCATTCAGGGTTAATTTTTATGCAAGGCCTGATCATCTACACGTTCACCGCTTTAAGAAAACCGTTTATTTTGATGATTTTATTCTTGTTTGTTCATATTCTTGAGGTTATTCATCAACGATTAATAAAATCAAAATCTAATGTTCTTCTACTCTTGATTAGCTCTTGCATCGAGGGTGCAGATATAAGTTCCACATCAGTTGAGGGGGAGAATGAAGCTTTTCTTATAATGGGGAGAAAACCTTTTATACCAAAAGACATTTTACGTGAGCGAGCAACTCGTCGGGGGAAAACAAAACCATGAGTTTCTGTATAGGTAACCCATCAGCTCCAAAGCGAACAATATCTTAGTACGATTTGTGTGGACTGTTATAAATGGTGTCAGAGCCAGAGACCGGACTGGTGTGACAACAAGGACGCTAGGCTCCATAAAGGGGGTGGAGATGTAAATCCCACATTGGTTGAGTGAGGAGAACGAAACCTTATTAGTTTTGATGTTTTAATTATTTTTTCTTTCTTTTCAAAAACAAATTTCCTCTCCTTATTATATTAAAAGAATTCTTTTAATCATTTTATATTTTTTTACGAAATTTTCGCTCATTTTATATTCTTTGTCTTTTTCATTTGAGACATACACTCTTCCGTTCTTTAACGAATCCATTTTTTTACCCACAATAACGCAAGGATCACAATTCCATAAAAAAGCGAAACATAAAAGACACTCGCGCATGGGCGGAGCTTTTAACCCTGTTTTTTCTCTCATAAGTGGAAATTTATGCGTATTTCTTCCGAAAATTATATATGTATTGAATCAAACTCTCTGTACATGTTAATGATACACTTGTCCAAGTACGAAATGTCTAAGTTGACGTGTAAGTAGGTGAAAGCAAGATACACATCACACGAGGGGCCACATTCTGATGGGTTCTTTTTTATTTTTTGATATGCATGCGATTGTTTAATTACTTTTTAAAATTTTTACTGTTGGTATATACAAAAAAGCCATTTGTGTGGGGGGTTGGATTAAATCGAAAAACCATTTAGCTTAGAGTGGTTAACCTCTTTTGAGGTTAAGAGTCCAATAGAATTGATATGAATCAGTTATATTGTAAAATCATGAGTGTCAAAAACAATATTATCATTTACTAATTCATCAAGTTACTTAGAAAATTATTTTAAAAATTTAATATTGATTCACTTGTGAACATTAAATATGTGAGCCTTCAACAAAGACTCTTTAGTTCGATGATATTAAAGTGTATAAAAATAAAACATTTTTCGTATGGTTGAATGTTCAAGTCACACATAAATAATGATATAGTATTAGAAGCAGATTGGATTGCAATTAATAAAAAAATAGTATGGGTTGTCAAATAGAACTTAAATATATGTTATTTATACATGAATCAACATTTTTTACGGGATACAATTTATTTAAATATATTTAGCGCCTAGCGGATTTAAAGTCAAACGAAGACCTCACTTGAATTTTTATTGGCATAAGATTAATTTAATACAGAAGCGACATTAGTAGCAGCAATATATTGTGCGAGAGACAATAATTACAATTTACAGCCACGGTGGGTGTTGTTCACACGTTTGACCACGTTTTAAGTTTAACTAAGTTTATAATAATTAACTCTTACATAATTTAGTATTACCTGTAAAGTAGAGTTAACTAAACTTATAAAAAAACTAAAAAGTAGAAAAAAAAAGATAATTTTGGAAAAAGAAGACACATTTTTTTCTAAAGATACAAACGAAAGAAAGAAACCCACCCTCTTCTACGGTAACGCAAAAACTTCAACAGAGAGAGAGAGAGAGGATGAAGGGGAACACGAAGAAGCCAATACAGGTTGTACGGACATGGGTACGGAGGCAACCGCCGAAGGTGAAGGTGTTTCTGGCGTTCGCCACCGCCATCGCCGCCCTCATCTTCATCCGCATGGTCGTTTACGATCACGACAACCTCTTCATCGCCGCCGAGGCCGTTCACGCCCTCGGAATCTCCGTTCTTATCTACAAACTAGCCACCGACAAGACATGCGCCGGTCGGTATCAAACATCATTTCATCCATCCATTTCTTCTAAATCATCGTTTTTTCTTCATTTATGTTGTTGGTTTTGTGAGGTTGAATTGGGTTTATTGTGTAGGTTTTGGCTTTTGAGTTTTTGTTAACCTAATTCTATTGGAAAACTTAATTGATTGGAATTTAGTTAAGGGTTTCTGTCACCTACGAATGTTTATTATATGGATTGTTGTAAGGTTTTTTGATGATTTTATCAAATTTTCTACAAAAGTCTGGATTTTACGACGATTGTAGCATTGGAAATGACTATAGTTGATTTCGTAAGAGGATGAAACTCATTTATTAAGAAGAATTTGATAATGAGAGGGAAGTCCTTGCTTGCAAAAGCAAAACATTCGAATCACATGAAGTTTCGGTTTCAAGGAGTAATCTTTACCAATTTACCCTAGAATTTGAGCTTATATATTACCAATTGGATTTATTTTTTTTATAAATTCAACTTGAAAAATGCAGCTCAATTTTCCCTTTTTTTTATTGTCAATTTGGATTAAATTGATCATAGAGCATAATGATGGAAGATGAGATTACTCCAAGATGTTATTTGGGGATGATTTGGTTCGGGGGTAGATCTTTAGATGCTTTACCCTAATTAGAATTATATCATACATTTTATTTATTTATGTAATATGTTTATTTTTATTGTAAGGCTGCTAACTTGATCATTTGAAGGATTACATTGCATTGTTTTATCATAGATTTGACTTTTCCTGTTATTAAGATCAACATATTTCTTTCCATGAAATACGTCTGCAAATGTAATTAGTTTGAATAACTATAAATTCAAGTGTTAATGTTATTATTACGTGTTTTTATTGCAGGTCTTTCACTGAAATCCCAAGAACTTACAGCTATTTTCTTAGGTTCTAGACTGTACTGCAGTGTTGTAATGGAATATGATGTACACACCTTACTAGATTTGGCTACATTGGCTGCTACCGTTTGGGTTATCTATATGATGCGTTTTAACCTAAACTCCAGTTACATGCTCGAGAAAGATAATGTTCCCAATTATTATGTGGTAAGTTTTTCATAGTCATCTTAATTATTAAATGATGGTATCATGAATCATATTTAATAGCCTCTAATAATCTCTATGTAGGTGATTCCTTGTGCTGTATTGTCTCTAGTGATTCATCCTACAACACAACATCATATTATAAACAGGATTCTGTGGGCCTTTTGTGTTTATTTAGAAGCTGTTTCAGTGCTGCCACAACTTCGTGTTATGCAAAATACCAAGGTAAAGATCTAATTTTTTTTCTACTAATGTGGTTCTACTTTGTCTGCGGCTTGTATATATTTCTGTTACTAACTTTAGTTGTATCTTTGTTTAGATTGTTGAACCGTTCACAGCACATTACGTGTTTGCTTTAGGGGTTGCGAGATTTCTAAGTTGCGCTCATTGGATTCTTCAGGTAGCCAACATTTTTAAAATTTTTATTTGACATGTTACATAATGCAGTAAGTCATGCACTCATGCATACTAAAGTAGAGGTGTCAATTGTGTCTGGTTGGTGGATTGAGTCGTTGAACTTGAACATGATCCGTGTATTTATTCGTGTCAAAGACATCAATCTAAACTTGGACATACTTAAACTTGTGTAACTTGGGCTTGACCCACTTGACCCATTTATCTAAAAGAGTCAAATGGGTGGGCGGGTTATGAACGACGTATAAATTATAATCATGTTGTAAACGTATTAAACAGGTTGGAGGGTTGCAATAAATTGGTTAAACATGTTATTGGGCTGACCTGTTTATTTAAATTGGTTAAACAAGTCAACTAAAACACAACTAGTTAAGTTAAACGGATTTAATCAGATCAACCTGAACACGGCTCCGTTTATTAAATGGGTTAGGCATGACAACCAAAACTTGATTGTTATTGTTTCATGTCAGGAATTGCCACCCCTAGATTAAAGGGTGTTTGAATTTGTGTTGTGACTTTTACTCAATACTAGGTTTATATGTTCGGATGAACATGTCTTTATGTCAAAGAGTAAACTGCAACAGCACTTATTGTCGAAGGGTAAACTGCAATTACGTAGTTTGTTTTTGTTTTAACATAATTTGGGTAAATATTAAATATTACTAAGAGGCCATATTATTACAGCTCATGTGATTTTAAATATTATTCATCACATAATCAGTTTCAAAACACATCTAAACTCCCATTTGGTAAATCTTTACTTTGGTGGTTCATGCGTTTATGTTCATCTAACAAGTCTTAGATTATTTCTGATTAAATGTTTTTGACATATTTACAGGTGCTGGATACCAGGGGAGGTTTGTTGACGGCTTTAGGTTACGGATTATGGCCTTCGATGGTCCTCCTTTCTGAAATCGTCCAAACATTTATACTTGCTGACTTCTGCTATTACTATGTTCAAAGGTACATTTTCATTTAAATAACTATTTCCTTGGAATTTCTTTCTTATTTTATTCCATTTCGCAATAGCATAGGATGTTTATAAATTCTTGAAATTGACTGAACTGCTCAAACCGTAGCAAGTCAGCCGGTTTGAGATTTTATACAGTCCGTTTGATTTTGACGGTTTGGTGGTTTAATGGTCCGGCCCATGGTTTGGAAGTTGAACTGGCTGTGTAAATAGAACTGGCCATCTAACATTCATTTTTTATTTTTAGAACATACAGTTATGTATATGTGTTATAATTATAAACCATCTTTATCATTTCAAGTATCGATATTGAGAAATGAAATAAAAAGTGGCTAGGCTACCTAAAACTGAATTGTCAAATTGTTAAAACCGGCCAATACCAGTTTGGTTTGTCGTTTGGGAAAGGGTAGTTAGCGATTAAGCCTTTAATTTTCATCAAAACCAGCTGTGAACCGAACACCCAATAATAGTACTATCAATTATGATTTGATTTCTTGTGGTTGCAGTGTTATGGGCGGGCAACTTGTTTTACGCCTTCCATCGGGCGTGGTGTGAGTCGGAAGATTCGGGTAAAAAGAGAGCAGGGTTTGAAGGGACTAATGACTCCCCATAATGTAAGAGTAGAGTTAGTAAGCAACATTCTTCTTGTTTACTGTAGTGTGTAGGGGGTTTACATTTCCCTTCAAGATTATTACCCTGTTAAGTTTATGTAAAGTTTTTAATTTATATGAAAAATGAAAATATCCATGATCTTAGCTTTGGTGATCATATGGGTATGTATGAAGGTAAATGGTTAAAAGTATAAATTTTTTTTACTAGAAAATGACCCAGCTTAGTAATGTTAACATTTGATTTACTTACACACAAAGTTTAGTTTGAAACTTGGAATATGCAGAGCTTCTGACTTCTATTTAATTTCGTTTGTAAAATATGCAGTTATATATATTTACTAGCTTTAGGGGCTGTTTGATGCAGCTGACTCAGTAATATCTGATTGAGTTAGAAGCTGACCCAGTTAAAAGTTCTGACTGAGTATGCATCTGATTGAAACTTGGCTGTTTGATAGTATCTGACTGCTGAATGATAAAATCCCAAAATCGCATTTTCAAATCCCCCCAATTCTATTCTTGAACTTTCTTCAAATCCCCAAACTTACCACTCCAACATCACCAAACTCACCACCACCACCACAACCACCACCAGCAGCAGCTGCTGTCGCCGACCGGTGGAGGTTTGGCCGAGGGTAGCGCTCTTTTCCGGGTCAGCATGTTTTAATTGAGGGTCTGGGTCAACACCCATCGACCCAGTTAGAACACAACACAGCCATATCAAACACGTTGACCGGCTGACCGAGTCAGCCAGTCAGCCGGGTTAGCAAAATCAAACAGCCCCTTAGTAAACCCGTGTATTACACGGGTTAAATGAATAAAATATTAAATAAATTAAAATTTTATTAATTATAAAATGATATTTTAAGATAAGATACAATTTGAAATTATAAGTGATAAACAATGATATTAATTTTTAAACTTTTTTTTTGTATTTTTAAAAATAAATTAAGCATTTTTTTTAAAACAAACCGTTTCAAAAATTATCATTTTCAAAAAATTTCTTTACTATAGCTTCCAATTTTAATTATTTTTATTTTTAAAGTTTTTACTTTTTAAAACCACTAATTTTTAAATATTTTGTATTAAAAGTTTGATGTTTAAAAAAATTTTATTTTTATAATTTTTTTTCTTTAAATAAAATTAATAAAAAGATTTCTTGCTTAGTTTATTAAAATACTTTTTTGATATAAAACAAACTAAATAAAATTATTAGTAATTAATATGAGAGAAGCAAGAAAATTGGATGAAAAATAATGTGGTGGTGACATGTGTCACTCTTAGTTACTTTTTTACTAGAGTAAGAAGATTTTACTAGAGTAAAAAGATGTTAATTTTAAACGTTCTTTACATTTTAAAGTTTTAATTTCGACTATCAATTTTGTTAAGAAAACTAGCAAGAAGCAGCAGAAAGATGCACTTTACAATGCTACAAACATTGAAAAAAAAACACACACCATCTATCCCCTTTTCGAATGTAAGTTTTTGTTATAGTTTAAATGTAAAATGTTGTGTCTGCCTGTTTTTTTATGTCGTGTTTCGAGTCATGTTAGAAAATGCCGCCTTTGGTTGTATGTTTGAGTAAGTCTAATTACTTATAACTCAATTAGTATTGTCGGTGGCATATGCAATTGACCAACGCTCTATCACTCAAAATACGCAAACTAAACACTTAAATTTCTAAAGTTTCAATTTAATCCTTTATAAAATATATAAATTATGTTTTAACCCATTAGATTTTATAGATTTTTGATTTTTTTAATAACTTAACTAATTTGTGATTTTGTTTAATTTTCTTTTCATGGTATCTTGAGTTTTATTAAAAATGAGCTTTTATTGGAAATATGGTATTTTTTTAGCAGGACGTCTCTATAGTAGAAACAATTAAAACAACAGCTTTAACCTACAAATTTTAAGGACCTTGAAAATTGAAAAGAAAAAAATATACTTTTATCTATATTTTATAAGCTGAAAATATATATAATAATCCAATTAATATTTATGTTTTTAGAGATAAATAAAATGGATAGCAAAATGATTGAAGGTTTATCGACGTCGACTTACAAAACCTAGTTCATCGAAGTCGACTTACGAAACTTGGTTCATCAAAAGTTCATCGATTGTTCAATGTTGGCGTTTCTTCTAGTTTCATCAATTCTAAATTCACTTAGTAATTAATTACCTAATCTACTAATTATTATTGACTGATCTTGAGTTATGTTGATTATTTTGCCAATTTTAGGGGCTGTTTGGCAGCCTCTTAATCAGTCTCTTAATGGTTTACATGTTTGAATGGTTCAACACTTAATGGTTCAGACTGTTTGTTTCACTAGCAAATGTCTGAATGGTTCAGACATTTGCCTCTGAATGGTTAAGCATTATACTAATGCTGAATGGTTAAGAGGTCTAATGTTGAATAGTTAAAACCTCTTATCTGAATTGGTCAGACATTTGCATTTGAATAGTTAAACGATATACTACCTCTTAATGGTTCAGACCTCTTAATGGTTCAGCACTTAATGGTTCAGACATCTTATTGGTTCAGTACTTAATCATTCAGAAGTTGCCAAACAACCCCTTAATCTATTATTCTTTGTTTTGATTTAATCTACACTTGCAATTGACTTTTCTCTTTACTTTAATCTATCGTTGTTTGTTTATTATTTATTTTGCTCTTTTGCAATTGATATTGTTTCAGATAATTAAATTGTTTCATGCCCTTTGTTATTTTATAAACTATAAATGGTTTTCTTTATGTAGGCAGTCCGAGGCCTAGTTCTTTTAAGAATAACATATAGACGAGAACCCCAAACTTTGGTTTTGTTTTAGGCCCCAATAAATATTGAGCCGACCTTGTTTTTTCGGTATTGTATGTTATATCGAGTGATTGTAACATGGTGGTACCGTGAATAATGAATACAATACCGATCGAATAACGTCGATGCCCAATACCCTTATATAATTGTTTTCTATATTCGATCTCGAAAACTGAGTCACCGGAACTTCATACGTTTCTTTTATTTACTTAACCACACTGATATCACTACAACATCGCATGTAACAAAGTTTGCAAACACCGCCACATGCAAAACCCACTTGTACCAAGTGTGCTGCGAGTCGCACGACCTAGGCGGACTGTCCACTTATCACACTATTTACTACTAATAGAATCCCCATTGAATAGAAGCCTCTCTTAGTGCTAAACTTTACAGAGCTAAAACTTATGTAGACGACAATTATTATGCGAAACAATGCTTTTCTTTTCTTTAACGGCTAGTAGAAATAAACAAACTAACGAGAAGCTAGGAAAACACGAACAAACCAATGATCCTTAGACTAACTGGTTAAGGTGAGGTACTCATGATATGTAAATAAAGGGAGGTCATGGGTTCAAGTCTCACTCTGAGTAAAAAATGCTTAGAGTTGAGCTAGGGGGTTTTCTCAGCAATGAGTTTCCTCCTGAGGGGGTTGGGGGTGCGGTCCCGTCTGGGAAATGAATAGGTGGGCCCGATTAAGATAACACCTATCCTCCGAAGCAGGGTCGCACATTTGCCGTTAAAAAAAAAGGTAAACGAGAACAAAGAGGCAAAATGAAAAATAACATTTAAGCCAGCTATTCGACTATAGTCTATCAATTTTCCTTCTACTTATAGGCCTCCAAAGCAATGTTGTCAAAGCACCTTCCATATCTAGACTTTCTTTCTTTTTATTTTTTAAACGGCTAATGTAAAATCATGTTCCATAAGATAGATGTTATCTTAATCGAACTCATTTATCCGTTTCCAATCGGGACCATACCCCAACCACCTTAGGAGGAAACCATAACTTGAAAAATCTTCTGACTCATCTAAAAATATTTTTATCCTGAGTGAGAATCGAGATACCTGAACTTCCATGCAAAATATTGCTAAATAACTTGAAAACATTTTCACACATAGTATGAATAGTAAACCACCCAATCAAAGTTACCCACTAGTATTGCAACTTATAAAGTTTTTTTTGGCACTAAATTTAAAACAAAACCAATTTGGCTGATTTTTACGCAGTTGGAGAACCAGGGTACAATATTCGATCCCCCGCTTCTCCATCTGATTTTCTCTCTTTTTATATAGAAAAATTCTTTATTTCTTTTTTGATGTTTAGTAATTGTTTAAGCAAATCATGTTATTCCCTAACTTATGTTAAATAAAACTATGAAAGTTTAATAATTATTTTTGAAGTTAAGTGCTTCTTTCCTCCCCATGGTTTGATAAAAATTACCATTTAAGTCTAAATATTTAAATTTTGCCTAACACATACTATGGTTTCAAAAAAAATTACCATTTGACTCCAACTGATTAACGCCGTTATCTAATTGTTAATCATCTAATTGAAGTTAGTGATGTTTAAAACACTCTGTTTTATTCATGGCCCTGATGATGATTTTGATCCAAACGAGTTATACGGTAAGTTTGTTCTTCGCCTCCTACATGTTTAATCTTGATCACAAATATGGGTTAGGGTTGTCGAATGATTTAGTTTGCATCACAGGAAACAATTCTTCACTTAGAAACATTATTCTATTGGGTTATTTGTTCAAGTTGATAACAATGTTGATTTAATCAATGTAGTATATTGATTCAAGCACCAATTGCGACGAAATTCTTGACGATAATAATATACATTTATAGGAATTTAATTGTTTTCAATTAGACCTCCATTCTGCTCCAAGTGATTAATATTAGTTTAATTCATTGATACAAGCACTTATAATTTAGCATATTGGTTCAAATGATTCAAGTGATTTAATAACAATTTTAGTACATGGTTTAATAATGATTTTTTCTTGCAATGCTAATTGAACAAGTGATGAGCCTAACATATCTCAATCAAGTTTTTCCATGGAGGTGAATTCACAAGGTTGCCAGGTAAGAGATATGTGAATGGTAAAATAAACTTCGTTCATATGGTTGATTCCGATGAATTTTCGGTAAATGAGATTAATGATATGGTTGAGAAGATAGGTTACTCGAAAGAAGATATAACCTACTGCCATTTTAGAGTTCCAGGGCATGATTTAGATCTCGGTTTAAAAGCTCTTCTAAACGATACTAATGTTCTCAATTTGTTGAAATATGTTGAACATAAAATGATTATTGAGATATATACTGAGCAAAAGTTAAATAATAATTCTTTTGATGATATAGTTGCACTTGATAACAATGTCTTTGATGATAAAGTTGCACCTGATAACAATGTTGTTGATGATGAATTCACACTTGTTAACAATGGAAGTGATAACAATGATTTCGAGTCCGAGGGTTTTGATTTTTTAATTGATGAAGACAACATGGTTGAGGATGTTACAGTTGACATGGAGTCGCTTAGAGCATCAGTTGAGATGAACTTGGAGGTAGATGGAGATATTAATTATATTGTAGATGAAGAACTTGAGTTTGATGACTTTGATAGTCTAAGTGATGAAGAGAATGAACCCCCTCTGAAAAAAACTTTGAAAAAACTTAGGAAACACAAGAAGAAACACAAGAATGATAATGTGGTAGTTTCTTTTTATGTTGGCCAAGCATTTAGCAATAGGGATGAAATAAAGGATTTGGTAAAAAGGCATGGTGTTGATAGTCGAAGACAACTTTGCATAGTCAAAATGATAAATCAAGATTTCATGTTGTTTGTTATGGCAAGATTCTAGTTTTTCAGGGAGGTGGGTCCCAAGAGGGTACGAGTGTAACCTCACAAGAGGGTAGGTCAAACACTTTAACAAAAAGCCAAGGTTTCCAAAGCCCACTTGCCCATGGACATTACACATTTCAAAGCAATTAAATAATGATTCATGGGTTGTGAAAACATTCAAGGATGAGCATCATTGTCTTCATACTAGAGAGGTAAATCTATGCAATATTAGTTTTCTTGCCAAGGAAGTTCAACCAATTATTCAACTTAACCCTGCCATAATATTAAGAGCCCTACAAAAACAATTACAGAAAAAGTTTCAGATTCAAGTATAAAAAAAACTTTTTAGAGCAAAGATGTTGACAAATCAAAACATTCAAGGAGATTACAAAGGGCAATACAAACTTCTAAGGGATTATTGTGATGAGCTTATTAGATCTAACCCGTGTACAACTGTTAAAATTGATGTGGAGAGGGAGCCTAACCCTGTAAGTTTAACTAGACAGTTTAGGAGGATCTATATATGTCTTGGTGCTATGAAGGTTGGATTCAAGCTGTGTGGTAGGGATATAATTGGTTTAGATGGATGTTTTATCAAAGGCCCGTACCCTGGACAGGTTCTAACCGCTATGGGGGTGGATTCAAACAATGGTATCTACCCGGTTGCATATGCTATAGTCGAAGTCGAAAGTTGTGCTTTTTGGACATGGTTCTTGTAGTGTTTAGAGACGATCTTGTTCTATCTTCCAACTCCAGTTTCACTTTTAGTGACAGACAAAAGGTATTTTTAATTAATTACTTTGTTATATCATAATCCATATCTAGTCTTGGTTTTTAATCTATATCTTTAATGTTGTTAGTAAGATATACAAAAACTGTAATAACCTTGATGAGAATTTTGGTAAGAAAAATGAATATTAAACTAAAACTATCATTACTATAATAATCCAACTGTGATTCAAAGCATTTGAATTTTGGTAAGAAAAATGAATATTAAACTATGACAATCCAAATGTAATTTCTTTTTATATTCATTTTCTTGTGATTTTCTTTTGCTCTTTTTCTTTATGTATTTGATCTTTTTTTTCTTAGTTTGTTTAGTTGGACATTACCTAAATAATTCATATTTATTTTTTTAAATTTGATTACTCTGTTATATCATATTCCAACATTATATACTAATGGTTGTTTTTCATGTTAGGGTATAATTCCTGTTACAATCAAGGTGTTTCCAAGTGCTGAACATAGGTATTGTTTGAGACACATTCATGAAAATATGAAACAAAAATGGAGGGGACAATTGTACAAAAACTTGCTTTGGAAGTGTGGAAGTGCAACAACAATGACACAATTTGAAAGGGCAATGGCAGAAGTACGAACCCAAGATCAAGCTCTGTATGATTGGTTAAAACGGATTCCACCCAAGCATTGGTTTTGAGCTCACTTTATCGGTATAATTAACTAACTTATTTGATGCTTTTAACATATAAATTGTGATGCATAACTAACTAACTTACCACTATAGGAAGAGCTAAATGTGATGTACTTTTGAACAACTTATGTGAGGTCTTTAACAAACAACTTGTTGAAGCAAGAGAGATGCCTATAATCACATGCTTGAAGTACATCAGAGAGTACATGATGAAAAGAATAGTGGTTATGCATAAGTTAATATCCAAGTGTGATGACCATTAACACCTTATGCAACTAAGGTCTTTAGTATCAACAAATCAGAGGCATCTGATTACATAGTTCTTTGGAATGCAGTCAACAAATATCAAATTAGTGACCCTTGGTTGGATCAGTGTGTAATTGATGTTGAACAAAAGACCTGTACATGTAGAAGATGGGAGTTGACTGGTATGCCATGCAAGCATGCAGTGATAGTTAACTAGAATATGGCACTTCATGGCATTGAGGTTGGCAATTCCGAAAGTCGGGTCTTTGAAGTTTATTGCCTAGAAGCTTGGAAGAAGGTATATCAACATACAATTGATCCTATAAATGGTAGAAATATGTGGTCTCCATCTCCTTGGCCAACAATCATCATACCTCCAAAACATCACAAACAAATAAGGAGGCCTAAGAAAAAGAGTATGAAATCTGCTGATGAATTGAGCCAAGGCATTGCAAGAAATGGAAAAATGACTAAAGTTGGAAACACAGTGACTTGTGGTATATGCAATAAAGCAGGCCATAATAAACGGTCATGCAAGGTCACTATGGCCCATAATAGTATTTTCTTGTTTTGGTTTTAAGTTTTTTGGTTTACTATCTATGGTATATTGAGTGATGTTTCATGGACTACTAGTCTAGATTCTTTGGTTTAAACATGGCATATCATGCTTCTATTATGCAGGTTTATGTTTGTTTTGTTTTTTTAGAATGTTGTATTTTTATGCTTCTTTTATGAAGGAAAGGAAATTATACATGTTGATCATAGGGAGGAAATTATACAAGTTATGCATTAATAGGAAAGGAGAGGAGATTGACAAATATACCCCTCGCATGGGGGAGGTTTAACTGTAAATATAACGATGTTAAAGTAGTTGGAGTCAAAGGGCAACTTTTTTGAAACCATAGTGTGCATCAGGCAAAATTTAAATATTTTGACTCAAATGGGAACTTTTATCAAACAAGGATGCAAAAAGCACTTAACTCTTATTTTTGATGTATTTAAATCGTTAACTCAGATATTCTCTAAATTTACTACTAATATACATTACTTGTTAATGATACGACTTGAATCATCAACCTATAACATGGCCTTTGCTAGAGCAAAGGCGAGGTTCGATCCTTGATTCCTACATCTGATTTTCTGGTATAATGAACTTTTTACCCTTATAGTATTGATGATTTACATTAATGATTAATAATTTACTACTTTCTTATTTACTTTCAAGTTCTACTTTTAGAAATTATTTTTATAAATTTAATATAGCCTTCCCATAGGCATATTAATATATAACTACAAATAGTTAATTTGGTGTCTTCTCTCGAAGTTACTGTCAAGTGATTTAGCATTTTGTACAATTCATTTATGCGATGTTTATGTGTTTGATTCAATTGAAGCAAACAAATTATAACACGTACAACCCTCTACACTTTAGTTAAAATTATCATTTACATCCCATACTTTTTGCTTTGTTTTTTTCTTTCTGCTTTTTACCCATCGGGACCAATCACCATTGTTCAATTCGTTTTAAAACTTTCCGAAGGTACCATTACAAATAGTGTATTTTATCTACGTTACAATGTAAATTTTATTCAAACTTCACTCACAAGTCACTGAAGCACAAACACACAAGTCGTCAAAGCTGCTTCATCTTTTCAGTTATCTCTTTGTTTTATTTGTATAACGTTTAAAATATGATTTTTTATAAAATTGAATTTGCTGTAGCAACACATTTACTTTTATCGACTATTCACATCTTCGTTTTTTTAAATCAACGTCCAATCCTACAACGTACGAGTTTATATTTACTAACACCTATATAGATGGGGTTGATACTGTAGATAGATTTAGCTACTCTTGTATTAGCCCGACTAGAACCACATGTGCAAGTTTCCCTACATGAATCGGTGATTCTTGGCCACTAACTTATTGTAGTGTAACACATAATGTGCATTTTGTCATGTGTTCTCTATATTTAACTATTTTTAGATGGTTCAATCATTTTGGTTTTGTTATAATATATTCTAATTTAGTTCAGTTCTTAATTCAGACACAATCCTTACAAGTGAAAGATTAAGTGAAATTAGACGTTACCAAAAAGAAATTGTTGTTCAAGTAAAGTTGCTAAATCATGTCACAATATGATTAATAACACGAGTACGTTGTTACAAAACAATTATGACTAAGATTTTTGTGACTGAAAAAGCAAATGACCTTACCCCATTTTTAGTAATGTACATACATATGTAATCATGTTCCATATATAAGAGCTCAAAAGATATTTAAGACCATATTCGCATGCAAAGAAAACATGATCATGAAATGTACTTCATTGATTGATATTTACCCACAACTCATATGCACAATTGTAAGGACATTTGATACAACAACATGAAGATAAATCAACCATGAAACACTCTTAAGGACCAGAATATTTTACGTGTCAAAATGTGGGAGGATGAGATGACAAAATAACATAGTTGGCATGAAAAACCAACAAAGAAAGAAAGGACGTATGTGTCTCAATCGATTCAAAGAATAATTGGCTTATGATGTTAACTCTCACACATTGATCAACCCTTCCACCAAGGGGAATGATTTAGCTGTTTTTGGTTATATCTGTTGAAAATATCATTATTGTATGTTCATATCTATAAACATTTAAATGATATCATAAGTTATTTACGTTTTAAGTACAATTTTTAATATATACAAAAGGGTTGGCTTGTAGCACAATGATATCATGATACTAATGTGTTGTAATGTTTCTTTTAAATTTTGAGGGTTCAAGTCTTATAATTGATCGTAAATCAAATATGTTATTTGTGAATTGGGGCTAATTGAAGTGTGTGAAGTAATCTTACCTAAGTTTGTAATACGTCCTTAATTAATTATATCTTATGTAATTATTTCAATGCTAAAGTTATTAAAGTTTTTATCTTATATGGGATCATAACTACGTGATCACAAATGGCTACCGAAATCAAGACCACATTTACATATATTGGTAATTAGTTGGACCTTAGTTTCCACCATGTTTGTATTATTGTTCACGTGCGGTTTGCAAAGTTACATCAGATGAAAGCGAATACCATGAAAAACTACCGAAAATAATCATATCTAGATAAAATTCTGCAATTAAAAAGTATAGATAAAGTTGTAGTTTCTTTCCACAAAATTCTGCAATTAAAAATATATTTTATTTGGATGAACATAATAAAATGGTGCTTGAGGATATTTATATTTCTAAATTTGGGTGTAATGTTTTGTCCCATCTGATGATTAAAAAATTGTATTGTATTGATATATGTCTATAATATTATTATTTATTTGTTGTTTAAAGTTAAATAATAACTAGTGTATTTCGAAGCGCACGTCGGCTCAGATAAACTGATGTCGTCCCTAGTGGCTGCAAATTTTTCGATTTCCCACACCATGACAACGGATTGATCATCTTTTGGTATCATCATCGCCAATCAAATGGTGTCCAACTATATCTGATGATCCTAGATTATAACAACATATTCAACATAACAACTTTCGTCTCAGATGAGCAACAACTCGTACTCATAGACATTCCTAAAATTGAAACAACGGTGTATCAATTTACAATCAGTTTCGAATGACGTAACATTCATCGTCATTGACACTAGTAGAATAAACATTAAGCATCACAAACAACACATTCCAAAAATAACCATCCATTTGGATATGGGCCAACATAAGGGTAATTGCATAAGCACCACCGTCGTCGCCAACACCATCGACGTCAAGGGAGTTCGAAAGAACCACGAGAATCAGGGTGTAAGCAACAACCGACAAGGCATGGCACGTGCTTGTCGGAGACCAATAACACCATCATAAATAGCGACGACCAACAACCAAGAACAAACACCCACAATGCAATTTGAAAACCCTAAATGGGTTGCATAACAATCATGACACCATACCATCTTGACAAAGGAAAAAGAAGAATCATGTCACACCCCGACCGACGGCAAAATCATCGGGGCGGACGAATGGGAGACGATTGCTCATAGCACATGGAACTAATTAAGTTGAAATAATATTAAATGTCATTATTCATTAAACATTACAAGATAAATAAGTTCATACAATACAAAAGCATCAAACAAAGAAATAACATGTTAAGTTAAACTAGGTCCAAGTCTTATATGGGCACGAAGAGAATCCACAAGAAGTAAACCTGAAGCATGATAAAAATACAAGGTCAACTAAAAATAGTTGGTGAGTTTTCAAGGTTTTCATACATAATATAACAAGGTTACAAGTAGCAATTCATACCATAGGTTATAAGTTAGTAAGGTTATAGAACACATATCGTTACAACCAAACCTCGACTTGATTACAAGTATATAAGATTGGCTAAGTGTATTTGGTTCCCATGATGAACAAGCATACGTCATCAGGAGCCGGCAATACCTCAGCTTTAGCACCAAATAGGCTTGTCAGGCCCAAAGATCTAAGACGTCGCCAGGCTAGCAATAGTTAATGATTGTAAACAAACTATGTATCTCATATAAACACTTACAACACACAAATAACCATGACAAAATATAAAGATGAATTGCAAGTGATTTACAAGTCTCAAACGTTTATAAGTGTATGATGTATAAGTATCATGTTTCACCCCAAATAATGTGAAAAATATAAAAAGGGGCAAGGAAACTCACAAGATGTATACAAGGTGATGATAAGAATTTAAACGAGGCTCCAATGATTTCTTGATTGGTTTCGTTTGGTTAGCAAACAAGAACAGGAACGAGCGCGATCGTGGAGTCATCAAACAGAACTGATTCTTGATGGTTTGATTCGATTGACCACTTGGAAAGCTTCATTTGATGATAACAAGCAAAAGCCCTCTACTAATTGAAGTGTAAAACGTTCGGATGATGATGAACACTCTGTTGCAGGTCTCGATGAAGATGACGAGTTGAATGGGATGGTTGCATTTGTTTCAGGTGCAATTGAGTGTTGCAAATGATTAGGATTCGTTATATGATAGTTCAGGTTAGTTTAATTGGTCAATTAAGATGTGTAAATGCTCGAATGGCTAGAGAGTTTAAGATGTTTCGGTTACACACTCGATCCGACTAATAACGGAGGTTTTAATTCGATTAAATGTGGTACACCGGTTCGATTCATGTTCCAAAATGGTTAGGTGGTGTTTTTAGGTCATGAATCGACGAAATTGGTTGAGTTTGGGACTCGCCGGAGCGTCGCCGGCCGATGGCCGGAAAAACGGGGGTGGGGGGGGGGGGGGCAGTTTGGGTTGTTCTTAATTATTTTACATTTTGGCCCCTAAAGTATTCTATTTTGTTATTTTATGTAAAATGTTTTAGATTATATTTAGGAATTACAAAATGAACCATTTACTTATAGAAACAACTTAAATAACAAATCAACTTAATTATTCATTAAACTTTACAATTTTTTGATTATTTATTACAATTCATGATTACCAATAGAGTTTTATAAGTTTGTTTAACTTTGAAATTTAATTCCTTATTTTTAATTTAGTAGTTAAAACACATAAATAACATTTAATTTTCATACATTTATAAACTCTATTTTATAACTTATAAAATTAATATAAATTGTCTAAATGATTTTGATAAATGGAAATTAAATAAAAACTATTATCAACATTGGTTAAGTTGTACATTTGATACATTTTAAAATAATTTTAATAACGGAAGTTCAAAATGGATTCGGGTTTAGGTTTAAGTTTTGAAAATGGCGGATGTTACAGTCTCCCCTACTTTAAGAAATTTCGTCCCGAAATTTAATCACGGGAGGGCTAATTTCAAGGGCATGAGGAGACTTGGATTCGATTTCACGTTTGCACGTGAACTCTTGGAAGCGTTAAAGTTCAATATGCTTAAGTTTGTTAAGTTTCATAATTTATGATTTCATGTGTTCATTGGCAAAGGGCACCAGATTGATAAACGTTTGTATTTTAAACGGTTCAAGACAAGTGGGAAGGTTTTGTCACGAGGAAACACTAAGTATTAGTGTGATACAAGACCTAAATTCAGGAGGCTGTTGGATGGGATATAAAGTTCATAAGAGCTTTTCAACAATTAACTTTAATAAGGTTCTTAGATGATCAATTCTTGTTTACCATTTTGTTGAGGTTTTCAAAGGTTCATTAGCGTAACGTTGATACGAGAATCGGGTTTGTTAAGTTTAAAGATTTAATTTAGAACGAGATCATCATTGTAATGAGTTTTCAGGATAAGAGCGGTTTTGAGGGGAAGGCGTTTAGAAAGATTTTTAAGGATCATTAAGAGAAATGAGATAATGAGGTTAAGATTTAAGGGAACAAAATCAATGAAGAAACGAGTCAAAATAACAAGATGTTTCGAGTGTAACGTTCGGTTACAAACCAAAGCATTACGTTGACTTATCAAAGTATTAGGTCAACTACAACCTTAATGGAGACATGCGTACCTATAAGCGGACACTCACCCCAAGGGTTCCCAGGTAAGGTAAACGGATCCATCGGTTGATTTGGATTTATATGAATACCTTGCCTAGACAGAACACCTCGAGATACAGGCATCACGCTCTTCCAGCATTACATGTTTCAAGTTGTAGGACACAAACTTTGACGAGACTTGAAAATCACGAATAACGATTCAAAGCTCATTTTGAAAACCATTTGATTTAGGCACATAAGGCCTTAGAATATGATTTAAGATACGTGTGTGCATTGATAAGATTCAAGGTATAAGCATAAACACATAAGGCATATAATCACATAATCAAGTATAAACACATAAGGCACATAAAATCCTATCTAAGCATATGAAATACATGAGATGACTCATGTGTGAGGGTACTTAGTTATAGTCTAGGTCATTCCATTTCTAATAACCTAAATCCCTATAACCATGGCTCTGATACCAATCTGTCACACCCCGACCGACGGCGGAATCATCGGGGCGGACGAATGGGAGACGATTGCTCATAGCACATGGAACTAATTAAGTTGAAATAATATTAAATGTCATTATTCATTAAACATTACAAGACAAATAAGTTCATACAATACAAAAGCATCAAACAAAGAAATAACATGTTAAGTTAAACTAGGTCCAAGTCTTATATGGGCACGAAGAGAATCCACAAGAAGTAAACCTGAAACATGATAAAAATACAAGGTCAACTAAAAATAGTTGGTGAGTTTCCAAGGTTTTCATACATAATATAACAAGGTTACAAGTAGCAATTCATGTCATAGGTTATAAGTTAGTAAGGTTATAGAACACATATCGTTACAACCAAACCTCGACTTGATTACAAGTATATAAGATTGGCTAAGTGTATTTGGTTCCCATGATGAACAAGCATATGTCATCAGGAGCCGGCAATACCCCGGCTTTAGCACCAAATAGGCTTGTCAGGCCCAAAGATCTAAGACGTCGCCAGGCTAGCAATAGTTAATGATTGTAAACAAACTATGTATCTCATATAAACACTTACAACACACAAATAACCATGACAAAATATAAAGATGAATTGCAAGTGATTTACAAGTCTCAAACGTTTATAAGTGTATGATGTATAAGTATCATGTTTCACCCCAAATAATGTGAAAAATATAAAAAGGGGCAAGGAAACTCACAAGATGTATTCAAGGTGATGATAAAAATTTAAACGAAGCTCCAATGATTTCTGGATTGGTTTCGTTTGGTTAGCAAACAAGAACAGGAACGAGCGCGATCGTGGAGTCATCAAACAGAACTGATTCTTGATGGTTTGATTCGATTGACCACTTGGAAAGCTTCATTTGATGATAACAAGCAAAAGCCCTCTACTAATTGAAGTGTAAAACGTTCGGATGATGATGAACACTCTGTTGCAGGTCTTGATGAAGATGACGAGTTGAATGGGATGGTTGCATATGTTCAGGTGCAATTGAGTGTTGCAAATGATTAGGATTCGTTATATGATAGTTCAGGTTAGTTTAATTGGTCAATTAAGATGTGTAAATGCTCGAATGGCTAGAGAGTTTAAGATGTTTCGGTTACACACTCGATCCGACTAATAACGGAGGTTTTAATTCGATTAAATGTGGTACACCGGTTCGATTCATGTTCCAAAATGGTTAGGTGGTGTTTTTAGGTCATGAATCGACGAAATTGGTTGAGTTTGGGACTCGCCGGAGCGTCGCCGGCCGATGGCCGGAAAAACGGGGGTGGGGGGCGGTTTGGGTTGTTCTTAATTATTTTACATTTTGGCCCCTAAAGTATTCTATTTTGTTATTTTATGTAAAAGGTTTTAGATTAAATTTTAGGAATTACAAAATGAACCATTTACTTATAGAAACAACTTAAATAACAAATCAACTTAATTATTCATTAAACTTTACAACTTTTTGATTATTTATTACAATTCATGATTACCAATAGAGTTTTATAAGTTTGTTTAACTTTGAAATTTAATTCCTTATTTTTAATTTAGTAGTTAAAACACATAAATAACATTTAATTTTCATACATTTATAAACTCTATTTTATAACTTATAAAATTAATATAAATTGTCTAAATGATTTTGATAAATGGAAATTAAATAAAAACTATTATCAACATTGGTTAAGTTGTACATTTGATACATTTTAAAATAATTTTAATAACGGAAGTTCAAAATGGATTCGGGTTTAGGTTTAAGTTTTGAAATTGGCGGATGTTACAAATCAAACCGTTTCCAACCTAACCACCATCGCTACCACCACACGCCATTGTGACAAAGGAAAATAGGAAATCAAATCCTTTCCAACCTAACCATCATCGCTACTACCACCATCGCCATTAGATGCAAGGCGGCGAAGAGCCACCACCAGTGACAACGGCGAAGGGAAAATAGGTAAGGGCATGTTGCGGCTGCAAAAAACAACCCCGTGAACAACACCGGGCACGGTGGGTCAGACCATTAGTGGTAACAATGGCAGAGAGGGGCATCGCCGGCAACAACACCCAAAATAAGACACAAAAGGAATATAAGGGTTAGGTGGTGCATTAGCAGACTTGTACCATTAGCATCAAAATATGTACACCCTAAATATAATTATTCATTCACACACAAGTCAATATTGTAAATTCTCATCACGATAATAAATATTTTTTATTAGGAATTACTACATAATTCTTAACTTATTGCAATTTGAATCCACGTAATTGTGATGGGAGACACTAGGGTTGTTCAAAATATCCGATATCCGAAACTATCCGAAATCCGATCCGTATTCGGATCCGAACAAATCGATCCGAATCCTTATTCGGATATTCGGATCGGATCTCATCCGAATCCAAATTCCTTATTCGGATTTCGGATCGAATTTTGGATATTACAATTTTTTTATTCGGGTTATTCGGATTATTCGAATATCCGAATAAGACTTCAACTATTTTCTAGCTCAAAACTCATTACTCAACTATCTATTATGTTTTCAACTTAAGACACATGAATATTTACACATTCTAGTTATAATCTTAAATAATTATGCAATAATCGACTGTTGTTTTAACTTAGAGATTCTAATCTTCGTGTTTGATACAATTACCTTTTATGTTTTAATTTTGAATTTGTGTACAATTCATTTTTTTAGTTTTATATTTTTTATTGTGATTTCCAACTTATAAAATATTAAAAATTAAAAAATTAGCAAAAAAAAAAAACAAAAAACAAAAAAATAAAAAAAATTGTTATTTGGCTTATTCGGATTATTCGGATATTATCCGAATCCGATCCGAATTGAATTCGGATAGATTCGGATCGGATAGAAAATTCCTTATTCGGATTGGATCGAATTTCGGATAGGGTCTTGAGATTTTCAAATCTGAATAATCCGTTATCCGATCCGATGAACACCCCTAGGAGACACTCACTCTTGATATTGGATTAAAGGCTATGATACATTTATATTATACTAATTATCAATTTTTTTTATGTATAATGGTGTTGTACCTTTTGCATATAAGTTTTTTAAAAAATTGATTTTTCACTTTTTAACACAATGTTTTTCATTTCTCATAATTAAACTTTTAAAATTTGACTTTCTTTACTTTTAACCCAAAACTCTTCATCTTTTGTAATTTAATCTCACAACTTTTATATTTTCAACTTTGTTTCCTATACTTTTTATATTTCGCAAATCTTCGTTTTACTTTTCGTTCTAAGTTTTGCAAGTTAACACAACACAAAATGCATGTGTGATTCAATATTTTTACGTTTCTCTTTAGGTTCGTTCTAAATTTGCTAAGTTAACCAAACACAATGTGCCTGCGTGGTTCAACATTTTTATGTCTATTTTTCCCTTTTGAAGGGTTCGTCAGAACACACAGATTTTAGATCGACTTAGTTACATTTTTCTATTTTTTACGTTTTAGTTTAATCTCTTCGTATTAACACACCACGACTTCAGTGTTGGTGATCTGAGAGATTGTGTGACATTTGTGTTATTTGTCACGACTTTACGCCCCCGTCGCAACGCGAAGAGCTTATTTCTAGTTAAGTAATTAAATTGTACATTAAGATAATATTTTTATATTAGATCAAATTATGTGTGAGGTGTCGTTTTAAAAAAAGATAGTATTTTCATAGAAGAAATAATTTTGTACTTTCTTGTTTGTAGGTTAGGGCGCCTAACTATCTGTTGATAGTAGGACGAGAAAAATATTAGTTTTGGTTCATTCAGTGTGTAACACATGAATTTCAGACAATTTATATTTATTTATTAAACTGTTTTAGTGATTAAGATGCAGTGCGTACTATAAGCGTATGCTTATTTAAGTAACATACTGGTCGGGATTATCTATTAAAATGTTCTAGTGATTAAGATGTAACGTGTAATATAAGTGTATACTTATTTCAGAACCATACTAGTCGGGAGTTGATGGTGTTCCCTTGATAAATCTTTGAGAGGACGAATCATATTACCTTGATTGCTAGACGAAAGGCTTATCCTTGTCGGGACAAGAATATTGGACGATGATCTGCTTGATGGGGTTGCTATTAATGACTAAGCAATCAAAGAGGTTAATTTTATAGTATAGCAATTTCGTGTTGATCATGTTGACATCCATGTGTTTATCGGCTTAACCTTTTTCGTGTTGCATTGGACACGAACCACACAAATGCAATAAGTCGTGTAATTGATAACAAAATAAAGTATTAACATATAAACAAATCATATTTAATATTACCAATAAATTTCTTTTACCAACACAAATACTAAAGTTACTTTGTCATCTAAATAACTCATCTTTTTTAAACGACAAATACTACTCTTACGTTATAATTTACAACTAAATTACGCCAACCCGTTTAAACAAGTTTTAAACTCTTGATTCCAAAGAAATTCACGCCACTCTAACTCTATTGGCGTTGTAATTAGACCCAACCTCTCATCACAAAAATAATCAACTTCTATATTGAATTTTGTTTTAATATGTTATAGTTTAGTTAATAACTAGTATTAAGCTCCCCGCGTTGCGATGAGGGGCGTAAAATCATGACAAATATCAAAAATGTCATACTACCGTTAGCAACCACCAACACACGAAAAACTCGTATTAAAAAAAGAATAAAAACAAAAAATATAAAACCGAACGGAAAAGTAGACGTAAAAACGTTAAACCACACACGTGAAATGTAAAACATTAAAAAATAACTAAGTTGATCTAGTAGTCGCGCGTTGTGACAGACCGTTAAAGGGGAAAGATAAGCGTAAACCCAAAATCATGCGCGAAAGTTGCAGTGTGTTAACTCGTAAAATTTAAGCCGAAACGTAAAACGAAAAACTTGTTAAAATATGAAAAGTATAAGGGTAAAGTAGAAAGTCAAAATCCATAGGAGTAAAATTGTAAAAGATGTAAAAATATTGGGATTAAAAGTAAAAGCTGTAACCGGGGTGGGTGAACCCTCATAGATATCAGGTGCCCACATATATAGAGTCAAAAGAGATATGGAATCCGAAGGGGAGGGGGGTTTTCTTCGGGGCTCGAGAGATGGAATAGATAGGGCCCGCTAGGGACTGCTTGGCTTGTTAGCGAGAAAGCGCATAAAAGAATGCCATTTATCGATCGATAAAATAGGCTCAAGTACATTAGTCCGTAACTGCCATTTTGACTAGGTGGATTTTGCCTTCTAGTTGACTTCTTTCTGCAGGATACCCTAGTTAGAGCAGTGAAACCTTTAAGGCAAGAGATGCGGGCAAGTCAGTCGCTAGAACTCCCAGATGCTAATAACTCGCTAGAAGGGGTAGAAAGCCTGTTCTTTTGGTACAAATCCTCTTTATTGAATAACACTAGCTAGCTGTCTTTGAAGTCAAGTACTTAGCCGGAAAGGCAAGTCCATCGAATAAAGATTAAAAAACCTAAAAGCTGATACAACCTATTAAGCTTTAAATACCAATCTTAATGCACACAAAACTTGGTAATTAGTATATTATAAATAAGGGTTAAGACAAACCATAGCTATTATGAAAATGTTCATCAAGGTCTATAGGATATTTGTTTCACAGGTTTTGAGAATAGCAATACATAGAGTATTTTATATGACAAAGCAAACAGATAAAAATAAGGGTCCTAAAAAAGAGACATAGGCATCCACTTGGATAAATCGACACCCGTCTATACGCCGGTCTATACGCCGCGTATGGTACCATACGTCGCGTATAGGGTCGAAAATACTGAAAATGAGGAAAATTCAGCGGGGCTGTCAGAGAGCTATATGCCCATATAGCCTTATACGACACATAGGGCTATACGACGCGTATAGCAAATTTCGACACTAACTACGAGAAAAAATTCAGGGGGCTGTCAGAGGGGTTATACGCCCCTATAAGGCTATACGACCCTCCCTATACGACGCGTATGAGGCTATAAGACCCGCATAAAATTTTTAGGGTGTAGATTTAAAATATTAGGGTATTTACGTAACCAAACCCAAAAATAATTGTATTTACATTTATATCTCTACATTTAAATTGAATGTACTTATAAATCAATCAATGCAGCGAGCGTGCATCCATGAACTTGCTGGCAGTGAGTTTGACAGGATATGCATCTATCTTTCCTTAAAAGAAAGGTTTTTAAAAAGCCAAAAATAAATGTGAGATTTCTAATATTAAAAATAAATAATTTTATCAATCTAAACTATTTACTATTGGTTAATATTAATTCTAACTAATAATTTAATCAATATTAATCTTAACTTTCAATTTTGTTACCAACAAAAGTTTTAGTCTAATTGTTCGCTAACTCCGTTAGTTTTTTATGAAGTGACACGTGATGTTGCTCGTGACGTGACATGTGAAATAACGTATTATATAATTAAAATAAAGAATATAATTAATTATTCAATTTTGCGTCTTTTTGTTTCTAAGCTATTCAACCAGCGACAAAATTGTTACATTGAATAATTTCAGAAAAGATCAAAGAATTGACTATTATATTAATTTTTTATTTAAAACTATGTTATACGTCATTTCATGATCCACGTCACGTAATACATCATAAAATCTAATGGAGCTCGAACACTTAGACTGAGATTGTTATTATTAACAAAACCGAAAGTTGAGATTAATATTGGTAAAATTGTTAGTTGTTATTAATATTGACAAAAATTTTATAGTTTAGATTATTAAAATATAATTTCTTAAAAAAAATATAAATTTTTTTCAACAAAATGAGTTTTAAATATCTATATCTATATCTATATACATTGGAGTAATTTGGGTGACATAAAGGCTAAAGCTCTTTCATAGGTGTCCACTTAGGATTTCACTATATAACATAACCACAATAAACCTCCTATCTTAGATGGAAAATTGATCTTTCAAGTAAGCTTTACAAATTTAATTCAAAATTTTAACATATAATTTTTAAAAATATAAATCAATCTTTTCAAATTTTACAAATTCATTGAACATTTTTAGAATATATCTTCTATTACTAAACTTAATAAACAATTTCTCAACATATTCTTTTCAATAAATAGTATTGTTTTCATACTATTTTTTATTATTAATATTAATTTTAAGTTAGTATCAAAATGAAACAGTATAGACAATTAGTTACATAATATTTATAAATTAATGTTAGATTTCATATTTATAATGATATGAAAAAAAAGTATTGAAATTATATTATATTAATATTTATTAATCTTGTTTTATTAAAATATGGATAATTGAATCATAATCATCACTTTAAAGAAGTCTATTAACATAGACCTAAAACATTTTAAATTTGTGTGACACAAAGTAAACAAGTGGTTAGATTACATTATGTGCATGAGCTAAAGTTGTTTATAAGAAATCATATCATCTTAACTTTCTGAGCATTTACGAGTTACTTTTTATAAACATAAATTAGAACAATTGCACATTAGATATTTCCAAAACTCTTGCTAAAAGTGATGAATTGATATCTAAATCGTTTATAGAGCGAAGGCTAGAGAGGCGCAGGGCAGGATCCAAGAGCTTAGAAAGGATCAGGAATTATGTTTTCAGGCTTGAAAAAGACCAAGATGAACAAATATGCTTAAAGAAGAAGAAAATTAACAAAACAAGCTCTAGAATTCAAGCATGGGGTCGTGCCACATGAGACAAGGCCCCCATGCCCAGTCTAGAACACACCCTCATGTTTGCAAGTCCGACATGACAAAAATATTGTCCCTTGACATGACTCACGGGGGTGTGCCTCGGGAGGCATGGGGGCATGCACCACCCCTAACGGGGGCTTTCCCGACATTTTCTGAGCGTACGAGCCGACTGAATTTTACATATATCGTACTAGCACGGGGGCTGTGCCTTGAGAGGCATAGGGCTAAAACGATCCTGGAAAACCTAGGCACTAACAAAGACTATCACTATCTGAAATGATCCTGGAAAACCTCCTGTTCCCACATCAACAGAAAATTCTATGAATATTTTCATAGATGAAAGCATACTCATCATAATTGATAAGAAGTCAGTGTTCCAAAGCAGAAACTAAAGTTGAGCTTAGGATTTACATCAACGAAAACAAAAAATAATGTCATTGTAATAGTAGATAAAAAGCTATGCAACCAGCACAAAACCAAGTTCCAACCAAAAATTTCGACTCATAGTAACAACAACTAGTTCAACCAACCAAAGTAGACTTGAAACTCTTTGGTGACCAACAACCCACCATCACCGATCTGTGTATATATATACATATACGTATATATATATATATATATATATATATATATATATATATATATATATATATATATATATATATATATATATATATACATATATACAAATCTTAGCCACTCATTTTTTTGAGAACCACCTTTTTTTTTGAACTCTAGTCAGCCACTCATTTTTTATCACAAGCAAATCACATGCCATTTTCCCTCTTTTTTTAAAACGTTCATAACTTTTTTCACGACATCATTTTTTTCAAAAAAATTCACCATAAAATTCAGTATTTTTTTATCTTTCTAACGCCTAATATTGATATACTTTTTTAAAAAAAATCGTCAATCCGTTATTTACATATGTGTAAATCTAGTTATACACATGTGTAGTACTGGATTTACACATGTGTAAATCCGATATTACACATGTGTAAAACGAATTTCGTTAAAAAAACGGGATTTTTTTTATTTTTCATAATTTTTTTTATTAAAGAGGGAAAGTAGAGGAACATTTTTGTGTTTTTATTTTTTTTATTTTATGTTATTTTTTGATTTATAAATTTTTTAAATATAGTTTTTGTAAGGATTCCTTAAGTCTGATGCAACCCAAAACATCCAAAGTGTCTCTGCAACATGCACTAAGTACTGAAGTGAAGAATGCTTCGGAAGTTTTACACAAAGCATTAGAAAATACTCTAAGTGTAAAATCTTCTGAAGCCAAGACCAATATCTTCCGAAGCCAAACATGAAGTCTTCCGAAGCTTCAGAGACAAAGTCTTCCGAAGCTTCAACCTATGAAGACAGATTTCTTCCGAAGACTTTTAGTACACATGCTTTATCTGATGTACTGTTCCATAAAGCATCTTTTCCGCTGCATCTCTGTAAAGTCACCAACTTACATGAGTTGGTGAAAAGGTCCATGCTTTTGGTAACTGTACATTGAGGTCTTGAGTCTGTAACTTTCCACTTTATGTACTTTATCCTTTTTGTAATGTATAAGGATGTGAGCTATGGCATGTCATAGTCACAAAGTCAAAAGGCAGATATGCCTTTTGATTCTACAATTGATTTTGTTAGTGTCTAGTCAATTGTATCCAGCTGGCTTTCAAAGTATAGCCGGCTGTAGGTTGTAGTATAAGTATTTCAAGTTCTTGTATCTTTCTATATGCTTTGTAACACTTGTAAAAGAACTTGAGAAAGCAATATACTGCCTCCTTGAAACCCATACTCTCTTGTTCTGTCTCTTTGTTTACTTGTGTTCTTGGTATCATCTTGGTTAACCCAGTTCACTGTTTGATTAAGGTTTAGTTAATCTCCTCATTGTGTTGTTGTGTTGTAATTGTGTTAAAGCCCTTAAACGGTCCTGCAATTGGTATCAGAGCTTTCCAGGCTCTTGATATAAGATCTAACCATCTTAAGATCCCTCACACACACAAAAACTAAACTTTTCAAATGGCTTCCATCTCAAAGACTGATATGGAGACTGGAACCATGAACAAATCCCCACTGATCACTCTTGATGATTTTGACACCTGGTGCATGAGGATGGAAGGCTTCATCAGGTCTCTTGATTCAAGAATGTGGGAATCTGTTGAGAATGGACCTTTCATACCCAGCACCCCCTCTGCTACTGGTGCTGGTATGATTCCAAAAGATGTGGCCAACTACTCAGATGAAGATAGAAAAAGAGTAGAGATTGATAGGAAGGCCATGACTGCTCTTCAGACTGCTCTCCCAAACTCTGTATACAGAGGTTTTAAGAAGTGCAAAACAGCTAAACAGCTGTGGGATGCACTGAAGCTGTGTATGAAGGCTCCTCTGAAGCCAAGGAGAACAAGAAAGATCTTCTGAAGCAGCAGTTTGAAAATTTCACCTTCAAAGCAGGTGAAACCATGACCCAACAATACTTCAGGTATGTTGAGATTGTGGATACCCTAGTGGATGGAGGAGTTCCTCTTGAGAACAGGACATTGTAAGGAAGTTCATGTCCTCACTTCCTAGGCAATGGACACACTATTGTGTGGTGATCAAGAGGACTGAGAACCTTAAATCTCTTACTCTGACAGAGTTGTATGGGATTCTCAGTGGATACCAGATGGAGATGAACATGCAAGGTTCATCTGGCAACTCCAACAATCAAATGGGTTCAGCCCTTCATGTGGTTGAAAGGGACAGCATAGAACCCCAACATCATCTCATATGCTACCCTGACAACTCACAAAAGGGTCCTTTCATCACCTTCCCGGAGACACCAAGGGAGAACTTTACTCAAGGAAGCCCATTCCAAGAGACAAGTTCTTCTCAAGCCTTTGTGTCTACTGATGAAAGCTGTGGGAATTATCTCTTCACTCTTGAAGACCTGGACTGTATCCATCCAGATGACCTGGAATACATGGAGATAGTTCAGCAGATGGCTCTCCTCACTCACAGAGCCAAAAGTTCTACAAGAGAACAGGAAGAAGATTTCCAAGCAATGCTACCAGTGGTAAGTTTGGGCTGGATAAAAGCAAAGTTAAGTGTTACAACTGTAACCTTATGGGCCACTTTGCTAGGGAGTGTAAGGCACCTAAAGAAATGGGGGCCAAACACAACCCAGACCAAACTACACTGACAAAGCCCCTCAGACTGAGAAGCCAAAGCAACATGCTGTTGTTGCTGTTGAAGAAGGAGGCTTTGACTGGAGCTTTCAGGTGGAAGATGCTTCTCCAAACCAAGCACTGATGGCTGACCATGATGAAGCCAAGGTATTGGAACATCTCTATACTCCTGAATGCATTGCTAAAGTAAATAGATACAGGTCCTACAACTTAGAGATGAGATCTGATCTTGAGTCATTAAACATATTAAAATCTGATTTTAGAAAGTCTGAAAATGATTACAAGTTAAAGATAGAGGACTTGGAGAAAACCATTTCAGTACTAAAACATGAACATACAGATTTTAGAACTCAGATCCAAGATCTCATAACTAAGTTGACTGAGTGCCAGGCTGAGCTTGTGATCAGCAAAGCCAAGGCAGAGAAGAGTGTTCTTGAAGAAGAGACCTTCAAGAACATGATATCCTCATCCCTGCACAACAAAGTCTGTTATCAAAATAGACAGGGACTGGGATCAAATGAGATAGCTCCTCCACACACAATCTTGTCTGTAAGATCTCCTAGGTGTGGAACTTGTGAAGATGAGCTTCCTCTCATAGATCCTATAAGTGAGGATGATGAAGAAGTGATAGTGAAGAATTCCTCTGAGAAGAGTGAAGAAGAGGATTCTTCCAAGGGCCACTATCCTTCTGAGGAGAAGAAATCAACTGTGATGACCAAGTCCAAAAGAAAGAACTTGATCAGGAAGAGCAAAAGGAAAGCAAAGAAGGCTCAAGAAATCAAGGCTACTTTTGATGCTAAGCAGAAACAAGTTTTTATCTCTGCAGGTTTCAAAGTAGTAAGGACTGAAGACATCAACCAAGACTCCTCAGCTAAGAGTCCTGGTTCTTGTTCAAATCATCTCAGTGCAAAGAAGAAGACTGAGCTGCTGTGTACCACTGCTGCACAGCCTGGACCATCAAACTCCAAGAACAGTTCACAGCCCAAAAGAACTGTCTCAGCATCTACCAAGATGAAGGTGGAGAAGGGATGTGACCAAAGCCAGTCTTGCTCTCAAAAGAGACTTCTTTGAAGAAGAAAATGTTATGTGTCATGTGTGAAAGTACTTCTCACATTGCTAAGGATTGCCCATACAATCCTAAAAGTACTATCCACATGACCAATACAAAGACTTCAAAGAGTCTCAAGAAGTCTCAAGCTTCGGAAGGAAAGTCTGTTTCCTTCGGAAGCTCCAAATCAAAGAAGAAGGTAAATGGAAAATTACCTTCGGAAGCAAAATTGGTCTCGGAAGAAAGGAGTTCTTCCGAAGCACTGAAGTCTGCTGCAGTGACTGTAGACTCTTCCGAAGGTTCAGTCATCAAAACTTGTGAAGTTCCAAAAGCTTCTAAGGTTTTGAAGGTCAAGTCCAAGACTCCAAAGGTGGTGTGGAAGTCTAAGAAAGACCAAATGACTGAAGTTTCTCCATCAACAACAGCTGAAGATCCCCATAGTACAAGACAAGTAAGGCTTGGGTTTCCAAATGTAACTAATCATCTTCTTTGTGCAGGAACAGCTCAAGACAAATAGAAATGTCTGGATAATTGACAGTGGCTGTTCCAGGCACATGACAGGCAATAGGTCTCTACTCCATAATTTTGAGAGAATTGATGGAGGACCAGTTGCTTTTGGAGGAGATGAAGGTGGTTACATTTCTGGAAGGGGCAAGGTCACAAATGGTAAGCTCAGCATTGAGAAGGTAAACTTTGTTAAGGAGCTTGGGTACAATCTTCTGAGTGTATCCCAATTTTGTGATCAGAGTCATAACATGCTCTTTACTGAGCATGAGTGCATTGTTCTCAAGCCTGGAGTGGTCATTCCTCATGAGCATATCCTGCTCAGAGCCCCCAGGAAAGGGAACATGTACAAGATGGATTTGCAAGAAACATCTCCCTCTGGAGAAGTTTCATGCTTTCTATCTAAAGCAAATAGTGATGAGTCTTTCCTATGGCATAAAAGAATGTGCCATGTAAACTTTAAGAACATGAATAAATTAATTAAACATGATCTGGTAACTGGAATGCCAAAGAAAGAGTTTACAAGTGATGATCATTGTGTTGCATGCCTGAAAGGGAAGCAACACAAGGTATCTCACAAGCCTAAGGAAAAGAACTCCATCACTACTCCCCTACACTTGTTACATATGGATCTCTTTGGCCCCACCAGTGTAATGAGTTTAGGAAGGACCTCTTACTGTTTGTGATCACAGATGATTTTACAAGATTCACTTGGGTCTTCTTCCTTAGAACTAAGGATGAAACCCCTGAGATTCTGAAGAATTTCATCTTAAAAGTTGAGAATCAATGTGATCACAAGGTCAAAACCATAAGATGTGATCAAGGAACTGAATTCAAGAACCAAATCCTTGATACATTTTGTGATGAAAAAGGTATTACAAGACAATATAGTGCTCCCAGGACTCCTCAGCAAAACGGAGTTGCTGAGAGGAGAAACAGGACACTTATTGAAGCTGCAAGAACTATGTTGTCTGACTCTAAACTGCCTATCACCTTCTGGGCAGAGGCAGTTAATACTGCTTGCTATGTGCAAAACAGAGTTTTAGTAGTTAAGACACATGGTAAGACTCCTTATGAACTTTGGCACAAGAGGAAACCTTTCATTGGTTTTCTCAGGTCATTTGGATGTCCCTGCACCATCTTGAATACCAAAGATCAAATTGCCAAGTTTGCTGAGAAATCAGATGATGGACACTTCATTGGATACTCTTCCCAAGCTAAAGCTTATAGAGTATACAATCTCAGAACTAGAATTGTTGAGGAGTCAGCCAATGTGACTTTCAATGAGCACACACCCTGTGTGGCTGGTTCTGGTCCGGATTGGCTGTTTGATCTTGATTTAGTTACCAACTGTTTTAACAAATCTTGTGAGCATGTTTCAGGATCTGCAGAAAATTTAAATACAGGTGATCCTGATCCAAGATTTGAGCTAGGAAGACCCTCAACTCATACATCTTCAGCTCCAGTTGGAACTACTTCAGCAAATGAGGTTTCTATCAGCACAACAATGACAAATTCAGCTGATACATCTGGTATGCCTTCAAATTCCAGCTCAGAGGCTTCTCAACCAGATAAAGACACCTCAATTGTAGAAGACAACAATGGTGATGGTGATAGTGATCAGGAATTTCTTGATGCTAATAACCATACCATAGATGACAACATCAATGATGTCACACACTCATTGGATCAAGTTAATCTTGATAAGTGTGATAATGTGGAGGGTGAATCTTCCAGACCAGATCTAAATTTCTCAAATTTGGATCTTTCTCAGCAACTTGCTGTGATCCCTCAGCTAAGGATCCACAAGTCTCACCCCACCACAAACATCATTGGAGATGTTGTCACAGGGGTAAGAACAAGAGGACAAACCCATGAAGCAAATGTTTGTCTTCACTCTTGTTTCTTATCTCAGATAGAGCCAAAGAAAGTTGATGAAGCTCTAAAGGATGGAAGTTGGGTTGAAGCTATGCAACAAGAGCTGCTTCAATTCAAAAGGCAGAAAGTTTGGAACCTTTGTCCTCTTCCTCATGGGAAGACTACCATTGGAACCAAATGGGTTTTTAGGAATAAGAAGGATGATAGAGGAATCATCATCAAGAACAAGGCAAGACTAGTTGTTCAAGGATACACACAAGAAGAAGGGATTGACTACACTGATGTCTTTGCTCCTGTAGCAAGACTAGAAGCTGTTAGGATATTCCTGGCATTTGCTGCATCCAAGAACTTCAAGGTCTATCAACTTGATGTAAAGTGTGCTTTCTTATATGGAGTGATTGATGAAGAGGTTTATGTCAAACAACCACCTGGTTTTGTAGACCCTGATCATCCTGATTATGTCTGCAAGCTTGACAAAGCTCTTTATGGGCTGCATCAGGCACCCAGGAAGTGGTATGAGACACTATCTGAGTATCTTTGTAAACATGGATACAGGAGAGGTACTATAGATGGAACTCTCTTCATCAAAGGACAGGGAAATGACTTATTGCTGGTTCAAGTATATGTAGATGACATCATCTTTGGTTCAACTAATCCAAAGCTCTGCAAAGACTTTGAGAAGCTGATGAAAGACAGATTTGAAATGAGTTCAATGGGAGAACTCAATTTCTTTCTGGGAATTCAAGTGAAGCAGGTTGAAGATGGCATCTTCATAAGTCAGTCAAAGTATGTTCAAGACATACTCAAGAGGTTCAACATGACTGATTGTAAGATTGCTAAGACACCCATAGCCAGAAACCACTCCCTTGGACCTGATCTTGAGGGGGAGTGTGTAGATGAACACTATACAGGGCTATGATTGGGTCTCTTATGTATCTTACAGCTAGCAGGCCTGATATCATGTTTGCTACATGTATTTGTGCAAGATATCAAGCCAACCCTAAGATGTCTCACTTAATCACTGTGAAAAGGATTTTAAGATACCTCAAAGGTGCTTCAACACTTGGTCTATGGTATCCAAAGAATCCTACTTCAATCTGTATGCTATACAGATAGTGATTATGGTGGTTGCAACATGACTGCAAAGTCTACATCTGGGGGATGTCAATTCCTTGGTGGAAGGGTTGTCTCATGGCAATGCAAGAAACAATCCTGTGTGTCTGCATCAACTGCTGAGGCTGAATACATTGCTGCTGCAAGCTGCTGTGCTCAAGTGCTTTGGATTCAAAATCAGATGCTGGACTATGGATTTAACTTCAAAGAGACTCCTATCCACATAGACAACAATAGTGCTATCTCTATCACTGAGAACCCTGTGCAGCACTCAAGGACCAAACACATCAACATCAGGTATCATTTAATAAGAGATAACTATGAAAAAGGATTAATTAAACTAGTCAAAGTTCATACAGATGAACAATATGCTGATCTGTTTACAAAAGCTTTTGATGAACAGAGATTTAAGTATCTGATATCAGCTATTGGGATGATTAACTTTGAGTAGACTTTTCTTAAAACTAATTCTAATTATTTCTTCTTAAAATATGTGTGTCCTAAGTTGTCTAGTTCATCACTTTCATAAGCTCATGTTTTCTTTGGATGTAAAATTCTTTTTGAAGACTTTCCTTAGATTCTTGAAAATTTCTGATACTTCGGAAGATAAAATTTTATCTTCGGAAAAAAAACATGTCTTCAAAATAAATAACTGTCTAAGAGATTTTACCTTCGGAAGAAGTCAAAATTCATCTTCCGAAGCTTAAAATTCTTATCTCAGACACTTATTCATTTTTAAGGACTTTTTCCTTCCGAAGCAAAATTAACCTTCGGAAGCTTTGTTTATTCTTATACAAAGCATCCAAGGGTTTATTTCTCTTCCGAAGCATAAATTTCAAGACTCTCAGGAAAATCTTCCGAAGCCATTTTAGCTTCGGAAGCTTTTTCAATCAAAACTTCCGAAGACAAATTACCTTCGGAAGCTTTTCGAATTCCAAGAAAACTACTTTTTGAGCAAAAGTAAACTACCTTTTCAGAGGTGGGACCGACTTCCGGATTTCAAAGTTTATCCTCTTTCATTAACTTTGGTTCAAATCCCTTTTCACATAAATACCCAACGGTTCCCCCTCTTTCTCACTATCTTCCTCAATTCCACTATTCCTCTAACCTAATTCTCTAAACCGCCTTTGCTTTCTACCTTTCTTCACCCTTAAGCTTCTGAAATGGCCAACCTTAACCGCAGAAACAACCCAGATTTCTCCATGCAACTTCACAGGCAACATAATCAAGTTGCTCTGTTAAGCTCTGAGAAAGATGCAAGTTTCTCAGAGATTTGCCAATTCTTGACTCTGTCAAACTATTTCACCTCCCTGACCATTGATCCTACTCTATATGAGGATCACTTGCTTGAATTCTGGAAGACCTGCCAAGAGGTCATTATGGATGGGGAGAAGGCACTGTCTGCCACAGTGCAAGGGAGGACAATCTTCATCACTCCGGCCATCATTAACCAACACTTGCAGCTGGATGATGAAGAAGGTGAGGTGTCCTTCCCAAAGGAAGCTGTTAATCATTCCTTTGAGCAGATGGGCTATGAGGGAGATTTCTCTGTAAAGACCTTCAGGAAAGGGAAGGTCTCATCCCAGTGGAAATACCTGCTCCATGTGGTTATCCACAGCTTATCAAACAAGCATGGTGGATGGGACCAGATTCCTGAGGATCTCTCCTTTATAGTTCATGGAATGGTTCAGGGGGTCAAGTTCAGGTATTCACAATTTGTTTATACTAATTTACTTGCAAACTTAGACTCCTTAGAGTATTACATGTTTCCTAGATATGTTCAACACATTCTCAACTGTGAACTGGGCTCACAGTTGAGGGAAACAAGTAATATTCTTAAATTGGGACAGATGAAGCCCGGCATCTTTAAAATAATGAAGAAGCCAACTGTAGGCTTCTCAGGGGTAGAAACAGCCCTAGTCCCAAAAATGTTAGAGCTCATTGCTCAAGGTGACAACCTAGCAACACAAGCTAGTGTTGAACCCACATCTTTTATCCTTACCTCTAAAAAGACCAGAAATCACCCTCACCTACCAAAGAAAATCCAAACGAACCCCTGCTCAGGCTATTGAGTCTGTGCAGGCCCCCATATACTCAACCTTACAGGAGGAAGTGGACACTAGAGCTCCCACTTCTCCTGAGGAGCAAACCACTCCCATCTCTTCACCTATCAGGGCTGAGGTTCCTCATGCTCACCCTGATGAGCTCACTAGCCCAACAGCCTTAAGCCTTCACTCTGAGTCTCAACACTCAAGTGAACAACCTTCAGGGGACAGCTACCATCCCCAGCCTTTAGATCTCAACCAACCAATTCCCAACCTATCTTTCTATACTGATGAAGACTTAGGATTCAGTGAGTACCATGAGTCTCTCTTCTCCTCCCCTACTCAAAGAGAGATGAGTACCTCTGACTCTCCTCAGTCTATCCCACATCAGTCACCTATTACTGAGGTGGACACTTCTGAACATGTTCAGGATGTCCATATGGAAGAGGCTCTCACTTTTGAAAGTGATTACATCATTAAGACCTCAACCATGGCAACTCAGCCCACTGGCATCTCAACTGAGGCTGCCAGTGAGCAGAGGAAAACCAGCAGCCAAGAACCTCAAGCTGGTGGTGAGAGAGAGGACTTTGGTCCAATCATCTCATCCCCCAATGATTCTTCTGATGAAGATGAGGGGAATTTGAGACTAAAGGTGCAGAAATTGTCAAAAACATGCTCCTATTTAGTCTCTAAGGTTAGTCACTTGGAATCTCAGGTGACTACCTTAAAAACAGGGTCAATGATCAGCAACTTCAGATTTCATATCTAAAGGAAAAACTAGCTGGGAGACCTTTAAGGAGAGCTCAACCAGAAACACAAGAACCTGTGGAAGTGATTGACTTATCCTCCAGCTCACCTATGCAAGTGGGTGATGCTACCAAAAAGGGGGAGAAAGTTATTACAACCACAGAACCTGGGAGTTCTTCACAGAGAATGGACATAGAGGACTCACCATCCTCACTTGCTGTTGTGCATTCTCAGCAACTTCCTCAAGTTCACATTAATGTGGACTCTATAGACTCAATCATCAGGAGTCTTTTGAGGAAGGTATACCAAGGGCTGTCTCATCTCCACCACAAGGAACTGGCAACTACATCATAAGGTGGAGGTATGATGATGACAGAAGAGCCCTTATACTTCACAGAGTTCAAGGTCAACAAGAAGTTTTTCATTTCCAAAGCCTGAGCTTCTATGAAAGACTGGATTTAGTCAACATGCCACTTGTCAATCCAAGCAATTCAAGACAAGCTGACAGGCTGGCTCAAAGAATCCAAGACAGGATCCTTGCAGAGTTCTCTCTAAGAAGGAGACTTAGGCAATCAGGCAATGTCATCGGTCAACTGGATGTTGAGGTGGACCCTAAGATTAGTTTCATAGGGGAAACCTTGACTGAAGGCCCAGTGGCAGAACCTGAGACCCCTGTCTCATCATCAACAACTGCTGCAGAGGTCCAAACTCCCTCTGAGACACCTGCTGGTGAAGGTGTTTCTCAGCCTCTCTCTGGCCAGAGCATGGAAGCTACACCAAGCAATGAAGGCCAAGCCTCAATCCACCCTGAGTCACAAAGGTCTGTTGGTGACAAAGGGAAAAGGATAATGACTCCTGAGGAAATTGAGGAGGAAGAGAGAGAGAGGAAAAGGAGACTAAGGGGAGAAAGTTCTTCTGGGTCATCTAGCTTCATGCAAGCTGCAATCAGGGCTGCTCCCAGACCAAATACTCAAGATGATGAGTTAAGGGCAGTCAGGATTACCTATTTACAGACCAGGAACTATGACATTGATGAAATCATCTCCCTCCCCTTAGAAGAGTTAAATGAACTGGCTGACATGGAAGTGTCAAGAGAGATGAAGGAGAAAGAGGATGCAAGGCTACTTCTTCAATTCAAAGAGGAGAAGAGACAGAAAAGACTTTACAAGCATGCTCCCACTCTCTCTCCAGTTCAAGAAAGTCCTGCACAGGAAGATGTGGCTCCACAAGAACCTCAGGTAGATAAAGAGGAAGATAGGATCAAAATGATCAACTACCTGAGTGCCACAGGCTTCTATCAGGCAGATGCACTTCTTCCCCTGTCCTATGACTTCATTGAGTTCGAGTACCTAAAGCAACTTGAGCTTGAGCTAGTCAAAGAAAGAAAGACAACCAAAAGGAAGCTAAGGGAAGAAGCTGCAAAGTCAAGAGCCATCATTCAAAAGAATGCAAAGAAGTCTGCTGACAGACAAAGAATGATGAGCTTCTTGAAGCTGTATGGATTCTCCGGAAGGAGACTTGGCCCCATGTCTCTATCCACTATGGATGAGCATATAAGGGTGATCAAGCAGAAGATTAAGAGTGGAGAATTGATTGACTTGCACTCTCTTCCAAGTCAAGTCCCACCTGAAGTGGAGGTCAAGTTTGAACAACCAGAGACACCTCAACCAGAACCTCCAGCTGAGCCTCAGCAAGCTTCATCTTCTGATCCAAGGCAGGGTCAAACTCCCTCTCCTTCTGAACCTGTGAGGAAGGAACACCCAACTGAGAAAGACACTGATGATCAACATGGTGCTGCAGACCAGTCTTCTCAGTTAAAGTCATCTAAGAGGAAGAAGAGAATGGCTTCTAAACCAAAGACTAAGAAGAAGAAGCCAAAGTCATCTACCTCTACACCTCAGGCTGAATCAGATCAACCTGAGGAAGTGCATGATGAGGCAGCCCAATCAACTCCTATGCAAGTGGCTCCTCTAACAACTGAGACACCATCTTGTCCTGGACTTACTCTACTAATCCAGAAAGATGGCATGTTATCAGAGATCAAGGTGTTGAGAATGTCTACTCCTGGCAAGACATAATCAACTTACCTTTGCATGATCTCTTTGAGATAGAAGATACTATGAGAGTCTTGATGATCCTGACCATCTAATGAAGAAAGAAATGGTCTTGATTGTACTGAAGACTACCAACATCTGAAGATCTTCTAAGTGTTTTGGTAGCATCAGCCTAGGGGGAGTTTGTAAGGATTCCTTAAGTCTGATGCAACCCAAAACATCCAGAGTGTCTCTGCAACATGCACTAAGTACTGAAGTGAAGAATGCTTCGGAAGTTTTACACAAAGCATTAGAAAATACTCTAAGTGTAAAATCTTCCGAAGCCAAGACCAATATCTTCCGAAGCCAAACATGAAGTCTTCCGAAGCTTCAGAGACAAAGTCTTTCGAAGCTTCAACCTATGAAGACAGATTTCTTCCGAAGACTTTTAGTACACATGCTTTATCTGATGTACTGTTCCATAAAACATCTTTTCCGCTGCATCTCTGTAAAGTCACCAACTTACATGAGTTGGTGAAAAGGTCCATGCTTTTGATAACTGTACATTGAGGTCTTGAGTTTGTAACTTTCCACTTTATGTACTTTATCCTTTTTGTAATGTATAAGGATGTGAGCTATGGCATGTCATAGTCACACGGTCAAAAGGCAGATATTTCTTTTGATTCTACAATTGATTTTGTTAGTGTCTAGTCAATTGTATCCAGCTGGCTTTCAAAGTATAGTCGGCTGTAGGTTGTAGTATAAGTATTTCAAGTTCTTGTATCTTTCTATATGCTTTGTAACACTTGTAAAAGAACTTGAGAAAGCAATATACTGCCTCCTTGAAACCCATACTCTCTTGTTCTGTCTCTTTGTTTTACTTGTGTTCTTGGTATCATCTTGGTTAACCCAGTTTACTGTTTGATTAAGGTTTAGTTAATCTACTCATTGTGTTGCTGTGTTGTAATTGTGTTAAAGCCCTTAAATGGTCCAGCAGTTTTGTTAATTACAATTTTTCCATTGAGAACTTGTGGTTGAGATTGGTTTCTAGAGTTCTCACAAAAAAAGCTACTTCTCATTTGATCCCTCCCATATATATATATGTATATATATACATATATACATATATATATATATACACACACATATATATATATACACACACATATATATATACATATATATATATATATTATATATATATATATATATATATATATATATATATATATATATATATATATATATATATATATATATATATATATATATATATATATATATATATATATATATATATATATTAAGGAAACTACACAACTTAAGTTTTAAAAATAGTTTTTATTTTAGGAATAAAACTACACATAATAGGTAAGTGTACCTATAGTATGATATTATAGCTTTTGGTACGAACCGAATATCAATCCGTGGAAAAAACGACTCCTAATAGTTAACCTTTATAATTTTCTAGCCGAATGATTTAAGAGATTGGTACTTAAACCAAATTAACATTTAAATATGACGGTGGCTATGGTGTCAAGCGAAGACCGATGCCACACAGAAAGAAGGCCCACCTGCCACTAAGACTCCCTTTCTCTCTCTAGCAAAAATGAGCGAAGCAAATAAGTTGAAACCCTCAGTTAGTTTCTATATAAATGGATGAGGGTAGAAAATGCAAATCAGGAAAACTACTATGGCCAAAACATAAACACAAACACAAACACAATCAACTACACTATTCCTTTGCTTTGCCAACTAATGAGTATATATAACTAGGGATAAGTGGGTGTGAGAATTAGATGATTATTTGAAAATTATGTTAAAGAAGGTTTGGAAAGTTATTGATCACTCTATTATCCTCTTTGGGGTGAGACAACAAGGTGGAATCGTTGTTGACCTCAAAAAGATAAATATTCAACATGGCAGTTGTAAATCTATTAGATTTCAACTCAACTAATTTGGCGAATGAAGGATTAGATTTTCCCTCCATATAAAGCCTATTGTGTTCTAATGTGACCGAGATCTATTGTGTTCTAATATGACTTAGACCGTTGTTCAACTATTTGATGATTGTTATTCCTCTGAAAGATTTTGAGGTTGATCGCGGTTTCAGGTGGACTACTTGATTTCTAGCAAACATGTAGTCAAATGGGTTGATTCTTTATCCTCGAAGCAATCGAAGAAGTTTTTGTTAGAATTCACTGGAATGATTACTTGATGGTTTGATGAGCTGGTTTTCTAGGATAATAAGATGCAATAGGAAATGATTATAATTCTATTGTCAACACTCAACTACACGCATTTGAGTTTTTTTTCAGTAGGAACTGAAAGATAAACAGTAAGTGGCTAGATGAGTTAAAAATTCGTGCACGTTCGGTTTTTTCTCTAACTAGTTCTTGCTAGTCATGGATGTGTCTTGATACAAACAACAACGTTATAAATATTGTTATATTTCCTTTTATAAAATCAATATAAGATTAAAGGAAAAAGAAATTGGTGGAAAAAGAAAATTAAAGTTATTAAATGGCTCAGAACCAATAATGTTAGACCTTCTGCCTTTATGGCTGTAACCTTCTGGCTACTAAAACGACTTCTTGATGCATGACAAACGTCTCGCCTTCGTGATAAGATAATTGTCTTTTTCTTTTTTTAAATTATCATTGGAATTATAATATTTGATAAATTAGTCTTCTTTTAAACTTAACATATATGTTATACTTTGTAAAATATGCTTTATAGATCATGGCATCTTTGATTAAATTGATGGAGCATAAAACATTGTTCTTTAAAAACATTATAGATGAACAAAACCAAAGTTAACAGTGGGCGCAATTTCTGGCATGTGACTAATTATAAAGGCTTCATTGAGTTGGAGATTGGCATGGTATTGCTTGATATATACACTTCGTATTATTCGAAACAAATCTGAAATCTGTTTAATTGCATCACAAAATGCTTTGGGAATAGCTCTCTCTATCTCATACTGATACCTTTCAAATTTCATAGCTAATGAATCTCATTCGTTTTCAACTCTTTCCCGTCACGCAAAAAGATTTTCTTGCACAAACTTAGTAGTTATTTGTCCTGTTGATCTTGCGTGAACTGATGACACTAATGCTCCAAGACCCAGAGTTTTCATAGCCAAAGCTATTGAAGTTGCCACCTCCCCGTCACTTGAATTTCACACTTAGATAGCCAACTTACAATGATTTGATGTCATTCTACTTAATAATTATATATGCTTCATTACGTTGGAATTTACATAGTAATACTTGATACACTTCGCATTATTTGAAACAAATCTGATATCCGTTTAATTGCATCAAGAGCGAATATATTAATATATTATAATATGATAAAAAAAACAAAATAATTAATATTTTGAATTTGTTGGAAACATGAAAATTTTAATATATAAATTTTAGAAGTTTTGTGAGTTTGATTAAGATCAAGTTTCAGATATTGTAAATTTCAAATAGTAAATTCAACCGAATAACTTCATAAATGCATATACACGATATGATGATTATATGTGAAGCGATCAAGTATGTGTATAAGATTTAATATGAGATGTGATCAAGTATGTGAGTGAGATTATCAATCCAACCCATTATCATCCTTACTGATTATATAATAATTTTAAAAGTTGATTTCCGCTGCGGTCCTCCTTTTGTTTTTCTAATATAATTAATTTTGAAAGATCAATATTTGTAAATTTGTATTTTTGAAACAAGAAAACTCCACGTTTATATTTGTTATACAGCTTCATTTGAGACAAAATAAAATAAAAACAAAAATTGCATCCAACAACAACTTATTCGTATATATTCATTATTGACAGACACCCACTATATTATATTTTACTATTAGTATTAATATTTTGGTTGCACTCATTATTGATTTGTTTCTTTCACAACAAAAGTTAACAAACTTCTAACTAAACTAATATATAAAGAAACCGGTCTATAATCAATAAAATCAAAATGAAATATAATTAAAAACTACTTAATGCATGGATATGCGAAATCTATAAATATTACTAGCTAGGGTAGAACCCCATATAATACATGACTTGAAAAAATAAAAAGTAAATAGTTCAGTAATAAAAATTTACTAATTACACAAAGAATTTTTAAGTTATAAGTAATAAAGTATAACAATAATATTGAAAATCAAATAAACGAGAGAAAAGAATATCAAGAAGCTAAAATTTTGACCCGTGACAACATAATACTTATTATTAAAGGGGTATGTTATTAGTACACTCAATTTACTTTTATTATCTCTATCTTTCTTTATACGTACATATAGATATATGGAGAGAGATAGAGATGATAGGGTTTATTAATAACAAAAGTTAATGTTTATATAACTTAACTCTTATTAAAAATAAAGATATAGATTTTTATTTAATAATGATATTATTATTATTATTATTATGGTGGTACCAGCTAGGCTACCACACAATACGAACGGGCTAGAAGAAAGGAAAAGGAATAGTGTAATAGCTGGTTGTCAACTTGTCAAATGCTGAAAATGAGACTGAAAAGCATATATCCAGCTTATACCGGCATGCTTTGTATGGATTCTAATCCAACGTAAAAAGCAAGTGAACTCATTATATGTATGTGGCTTCTAACCTAACCAAATATTTAATTTTAGAGATGCTTTATGGACATGATATACATATACACATAAATTATTATTCAATATTTAACATTATTAATGCATACTTTTTATGTTGTTCTTCTTAAAACAAGCATCCTGTAGATATATTTATTTTTAAGTGGTTTTCTAACATAATTTATAGAATGTTGGATTTTTAAGTGGTTCACGTAATTTCTCCAGTTACATGTTCTTCTGCTTTAAAAAAAAGAAAAAAAGAAAAAAAATACTGCAAAAGAACCAGCATGATGCATGAAGAGACCACACAGTTCATAGAAGTCAACCGAAGTTCTAGACCCCAGTTGAAACAACAAAATTCGTTGAAATCTATAGATATTAATAAAAGAAGATTTCTTGTGCCACATGTCATATTTTTAAACCACCTTTTTGACACTTGTCATTTTTTTATACATCCTCACTTTATTTTCCCTCCAAAAGGGTATTAAAGTAATTTAAACACTCATACAATTTCTCTCTCTTCATAAAAATTAATTTGGTCAATGAATATATTTTTCTCTCTCATCTATATTTTTTTAAAGTCAAACTATATTTTTAAAAATAATTTTTATTAAAAAAATTAAAATTCATATATTTTCTAAAACATTGAATAAGTCCTTTTATAAAGTAATTATAAAAAATATGGAATTTTCTAAAAGTAGTTTTAATGAAACAACCAAAAAAATAGAAACTTGAGTTTTTAATAAACAAGATTTTTATAAACAATAAATTTGTATAATAAAATCTTAAAATAAATATTTAAAAATGAAACTATTTAGATAACAGATTTATAAATAGTATAATTATTTTATCTCTTGAACAAGTACGTATATATAATTTTACATATCTTATATTAAAATATCGTACTGTAACTTTTCGTGTTTATTATTAAATATAATCCGTTTAACTAGACTATCTATTTAGCTATATATCTATCTGTCTATAATCTATATATTGTTTATTTACTTGAAATAGCTATTCATATGCAATCAAAATCATATTTTATCTTCAAATATGGTTTTATAATTCATAAATTCTTATTATTAATTATTTTTTTTATTCAACCCGTGTAATACACGGGATACTAACCTAGTAAGATATAAAGCTATAATTATAATTAATTTCAATATTAATTATGTTTACTTGGTGGAATTATTATTCATTTTCTATAATTACTTTGCCATAAAGCCCTTGCAATCCAGTTCTTTTACAACCTAACAAATTTTAAAAAACTTTGTATTATTTTTTTTAGTTTCTCGTGACAAAAGAAATATTAAGAATGTAATTTATAAAGTTTCTACAAGTAATTATTATGCTTTTAAGAATATAAAAATAAACAACTAAATACAATATGATTAGAGATAACTTTTCATCTATAGTCCTAAAGTGACAATTACAGTGGTAATTAGTTGTTTTAGCTCTATGATAACGTTTAAGAGTTTAAGTTATGCAAACGACAAATAATATAGTAGGTTATATGTTCGTTCAAAAATTTCTATTATCATTTTACACTTCCATTTGTTTGACAGCTTTACAAACCAAAACATTATACGAAAATCATTACATTAATCAAACACATGATAACATCAAAATTCTTTTATATTTGTTTTTTCTATTTATAGATTTTACATTAAATTTTTAAGTGTTTCTCTAATAATAAAGAAAAAAGGTTAATGAATGTATGACCACCAGCTAGCAATCATGGGCTAACCTAATATCATTCAACTTTAATGTCATTTATAGAACCCGAAAATGTCATTATATAATAAATAATATAACTTCAATAATTGAAACTTAAAATGGTTATTGGTCATCTTTCTTTGCCTATAAATAGGAAGGCCATCTCCAAAGCAACTAAAACACAAAGCAGTGAAGTCTACCTACTTTGTAAGCCATGGCCATCTCCAAGTGTTTTGTTCCTCTTTTTCTTCTCTCTATGCTTCTTCTTGCTCAAGCTCATGAAATGGTATTCTTACCCTCTTCTTTTTATTCTTTCTACTTGAAAACATGTTGTAGTAGTTTAAATATATATGTATGTATGTATATGTACGTATGTATGTATAGTTTATTATGCTATTTAAAAGAAGTATGTTTAACTTAGTGTAAACATTAATTATATTCTCATTAATTAGCTCTTGTTTACATGTATTTACCGTTGTGCTTTGCGTCAATCATAAAAATTTCATCGTTTTCAAATAGTATGTTTACAAGTAACTACAAATGTATAAATATATCTATGTGGTGTTTATTTGAATCGCCTTAAATACAACATGTTATCATTCCCTTGTTTATGTAAAAAACTAAAAACTAACCATGTAAATCTTTTTCCTTACACACATTTAACATTTATAAGTACCTTTTTATTTTCTAAATTTTTTTTCAATTCTTTTCTGATTCTTATTTGGAATTGCAGTTTTATGTATTATAGTATATTGTAAATTACTTCAATCGTGTGATATACTTGACTACTTGTGTCACAGGTGAATGAACTTGATGGAAATGGTATAAGTGATTCCAAAATAGGTATGTGACATACTATTCATTATTATCTTTACTACAAAGACAAATTAAGGTTATGTAACTAAATATATTTAAAATTTTTGTCTTTAGATTGTGGCTCAGCATGTAAGGCGAGGTGTAAGTTATCATCGCGACCAAACTTGTGCCACAGGGCATGTGGGACTTGTTGTGCCCGTTGCAGCTGCGTTCCACCGGGTACTTCGGGTAACCAAAAGGTTTGCCCTTGTTACTATAACATGACTACCCATGGTGGCAAAAGAAAGTGCCCTTGAAGCTTTTGTATTATTTGCCGTCTTTGATGAGAAGCCTTCTCTACATATGTTAATATGTGTTGTATATTTTTGTTCTCCTAGTCTTGTCCGACAAGTGTTTGTCGTTATTCGTACGTGTGAATGTTAATAAGGTCAACTTCAGTGTAACTTGGTTGAAACTATATTATTTTGTGCAATAAAAGTTTGGAAAATTGTATTTGATGTGATTATAATATTGTATTTGATATAATTACAAAATTGTACTTAATATCCTTACAGTTATGATGTATTTATTTTATATTATATATTCGCGTGGTATCTATTTTGTTAGAAATTAGAACACTAGTTTAGAAACTCTTGTATTACACAACTTAAATGAAAATATTAAATTAAAACTTACCAATTAATATTTAGAAATTATAAAAGAATTTTTTGAGATAACTATTTTTTTTAAACTTCCATTTTTAAAAACACTTTGCTTTAAAGAATATTATTTGAAAACTTCAAGTGTTTTTGAAAATACTATTTTTTAAATAATGTCATTTTCTAAAAGTTTTTTGTATTAAAAAACTTCATATTTCATAAACTATTTTATTAGAAATTATAGTTGTTAATAAAAAAACATGCATTTAATTAATTAAAAATTTGTCTTATAATTTGGAAATGATATAAATAATATCATTAGCAACAAATGTAATCAATAAATGATTGAATTGCTTAGATAGTGACACATGACAAATGGTTGTGAGAAGACAACACGTGGCAACTTATTTTGCTTTATTAGTGTAGATTCAAAGTAAGTTTCACATATTATTATGAGTGTGTTCATTATATTATATGAAATGGTTGTGAGTAAAGTAGAGAGAAAACATAATAATAAATTTACAAAAAATATTATTTAATTGAAAATAAGAGATAAAAATAATAATTTTTAGTAATTATAAAAATATTAACCTGATGTGAATGTTTTATGCATGTAGAATTTAGCAAAACAGGTGATCATAGAATTTTAGAGCCCTAAAACTTTGAATAAGGTTTATTGATTATTTTTTTTTTGTATTCGTAATTAATTGGTTAAACAAGTTTTAACGGGTAAACACACCCTACTTTACACCTACCATCATTTTGAAAACCACCATAACTTCACTTTACAGAATTTGACATAATATTTTTTTTCTTAAATAGAACAGCACTAACTCACTTACTATTAGTACGTCCTCTTAACAAGTTTTGGTTAAACATGTGACCTCAAACCCAAATCAACTAGCACCCTAGCTTTGGAATCTTTATTTACACAGGCCCCAAATTTTTCTAGAAATAAATTTATATATATGGATTGTACTAGTTAATTTAGCCTTGAATTTAAAAGAATTGATAAAAATGTTAGAAATAATTATGTGGCCTTTTGACCATTTGACATTTATTTGGATTATGTGTGTGTAGTCCTAATACTTAGGGTATATAATTTGATGGAAGTTAATATCCTAAGGGGCTAATATGTAAATACTGGTGGTTAAAAGATTTAGGAGTCTGTTTGTCAAATTATCAATTCATCTTTTCTCTCCCTACGTACACTCATCAGGGAATGAAAAGAAACCCTAACACCATAATAATTTCAATCCATCAATTGAAGACAAACAAGACTCTCAATCGGATTAATCATCATGAGTTCATCATCATCTCATAATCAGAAGATGGAATCTTCTCCTTCAAGTAAGTTCTATCGAATTCACTATATTGATTGATTAGGGACTTGTATAAATGATATCATATGTAGAATTCAATTCTACATGTGGTATCAGAGCCATGGTTAAAATACCCGTCATGATGTTCTTAAATTGAAGAAAGGGGATTTGCAATTTTAAAATTGGTATTACGATACTCGATGTGAAGTTCGGTGAATAATTTAGTTTAAATAAATATAATTTTCAAAATTTCATCGATGTTACTTTGTCAGTGTTTGTCAAATTTATTCACGGCAACCGATGCATATATGATTGTATTTAGGAGTCTCACAAATTGATATATGATTACAAAATGGCTTCAAGGAATGACGTCTGTATACCATTAAGAAAACATAACATGGGTCTTCATTTGGTAATTATTACTATTATTAAATGGGTTTCTTTTTCCATGGCTGCAATATGCTTTAAGAAGAGAGATACATGCATGATTTATTGAACAATTTTTTTTATCAAAATTTAGATGTCATGTTATTTGTACAAATTGTTCACATATACATTATCATCATATGTGATGTATTGTATTTTATGATCTCTTGCGAATTCAAATAACCAATATTATTTTGAATGAAATATTGCTACTGTAAAGCGAATTAAACTAAATTTTAATGATATGCTATAATGATTTGAATAACCAAACCAACGTGAGGTTATACGAATCAAGATAAGCATTATTATTTAGTTGTTTAAAGTACATTGTTTAAATTATTAAATCACAAACCCAACGGTAATGTTTTAATAATCTAGACGATGGAAATAAACGTATTTATCGCATCTTACCCAACGGTGTTTTGTGATAAGTATGTTTATTGAATTTCATAATTTAACATTTTAAGTTCAATTGTTAACTGAACCAACGAGATGTTAATAATCGAGCATGATGTGTATTCTTGCCTATTATTTGGTGTTAGTAATAGGTTTTTATATTCTTATCTGATATATTTTATGTTTGTATCCCAATTATATTATGTATAGCTATAACTGAGCATATTATTAATTCTTTACATGCATCAGCATCTACCTTACGAGCAGGTTCTGGTTATTTGCACGGAATCGAACCTTTAAATGGAAATAACTTTAGTACTTGGGTTGAACAAGTTAAGTTGACCTTGGGATTTATGGACCTTGATTATTCTTTAAGGCATAATGCTCCCCCTCCTCTTACCGATAATTACACGGTAGAACAAAAGAAAACTCATGATCAGTGGGAGCGTTCCAATAGAATGTCACTCATGATAATCAAGAATTCAATATCTCCAACCATTCGGGGAGCCATCCCTGATTCTGATAATGCTAAGGTTTACTTGACCTTAGTTGAGGAGCAATTCAAGGGTACTTCAAAAACCAATGCTGGTATCCTAATCCTTAGAATGTTAACAACCAAGTACAACGGGGTTGGTGGTGTGCGCGAGCATATCATGATGATGAATGACATGGCTAACCAATTAAAATCTCTAGACATGGAAATCAGTGAAGGATTTTTAGTTCACTTCATTATGACATCTCTCCCTTCTCAGTTTGATCTTTTCAAGATTAACTATAACACTCAAAAGGAGAAATGGAAGATGAGCGAACTGATTGCCATGTGCGCTCAAGAAGAAGAACGCTTAAAACTAGAGAAGCGCGATGTTGTTCATCTAACCACTCCTGAATCCAAGAAGAAGGGATTGTTTAAAGGCAAGGGTGAAATGGGAAATAAATCAAAACCTAATAAGTTTTCTACCCCTGGAGCAAGTACTAGCACATTCAAAGGCACTCCCAAATGTCGTTTCTGCCATAAAAAGGGGCACACTCAAAGGGATTGTCCAAAGTTTAAAGAATGGTTAGCAAAGAAAGGTATTGCCCTAAACCATATGATTTATGAATCATTTAATATTAATGTTCCCTGTAATACATGGTGGTTTGACTCTGGTTCCACTGTACACATATCTAATTCTTTACAGGGATTCCGTACAATAAGGAAGCTGGCAAAAAACCAGCGGACAGTTAAAGTGGGAAATGGCTTGGTAGCTGAGGTGGAAGCAGTGGGGACTCTTTCTTTAGTTCTTGAAGGAGGCTTCATTTTAAATTTACCAGAAACCTTATATGTACCAACTATTACTAGAAACTTAATTTCTGTTCCAAAATTAGATAATGATGGATATGTATTTACTTTTGGACATGGTAGATGTATTTTAAGTTTCAATTCCCGTACTGTTGGTTGTGGTGTATTGGATGGAGACCTTTATAAGTTGTCTTTAGATCATAAATTTTTGGAATCCTTGTTGTCTTATAACATAGAAGACAATTTAATGAGAAATAAAAGAAAAAGAAATACGGAGACATCTTCTAAGTTGTGGCATCAAAGATTAGGCCACATTTCACGAGAAAGAATTAACATACTCGTGAAAGATGGAGTACTCCCAAAACTTGATTTTTCTGATTTTGAAAAATGTGTTCAATGTATCAAGGGAAAAATGACCAAAACAAATAAGAAAGGTTCCACAAGAAGTACAGGTTTACTTGATTTGATACATACAGACATATGTGGTCCACTTTCTGTAGGTATTGGAGGGCATAAGTCGTTTATTACTTTCATTGATGACTATTCTCGTTATATGTACTTGTTTTTGATCCATGAAAAATCTGAATCTCTTGAAACTTTTAAAACTTTTAAGGCTGAAGTTGAGAATCAACTAGATCGAAAAATAAAAGTTGTGAGATCTGATAGGGGTGGGGAATACTATGGTCGGCACACCGATGTAGGACAAAGTCCAGGGTCTTTTCATGAGTTTTGTAAAAGCCATGGTATAATAAATCAGTACACCATGCCCGGAACCCCTCAACAAAACGGTGTGGCTGAAAGGCGCAACCGTACCCTTATGGATATGGTACGTAGTATGTTGGCTAACTGTAATCTCCCTGAATTTCTTTGGACTGAGGCATTAAAGACAGCCGTTCACATACTTAATCGGGTTCCTTCTAAGTCTGTCCCTAAGACTCCTTTTGAAATATGGACAGGAAGGAAACCTAATTTGAATTATCTTAAAGTATGGGGATGTCCAGCTGAAGCTAAACTTTATAATCCACAGTCCAAGAAATTAGATATGAAAACCATTAGTTGTTTTTTTGTAGGATATCCTGAACGTTCAAAAGGATACCGATTTTACTGTCCTTCTCATTCCACTAGACTTGTTGAAACTAGAAATGCTGAATTCCTTGAGTTTACAAACTTGAGTGGGAGTGATGGTGGTAGACAAATAGATCTTCATGAAGAAACTGAAGTGGCACCGATCATTCATATACCAGTGCCTATAAGTCAACCATTTGAACCATCTATTGATTCACCAGTTTCTCATAATGAAAATACAACTAACACTGAGGAACCATCTACATCAAATCCCGTCACATCTCATGAATTTAATGAACAAGAGACTCAAGAACCGCAATTAAGAAGGTCTTCTCGTCCTAGACGGCCCATAAATTATGATGACTTCATCACTTACCTTCATGAGGCTGATTTTGATTTGGGTAAAATTGATGACCCAACTACATTCAAAGAGGCTATGAATTGCGACCAATCAACTCAATGGTTTAATGCCATGGAAGATGAGTTGAAATCAATGAAGATAAATAATGTTTGGACACTTACTGAATTACCAAAGGGTGCTAAGCCTGTTGGTTGTAAGTGGGTCTATAAAACTAAGTTAGACCAACATGGAAACATCGAACGTTATAAAGCGCGTTTGGTTGCAAAAGGCTATACTCAAAGGGAGGGAATTGATTATCAGGAGACATTTTCTCCTGTGTCAAGAAAGGATTCCCTTAGAATAGTCATGGCTTTAGTAGCACATTTTAACTTAGAGCTACATCAAATGGATGTTAAAACTGCGTTCTTAAATGGAGATTTGCACGAAGATGTGTTTATGAAACAACCTGAAGGTTTTGAGCCTAAAGGCAAAGAACACATGGTATGCAAATTGAATAAGTCAATTTATGGGTTAAAGCAAGCATCTCGACAATGGTACATCAAATTTGATGAAGTGATGAAAAGGCACAACTTTACTAAAAATCAGGTAGATCAATGCATTTATCTCAAGATGAGTGGGAGTAAATATGTTATACTTGTATTATATGTTGATGACATCTTATTAGCAAGTAATAATTTAGACATGTTGCATGAGTCAAAAAGATTATTATCCGCTAATTTTGATATGAAAGATCTCGGTGAAGCCTCTTATGTAATTGGAATAGAAATCCACCGAAATCGAAGCGTTGGGACATTAGGACTGTCTCAAAAGGCATATATTGAGCGGATACTTAAAAGATTCAATATGCAACATTGTTCTTCATCTGTTGCACCTGTAGTTAAGGGTGATAGTTTTGGGTCTTATCAATGCCCTAAGTCAGAGACAGAAATTGAACAAATGAGACTTATACCATATGCTTCCGTTGTGGGAAGTTTAATGTATGCTCAAGTATGTACTCGTCCCGACATCGCATATATAACCGGCATGCTAGGCAGGTATCAATCAAATCCTGGTCTAGATCATTGGAAAGCTGCTAAGAAAGTATTACGATATTTACAAGGGACAAAGGAGTACAAGTTGACTTATAGGAGATCATATGATCTTGAAGTTATCGGCTATACTGATTCTGATTTTGCGAAGTGTAAAGATGATAAAAAGTCTACTTCGGGATACATTTTTATGCTATCAGGTGGGCCCATATCATGGAAGAGTCACAAACAACAGTTGACTACTACTTCGACTATGATGGCAGAATATGTTGCATGTTATAATGCCACATGCCACGCGATGCTTTTAAGAAATCTGATTAAGGGACTCAAAATCGTTACTTCCATACAGAGGCCGATGAAAATTTATTGTGATAATAACGCGGCGGTGAGCTTTTCAAAAAGTAATAGCTCAAGTGGTGCTGGACTGTACCTCGACACAAAATATTTGTTTGTACGAGAACGAGTGGAGGACCAAAGTGTTAGTGTTGAATTTATCAGTACGCATGACATGTTAGCGGATCCACTTACTAAGGGTCTACCGCCTAAAGTATTCACTAATCATGTACATAATATGGGCTTTAGGCAAGACCTTATATGAATGTCATGTAGACACTTTTAATATTATTTACATACTTCACTCATATGTAAAGTTTGTCTATACTTATGAATTGTGTACACTATTATGTTTATTTTAGACAAACGTATTTTTTCCACCTAACCTATAATTTTCAATGATATCAATGTCATAATGGATGGGGTCTTGCATTAATAATAATGCAAATGATTATATCTATTTGTTTTGATATTATTATAAAAAGGTTTAATAAACATGATCAATTTTGATCACTTGGCCAATTAATGTTATATTATATATATTAATAATCACACATAGATGTTTAGTACAATGGTCTAACGGCCAAGTGGGAGAATGTTAGAAATAATTATGTGGCCTTTTGACCATTTGACATTTATTTGGATTATGTGTGTGTAGTCCTAATACTTAGGGTATATAATTTGATGGAAGTTAATATCCTAAGGGGCTAATATGTAAATACTGGTGGTTAAAAGATTTAGGAGTCTGTTTGTCAAATTATCAATTCATCTTTTCTCTCCCTACGTACACTCATCAGGGAATGAAAAGAAACCCTAACACCATAATAATTTCAATCCATCAATTGAAGACAAACAAGACTCTCAATCGGATTAATCATCATGAGTTCATCATCATCTCATAATCAGAAGATGGAATCTTCTCCTTCAAGTAAGTTCTATCGAATTCACTATATTGATTGATTAGGGACTTGTATAAATGATATCATATGTAGAATTCAATTCTACAAAAAATAGTTAACTCCAACAATAATAAATCATTTAGTCTATTTTTACTTGTGTATAGCCCGAATAAAACATGAGGGTTTATTATGTACACATGAGAAGTGACCTCTGACTTTTTAGGCAGCTTAGGCCACACAACAATTTTTAAGTATTTAGACGCCACGAATTTTTGATACACTTTTAAATAAGTTTTTTAGTTGTTGTCTTTTTATGTATCTATAATTACTCTCGTATCAATTCCTTTTATAGCTCATTTGATGTAAAATACTAAATCTTTAATATCAATTACAAATAACTTCTATTTAGTCAATAAAATTGCCAATTATTTATATTTGTTTGTGAAGTTATAGATTTAAAATAGTATTTTTTTAGATGTTAGGTTATTCTAATCCTTATGATTATTTAAACACCAAACGAAAATCGTATTCCTCCTGCGACCTTTTTTTTTCACCACCCACTTATCTAGCTTCAAATCAACCAACTATAAAGAACAAGTGGAAAGAGAGAAATATGTTGAGGTACATAAAGTGGTAGGTTTATTGCAAAATAATGTTTGAACAAGCTTTATCAAGGAGTTAAAATCATTTGTTACACAGTGGATTGTGAGAATCATTGAAATGTTTCTTGTTTTGAGAAATCATACTTGACTCACTTAACAACACACAACAAAAGTGATAAAAGAAATACTAAGATGGAGAGAAAGATCAGAAAGTCGGACTTAGAAGACATCAAAATGCATACATTTTGTTGTTCGATACATACGACTTATACATGATGACTTGTGTTGTAAAATCGATTGAGAATATGAACGCGGAATAACGATCAATACAAAGATAATCTTAGAAAGAATAAATGTGAACAAGAACTTTCAAATGATTATTAGAATACAAAGATTTCGGATCCCTCTACCGATTACATTAGGTCCTTATTTATAGCAGGAAACTAACTCTAACTAACTCTCAACACATATTGAGAATTTACTTAAAAGACCCTACACTATATCTTCCGAACGGAAGTAACCCTTCGGAAGATTCCCTACTAAACAGATGTATACTTTGGAAGAAATCCAAAGTACACAACAACATCGTTCGAAGCAAACATAATCTTCGAAAGATATCACCTAAGCTTCGGAAGAATCATGATAAGCTTCGGAAGAAGACTTAACCTTCGAAAGTTCACTTGTTTTGGCTTTTAATACTTCACAACTTGGTACTTCAAGAAACGACCGTTTAGGGATAGTGTCGCTTTATCATGTTGGTGCAAGACAAATGAGCTTTTAGTTCTAGAGTTTTGTAGCCCAAACCAAATATATAAAGAACAATTGCTTACGACTCATTTAACTAATAATAATACTCTTAAACCTAAACATGAATTAGGAACTGACACTCCCCCTTAATTTATGTTTGGTGATTTCTTTTTATGCTTGATGTTTGATTACAGGTCGTCTTTGTTGACAAGCAAAGTGAAATCTTCCAAGTCTTCAACATCCTTGAGTACCTTTGATCAAAGTCGTCTTCAAAGTTTGCACCCATCATCTCTTACAACATAGGTTCATCATCAATGTTCGGTAGTTCTCTATCTTCTATAAAATCTTCATTGGCATGAATGTTTGCTTCATTTTGAACTTCATCCACAACCTTTTCAACTTCTTTCACACTTTCTTGAATGTCTGGTTTCTTAGCCTCCACTTTCTCCTTATTTCACGACACCTTTTTGCTTGATTCACCAAATATTTTCAAATTTATACTTCCAAGCCTTCACTTCCAAATAACCATGATAGATTAAGGTTTAGATCGTACGTATTATTCAAATCAAGCCTTTTGGCTATCTCGGGCTATTTGCATTCACTTGAAACTTTCTCGTCTTTGCTTAGATATATCTTCAACAAATATATAAATGTCAAATAGATCGATTGCCATTAGGTAATTTTGGAGGATGCTTTTTATTATATTCTCGGAATTGCTTTATACAGAACTATCTCACAAATTTTTCAAATTGATCACTCAAATATTCCTTGCTTACCATCACATATTCAGGATTACATATTTTGACAAGAAAGGTTCGGATTTATTTGGTGTGTGCGAATTACTTCATCATGAAAATCTTCAAATTTGTGATCATAATAATCTTGAATATATGATTCAAAACTTTGTGTGCTAACTTATATATAGTTTGATAATCTAAAGTCATTTAGTCATTTTAGTTAAAGTTTTCATGATCATTTTCAAATCCTATAGATTCGTCAAGAAAACTTTGAGGATCTTCGTAATTACTCATAATTCTTCAATAGTTTCCTTTGCGTTGAGATCATTAAACATACACCTTTAACAAAGCTAACATCACCATCAAAGGTGACAACAAAACCTTTGCCAATTAATTAAGACAAACTCAAAATATTTCTATCCAGGTTACGTATGTAATGATCAAAAACTAGGAATTTTATGTTTTTGTTCATTCAAAAACTAACAAACTTCACCCTTCGCAATAATCCAACACTGGGCATCTAAACTAGTACCGGATTTGTTGCAACCTAATTGTCATTCAAAGTGACTTCCAATTTTTCTTTTCCTTTTGCTCTTATACCATGGTTGCACAATGGATTCCCAGAATGATTGGGATGTCTCTTGTTTTGAAAAACTATACCTAATTCAATCAACAACACACACCAAAAATGACTAAAGAAATGTTAAGATGGAGAGAATGATTAGAAAGGACTTAGAAAACTTCATACTGCATACATATTGTTGTTTAATACTTGCGACTTATACGTGATCAATCAGTACTTCAAGAAATGATTTAGGGATAGTATCGATTCATCATGATAGAGTGGAAAATTTTGGGCTTTTTATCTCTGGAGTTTTCTAGCGTGAACCAAATACATAAAGGGATAATTGTTTATGATCCATTTTATAAATAATAATACTAATAATATCCTTTAGCCCAAATGTGAATTAGAAAGCAATATCATCTTTGTGTTCCTTTTGTGTATTCTTGTGGGACTGATTTGAGATATTTCTAAATGAATTTGTAGTTGCTATGTATTTCTCTCCTTCATGTTTTATGCCATTGATATGTTAAGACTATTAGAGAGTGAGATTTCGGTTTTACTCATTAGAGCTTTCTCTTGAAAATGATCAATTATATTAAATTCTTTTGTATTAAATCTATGTGGATTTTTAGATCAGGTCGTATCTCTTTCATGATGTTAGAGGGTACTAAATCTAACATCATGGCAATAGAATTCTTCATTGTTGTGTGATAACTAGTAGAAGGATTGCACATGATAATAATTTATATAAAGGGACCATCATATTGTACATTTGGTAAAAAGATTAGTTAGTTCATTATGGTTATTATATGGTTGATTGTATAAGTAGTGTTTGTTATGCTATGAAACTGGAAGCTTTCCTCTATCTCTATCTCTTTCTCACTATCTATCTAGCTTTAGAATTCTGTCTCTTTCTTGTTATACTGCATCAATGGTATCAAAGCTTCCGATTCTCGAAGCTCAATTAATTTATATATCCATGGTGAATGATACTAGGAAACAGGAGATTGACAAGGTTGGAAGGAGCATGAGCATTCTTTCATCGAATGGAATGCACGTTAGAAGTATAGCCAAATCGAGCAATTGTTGATAACAAAAGTTTAATGGCGGAATTATAAACATTAATGGAGAAATTATTGAACAATCAAAGGGAAATGTCGATAACCAATAAAATGATCATTCAAATATGTTAAGGAAATTGAATTTCAGAAGTTCAATAGAAAAGATGTCAATAATTGGTTGTATTGTTGTGAGCGTTTCTTTATGATGGATGAGACACCAAAAAACATGAAGTTTCGATATGTGGTAATTCATTTACAAAATGATACATTGTAATTGCACTTGTAAGGAGGTCCAATGTAGGAAATTGCATTGTTGCAACAATCGGGTGAAGAGTTTGAATAATACTACAACAAATTCAATTCACTACTCAATAAGGTGAACATCATAGATTCTCAAGCCTTTAATTTATTCTTAAGAGGATTAAAGGGGCCTGTTTATATGTTTTTACCGAAAACTTTGCATGAAGCATTTCGGTTGGCTAGAATTTAGCACATCAACCATACCTATTTGTGGAACAATTTGACTAACAATTTTGTGTCGGGAGGGTCCTCTACCACCAAAATATTGGAGTAACTTTCCCAAGATAGCAAAACCTTTTAATATAATAAAGCTACCCTTGTTACCGACACCAACTATTTAACCTACTAAAACTACCACTACTAGAAATACAAATGTAAAAACTTTTACTAGTAAAGAAATAGCTGCCAAGAGGGCTCATTAAGAATACTTTTGGAGTATAGAGAAGTTTTCTCTAGCTCATAAATGTAAAAAGAAGCAAGAGTTCTTGACTGTGGTGCAAGGGGAGGAAGCTAGCGATTTGTGCTCATTGCAAGATGAAGAAAAGGACCCATAATTATATGTTAATGCTTTTATGGGCAGTCATTATTTTTCAATAATAAGCATCCATGAGCGTATTGACTGTAAGGCAATTATATATTCTCATTGATACAAGGTTTATACATAAATTTAGTAATTCAAGACAGGCCATGAAGTTATAATGTGAAGTTCAAGATACAAACCTCTTAAGGTTAGTATGGATGATGGCAAGCAATTCTCCTATACTCATATTTGCTGTTAGTTCCAATGTGTATGCGGGGTAAGTGGTTTACAACTAAAGTTGTGAATTTGGTGCGGGCCCAAGTGTGGAGAAGCAAGATATTTTCTTTTTGGAGGCCCAAGATCGCTTGTCCAAAGGGGATTCACTAAAATGGCTATAACATTGGCTATAAGTCTTCGTTTTGGGCATGCGACCAGTCGAAACGACCGTTGGACCGAGGAGCACGTTTTCACAAACAGTCGTAGGCAGCTTGGTCATCTTTTAGGCCTAAAAACGGCTTATTTTATTTGTTATTTTACCTTTTTTTATTTCTAGATTTTGTTGGACTTTATTTTTGGCCTAGTACCTATTTATGTTTTGTGGCCCATTCGACGTTTGGTTTGCTTTTTATATGCATGTAAGCGATGGGAGAAGTTTAGCTTTTAAAGTTTATAAAAAAATACTTTTTCTCTCTATCATAGTGTGTTTTTAGTATGTGAAACCCAGATTATTAGCATTATTTATGAATCAGCGATAGTTAGAAGAGTTGTTCCTGCTATTTTTGGTGAATCAACAGGTTCAATTATTATCTTTTGCTTCCGCCTACATCAGAATTCCTCTTGAAACTTATGTTAGATAATATCCCTTATGAGTTGAAGGGTTTAGTTGATATAAGGTGTTGCTTTGCTCTATTGATAAGGCGCACAATATTTTTCAAAAACTTATCAATGTATCAGCTCAAATACACAGCTTACATGTTGATATTGATAATGAGATTAAAGAATATGGTTTTAAAATTTTGCAACAACAAGCAAACTCCAAATTACATGACTTATTAAGTAGATTCTGAGATGTTTTCGATACGTAGTATCAACTTCAAAGCCATTGACTATTATATTGTACTAGAGGAGGGTAGTGTCCCCAATAATCAAAAACCATGTCGATATCATTTTCTACAAAGATGTAATAGAAATAATAAAAACTAAAATAAAGGAATCATGTGTACTAGAGAAAATCATAGTGAGTAATTTGTTCCTTTAGTGGTTCTTGTTAAAAAAGAATGGATAATGGAGAATTTGTGGATTACAAGAGATCAAATGATGCTACGACCCAAAAAAATCCTTATTTAACTCATTAACGAGTTGCCAGATGAACTACGACAATCAAATATCTTTACTAAGCATGAATGAAGATCAAGTTATCATCAAGTATGTATATTTTGAAACCCAAAGGGATGGATGGCCCATTATTGATTAGATAAGATTTATTGTTGACTACATCAACCTAGAATATCTTGGGGAGCCTTGCTTTTAACCTAATGATCCTAGCCCTCTCACTAAGTGTTCTTTTTATCCTTTATGTAACTCTATTTTGCTAAGGAGTTCCTAGAACTATCTTGATCATCTTGATTTAGTGTTTGGCATAATATCCCATAAAATCTAGGCATATGTGTTCTCCACCATTGTCCAACTTTAGGCATTTGAGTTTTAAATTAGTTAAATTTTCAATAGCAACTTTCTATTTCTTATAAGTATATCCATCATTTAAAATTACATAATAAAATAAACATCTTAAGGATGAGACTGAAGCTGGTCCATAGACATATGTATTGCCTAGCTCCTAGGCGCTGGGTGTCTTATCTGTCTTCATAAACATTTTTCTATTTTCTAAAGACACATGTTCACAAAACCTGTTTTTGAATTTCTTCATGTCTATAAATTTACCCTTTGCTACTAACATCTTAAACCCTTTATCATGGTCTAATCGCTTTTACCAAAATTAGATGTACTCGGACTAGGTGTCACTACATTGACACCATCAATAGGTATTTCTACATGTATAACATGCCTTTTTTTTCTTTCCTGGGGCGATAACTAGATTTCATTTATAACTTTCCCTTGTCCACCACCAAAGTGAACATCAAGCCTTTGATCATCTAGCTAACCAACTAAGATCAAATTCCTCCTTAGATTTAGGTAACCCTGACATTTTTAAATATCCAAATGGTTGCCAGGGAGGTCTTCAGGTAACATCACAATCCTTATAAGGATAAATTTTTGGTCGTTAACTAAAAGCACCTTACTAATATTACTTGTTCACATATTCTTGACCATCTCTAGGCTTGAGACAACATAGGAGGAAGCACCTAAATCAATGTTATAGGATTACATAGAATTTTCAACACAACAAATGAGAGCATCATTTGATTCTTCCAAACCCACATTGGTCACATCTTTCTTTCTAACTAGTTTTTTTAGCATTGACTTCTAAAGTGATCTTCTCCTTTCAATTCAACATTTAATGTTTTTTATAATTTTGGACTATCCTCTCTTTCTGGACATTAACCTTCCCATGGTATATCCCCTTTTCAGATCTTCTTCCTCTTCTTTCGTGTGAAATAGAGAATTAAAAGATGCTCAAGTGCTCTTTCTATGAAAATTTTCACTCAAATTCAAATCATATATCCCATCAAATGAGAGTTAGTTAGTTCTAGATGAACTGCTGGCCACTATGGCTATACCTGAGCCACTTTCAGACAATAAGATAGTAGGAGGAGAGCTTGTATCTCATAATTAAAGTCTATGTTAAAGAAGCTAAAGATGAGGTGATAAAGTTAAATTCATTAACATGTATGATAATAGACATTCCTTCTCTCATCTTGATGTTAAATAATTACTTATTAAGAAATATCTTGTTGGATGTTGACGAGTTCTTGTACATATTAGACAGAGCCTTCAACTTTCGTTTGTAGTCCTTTCTTTGATAATGTTATAAACAACATTTTTTGTTAGGATAACCTGACTACTCCTAAGGCTTATCTGTCTAGCAATTCCTATTCTATAGCAATCATCTTTTATAGCGTATGAGTAGCACCCAACATCAGAAGATGTAAATTTTTATGATAGATCAAGTCATCAATTTTCATTCTCTAATACAACAATCTAGTCCATTATACTTCTCTATCTTGATCATGGTTCCCTTAGTCATGGTATTAAAATGCATAGTTAAATTTCAACAACATAATAGAATTAACACAAAAGTAGAAGAATTTTAACCTAAAATAGTAGATATTTCACCAAGAAAATTTTCCGATGGAGAAATTTTTCCCTAAAAATTACTTCTCGAAAACCAAAAACGCACCACCCAAATTTTTTCATCTAAAAACTTGGTTGAACACTTGAAACACTATGTTCTGTATGAAAAAAAATTATCTGGAATGCTTTCACTCAAACCCTAGCGATAACAACCTTTTTGAACCGATAGAAAAGCATGAACAACGGCTGAAATTGGACGTCTTATACAAGCGAATAGTGTTTTATTGAAATTGTTTTTAATGAACGAGAGCTTAGAGCTGTGATACCAATTGTTTGGCATAAAAGGCTCACACAATCACATGTTAGTAATAGTCATAGTGAATGAATATAGTGGTGTCACGTCATATTTTGGCAGTGCTATACATGGTGTATGGCACCATAGACGGCGTATAGCCTCGGTTTTTCCCCCGCCTAACTCATCTATACGCGTTTATACTTATACATGGCATATGGTGTTATACGTCACGTATAGGTTTGATTTCAATTTTTTTCTCTATACTTTTTTCTATTTTTATTTCTTTTTTGTTGTGAATATATAATTATATGTCAAATAGTTTTATGTTATTACTTGTTTTTTGTAATTTAACTAACCGACGAAACAAATAATACAAACATTCATAATTTAACTGAACAATCGAGGCAACAATGAAACATTAATACAAAATGATATATATAAATAACAAAGTTTTTACATACATAACAAAATAAAAGTTACAATTCTAATAATAATATAAAGCTACGACGAGTCTGGATAATGACGAGGTGGTGGCAACTCCGAATGATCGATACCTGCGGCACGCGCTCCCGCATTTTCGAGCTGAACATGCCACTCCTTAAGATCCTCAAGTTGATCGAGCCGGCGACCCTGCTCACGTGAACTCTCAGAAACCTCCTGCATAAATGCCTTCATACATGTAGGTAGCTTCACATCTTTGTAAATGTTTCGAGGAAACTATGGCTGATGTGGTGGCTCATGCGACGGTGGCTGCTCATATGGCTGCTGCAGATCATCAATGCCAACCTGCTGAACGGGTGTCGGGTGCCAGATCTCGCTGGCTTGAAGAGATAATCGTATGCTACCCAGAAACTAGTGCATAATACGTATGCCAAACAGCGTTCGACAATCTAGTCTCACATGCTCGATCGCTGGAGATACTTCATCAATATATCGAAGAAGGTAACCAAACGCTAGAGCACTCATCGTAATACTCCACCAGACATCTCGCCAGGTTACACCTGAGCAAAAAATATAAGTAGAATAAGCCAGGAATAGTGCACCACTCCCAACTCTTGCCACGTCTTGTGATTGATGTTACGATCATCCTATGTAAATATCGAATGAGAGGGTCTTTCATACTAGTGACCCTGCCCTTAGTCCTCTGAAACGAACTGTCAACAATCTGAGGGCTTATATGGAGTTGGATACCTTTCCTATCAGATGCTTTTAAAATCATGAAGGGTGGATGCCTGAGGGCGTGTCGCTATCAAAGTGGACAATATCTGGTACAATACTTGGGTTGTTACAAATAGAATCAAAGCAAAAGCCGGATCGGTGTGCCAGCGGGGATGCTGGTCTCCCAAGTGGGAAAAGATGTAACATCCCACTTGGGAAAGGGAACAAAAGCTTCCTTATATAGAGCTAGATACCATCCCTATAAGATTCGTTTTAAACCATGAGGGGTGGGCGCCTGAGGGCATGCTGCTACCAAAGTAGACAATATTTGGTACGATACTTGGGTTGTTCATGCGATAAAATGACTTGAACCTGGATCGAAACTACTACCTCGACACCGACTCCACCAACCACAAGTCCAACACGATAGGTAATCTCTCATCTTATGTCAATAATAGCATTCCAATCATCTCTCTCGTTTAAAGAAATTTCTTTATGGTCTAAAACAATCACCTAGAGCTTGGTACCATCTCTCTAGGTTTTCAACACAATATGAGTGTTCATTCATTGTTTGTATACCGACACGACTTATATCTTATTATACGTTAATGATATTATTTTGACACGACTTATCTTTTATTGTACGTTGATGATATTATTTTGAAATGGTTTATCTCTCATTGTTCATATACGTACACGTTAAATCTCTTTGAACATCATTTAATGCCTCAACTCTTAAAAATCGCAATGATGTATCTTGGCCATCAAAGCTATTTCTTAGGTATTTTGTTTACCTAAAATCAACATGGAGTTTTCTTATCTCAACACACCTATACATAGGACATTTTCTTATCATGCTAAGATGAGTTCCTACAACCCCGTTCACATGCTTGTTAACACCGCAAACAAGATTGCATCGATGCTGGTGATATTATCGATGATCAGACCATTTATCACAACATGGTAGAGGCTTGTAGTATTTTACCCAACCAAATATATCTTATGCTGTCCAGCAGGTGCGAATGTTGTTGAAAAAACAAAGATTACTATTTATCCTTCTAGTGTAGAGGAAAAATATAGAGGGGTTGCGAATATTATTGAAAAAAATTGTTAGATCCGATACTTACTACTTGAATTAGTCTCTTACGTAACGCTGTGTTTCCGAGTTCATTTAAGAAAAAGAAAAGAAAGGAAATGGATGGAAAGAAAAAAACAGTTATGTTCCAAGGTTTTTTTTATTAATGGAAGTAAGAAAGTTGTATTCTCAAGTTTATTTAAAGACGGAAAAGAAGGGAAGTGGAATGAAAATGATGACTAAAATCAATCCTTTCAATTTAGAAGGAAGTGGAAAGAAAAGAAAAAAAAGAAAAAGAAGAGAAAGGAAAGGAAGAGAAAATAAATTATTCTTTTTTATGTCCTTAAGTAATCTTAGAAACACAACGTAAGCACACTTCTTGTGTTTATTGTGATAAAGTTAGTGTAATTTACCTGTCCATCATCCAGTTCAACATTACCAGTACAAGCATATTAAGATAGACGTTCAATTTGTCCATGAAAATGCGTAGTATCAAATACGTGTATTACAAGTGCCTTCTCATTATAACATCGCCATCTTCACATAGGGTTTACCTTGTAAAAGCATCCACAATCCTCCTCCTTATACTTAGAAGTATATTAGGCTAAGATATAGTTTGTTATACCTTGTAATCATTATATACATGTTTAAATAGCCAGCGATGGAAACCATAAATAAGTTCTACGTCAATGAGAAAGTAAAAGTGATTTGGCAATGTTCTATCATTGACCACCACTAAATTAACCTTCAAAACTCATGAATTGTCACTAAATCAGCTTTTTAAAATCCACTTGAGAAGATTGGAGACGAGCAACAAAAGAAGAGAGAGAGAGAGAGGGGGGGGGGGGGGGGGGTTGAAGAGGGTGGGAGTGAGTAACTAAAAAGAATAAAACGGTCATTTAAAATCTCATTTCACAGAAAATACAATTTTGTTTTGATACAAACCTTACATAAAAAACACCCAAATTAATTATAAAGGGAAAATAATGAAACTCGCAAGTTGTTCTATTTTTGTAACGGTAAATGTGTGACATTGATTTAAAGGATAGGTGTTGTATTAACTGGGTCCACTTATCCGTTTTTCAACTGGGACCGCACCCCCAACCCGCTCAGAAGGAAAACTATTAATGATAAAAACTTCTAGCTTAACTCTGAGTGCTCAAATTACTACTTGAACTCATGGTCTTCTCATATTCACATTTCATGGTACCACACCTTAATGAATTATAGAGGTTTTAAAAAGGTTTTTTTATACCATTTCAACGTATATTTGATACATTTTTGCTTAAGACTATAAGGTAATTGGAACCATTTACCCAATCACACGATTTGTTTGCAAAATTTCAACCTTATCAACTCTTAAAAGTTTTTAAAACTTTAACCATAAATGTTAAATTTATCACAATAATTATTATTTTTACAAGTCCCTTCATTTGCCACCAATTGTTTAAACCATAAGAAAAGTATTATTATTTTCGAACAACAAATGTATGATTTTTCTTCAGAGGATAAGTGTTATTTTAATCATGCCCATTTAACTGTTTCTCAGTTAGGACTGCACCTTCAACTCTTTCAGAAGAAATTTTTTACTGAAAAAACCCACTAGCTCAACTTTAAATATTTTGCTCAAAATAAAACGTTAACCATAACCTTTCTGTATCTATATATTATAAATACGTTATTTTAACCGGTTGAATTAAAGATAATAACAAAATTAATAATCTCCCAATAGGCTTGTGTTGTACTTCACTCCCTTGAGACGAATAAGAAAGCGTGTGTATGTGTGTGATTTTACACCTTCTTGCAGCTTCTCGTTCTTTTTCTCATTTTATTCCTCGTCGGTTACGATTCTGAACAATACAAAAGATTCTCCAACGGTGCGTTTTCGCGTGTGTTAAACAAATCCTCCATTAATGCTCTCATTTCATCCCACCACCAGAAGCACACTTCTTGCACTCATAACAGTAAGCACCAATCTCACATGGGTTCTTGTTAATTTCCACCAATTCCCTTCAAATCTTCATCCCCATCGATCGATTTCAACCTTTTATACGTCCAATTTGTCACCAAAATCGTCAATTGAACAGCCTCTGAATTGGGTTTTTCTTGAATTCTTCAATGATGCGAGATTTTGGGATCCGATGGATTCTTTCAGCGACTTTTGGTTTTAACATTTGGATATTTGCTGCGGTCCCTCATTATCTCTCTTGAATTTGTGTGTTTGAGAGAGAGAAAATGAGGGATTTTGCGAAGAACCTGATTCTTTGAGCGCATAAAGAACAATTAACTCCAATTTTCTTTTATCTTTACCAAATTGTTCACTGTTTATGTGTGTGTTTACTGTGTTGGTTTGATTATACATGAAGAATCATCAATTTGATTCGAGATTTCAGTTCGATTATCTTACAATTTTTGAGTTGATTATTCATGATGAAATGTTATCAATTTTGCAGAGATGAAGAAAGGATCCACTCGATTTCCGGATGCGACGCGACAAACAGGTAAAATTTGGATCTTTGAACCAAAATTACCCTACTGCCCCTTGTTCTTGATCTAATTCACGTAATACCCAACAAAAATCTTGATGGAAAACAACAAATAATCTGAAAAATTTCGTCCTTTTTGAAGTTTTTTTCATCCCCAAATTGTGCATAAGTTATTATGTTCTTGAATTCCTCTGTTTTGTTCACTTTCTTGCTACATTTGCTTTGTTTTGCTTGTTATTGAAGGTGAGGGTAGTATTGTAATTTCGCATAGACCATCAAAGAAGCTGAAATCATTGAGTTGTGTGGCTGGAATAGATGATAAGTCTACTACTTGTAGCAAAAGAGTGAAGCTTCCCAAAAAGGTGATTCATTATCATATTCATATACTACTTATGGGGTGTTTGGATGTGCAATTTGGTTGTGATTATTGTGAATTGAAGAATCTTTAAGGCTAGTATGGTAATTTTACATATAACCTTTGGTTTGTTTTACAAGTTCTGATTTTTGTTACAATCATGTTGAAAAAGTTTGAATTGATTATCCAAACACTAACAAATGGTTACTGTAACTTTAAATCAAGATACATGGTTTAAAACTTATCCAAACACCCCGTTAGAGCATGTGCACGTCGCCCTTCAAGTATTAGAAAACTCGCGCGATGCAATTGTCTATGCATTTTTAGTCGGATCTAAACGTTTAACTAACTTTGTCGTTTTATTTTCTTGATTATATTGAGATATTGCAAGTAGGTGTCATTGCGGTTGGTCTTAAGTGAACTTGATTTTACATGATTTGATTCGAGTTTATTCATTAATCACTAGTTTCAGTTTTTTCCCCTCTGAAATTTGCAGCTCTTGGATGATAGTCATATGGTTAATCTTGTATCTGTTCCAAGAAAATCACGGTCAGGTCTGTTTAATTCGACATGGTACATTGTCAATTATGTCGCTAAACTTCTTTCTTTAAAATTTCGGTTTTTACCATGTAATTTTAATTTCTTTTTAACTTAATTGGTGAAATCTTGCTAAAAGAACAGATTTTTAATTGGTTTTTATGGTATACCAACATTTTGTAATTCTTTTTAGAGTGAGTCAAGATTCATGTTTGGAAATTGCTGCATTGTATTGAAACAAGATCGTTTTTAGTTCCTTCTGCAGTATTGAAGAAGCGAATCTCTGACCCGTCTTCCTCAAACTTAACAAACGGGATCTCTAGATGTGAAATGTCATCTACTGTTGGTAACAAGAAGCTCAAACTTGACGCGGTTAGTGATCTGAATGGCATGAATTCCTTCGGAGCGTAAAAATGTAAATCCACTGATAGAGCCTGTTTTCACCAATTGTTTCATATTATTTGCAGGATGAACAACACCACCCAGATGAAGAAGAAGCTGTTGCTGCTTTGCTTGCATTGACTGGAAATGACAACACCCATGAAATTAACTTAAACAACAAAATTTCAGAAACAACAGCTTCAAAATCCCAAGATCTGGTTCAAAAGCGCGTGCAGATTGAATTTGATGATCTGAATGAATCAAGAAACAGATTAGATGTTAAAAAGGTAGAATCTTTTTCAGTCTTCTTATGATTATCTAAGTGCAATTCTTGTGTGTATTTACTAGTGATTTTTTGCAGGACTCCAAAGGTGTTACTGATGGAAATGAGTCACGAAAGAGATGCTCTTCGCATGTGTACATATGCCAAATCATCAGGAAGTTGCAAATCACCAAGGGTAAAATGGTAAATTCATGCAAACAGTCGATAACAGATTCAACCCAAGATTATATTACCAATGTCAATGTTGGTATAAACTTAAACGAACCAATAACGGTTAGCAAAACCATCATTCAAGACCAGCCACGTGGGTGTGGGGTCGATTCGTATTTTGGCAACCCATTTTGTGACCCTTCACAATGGTCAAGACCTGTGTTTCCCAAGCAACAAACGTGGATGAACCCGTTTATGTCCAAGCCAACCCAATAGGGTTCTTTTGTAGAAGCTTCGTTACACAATGTAGTAGGATCCACACAGCAGCAGCTACCATTTAAAATGCAATTTGATCCCCATCCCCCTTCGGGATATGATGAAAATGGCGTTTTACTTCATGTGGATAGCCATCTGATCCTAAAGTTAGCGTTGCAATGAGGAGTTTAATAAGGGCGAATAGTTGCTGATGATTCGTCGAAGGTTAATCGAGTTGTAGGTGGATGGGTGTACAGATTATATAAAAAGATTTTGATTAGAACACATGTGACAACGATGAGATGAGATTTGTTTTCGAAATGCATTAAGAGTGAGTAACTAATGTATTTGGTTGACAAATAATGAGTTTTAAGAAATAGTGATTCTGAAATGAGGATGTTTATTATGAGTTGTGGACTAGTGACAGCAAGTGAACAATGTTTTTGTGGCCCTACTGGACCAGCCAATCGAGTTGGTAAACCGGGAACCAGACCCTTTGTCGGTTCAATTCGGTGCTCCTAAACCGTTGCTTTTCAAGCCGGGCAGTTGTAGCGAGCGACCAGTTAAACCAGTAAGCCGGGTTGGGTGTCGAACCGGATCCTTTTTGTTATAGTAAATTTCAGTGGTGTGACCCTTGAGTTAGACTAAGAAATTAATGTGACAGGTTCGCTTTCAGTTTTGAAAAAGTTGGTTATGTATATGTGGCTTTGTAATTTTGTGCATTGATGATAACACTTACAAATGAAAGACTAAATTACATAAAAACACCTTTATCTATATAACTAATTTTACTTTTCAACCTTTATTTTTACTAACTACACTAAACAACATTTATTTATATGGTTTGTTTCATCTTTGGTCCTTTAGTCTAACGGTCATTAGTTTGCGTCGTTAAATTAGGTCACGTGATTATCATATGGAGGTATATGCGGAAAACAACAATCAAATGCCATAATCTAAAAAAATCGATGTATTATGAAATTATGATTGGTAAAATGTTGAGACCGACAAGTAATAACTCAAACAAAAGATGATTGTATCGTATAATTTATATGTCATTAATAAACTTATTTTGTTGTTCAAAAAATATAATAAACTTAATACACAAAAATTAGATGCATGCCACATAGTTTAGATGCTTTTCATAATGATATGATTTTGAAAATCATATGATACAATAAACTTTTTGAAACTAGTATTCTAATTTGAATAAAAACATTTAAATAACTTCACATGACTTGCATTTTAGTTTCTATATATTAAGTTTATTATTGATACTTAAATCATATGATACAATAAGTTTTTATATAACCATTTTAAAAAGTGATGATAAGAACATACAAAAATGGTTTGAGGCTTTACTCATCATTCTCAACGTTTTACTGGTCGTATTTTTCTAATTAAATACACGTGGCTCGCATTCAATTTCTATGTATTACGTTTATTATTTATATTTAAATTATATGAAACCAAAATGTTATTGTAGCACTAGCATTAAAAAAGTGATGATAACAATGAATAGAATTTATTTGACACTTTACTCAGTCTCAATGTATTACTGATCATATTTCCTTTATACGTTGATTTGTTTTTGAATTATTCCACTTGAATACCTTTTTACACATATACCCTAATGTGATAACAATATGACTTAACTTAAAGATGCAATTTAACGACTGTTATACTAAAAAACCAAGGATGAAACAAACAATATACATGAACCTGGTGTAATTACTAAAGATAAAGGCTACAAAGTAAAACAAATTACAAAAATAAATATCATTTTCTGTATTTTACTCTAAATGAAATGTCGGCTCATGTTGGTACAAGTGCAGGATTATAAGTTATTTAGAAGTAAAACTGTTGTTAAAAACAAGGCAAAAGTAGGAACAAAACTCAACCCTACATTAGATGTTATCAATGGTTATAATTGATAGTGACAATTTTATAAATAGAGTTAATTACACGATTGGTCCCTCTGGTTTGCTCATATTGCAATATTGGTCCAAACTTTTGAGAAATTTTAGGTTTGGTCCCAACTGTTTACCAAACCGTAACAGTATTGGTCCTTAGTACTAACTTCTGTCAAGTTTCTGAGTTAAGTAGATGTAAAAAGACCAAAATACCCCCAACATAATTTAATAATATCTCTCTCTTCCTCTCTCTCTCTATCTATATATATATATATATATATATATATATATATATATATATATATATATATATATATATATATATGACCCACTTTATTAAAAAGTTGATTAAATATATTTCTATATATAATACCAAAAAGACCAAATCTAGCCCTCTTGCCGCAAGTCCGGCAACCCCACCACCGCAAGTCCGGCAACCCCACCACCGCAAGTCCAGCAACCCCACCGCCGCTAGAAGTTCGGTGACCCCCTACCGCAAGTAGTTTGGCGATGCCACCAACATCAACACACTATCATCGTCATCTTCTCCACCAACGTTTCCCTCCGGAACCACCATCTGTGACAACCCTAAAATATAGAATTCCATACCCTCGTATTAGTATGCATCATATATATTTAGATACGTGAACATATGCATGTTTCATACATACTTTTACGTGTGCATGTACCATCTTTTGTTAAAATACATATGTACATCACATGTCTATATGAACATATGTGTTATTCATTGCATGCTTGCATGCAAATACAAGAAGTTACGTATGCATGTAATCATGAACATGATTCCTTGGTACAAAACTACATATGCTCAAAATACATCAACAATACAACAATAAACAAACCAAATACAACCCAACCAAACATCAACAACACAAGTTAACATCAAGAGAAACTTAAACATCAACACAAACCTAAAACAAGTCTCTTACATTCAAACCTCAAACCAAAACACCAATTAAACAAATCGGCTCATTAAGCACCCGATTAGTGAACTAAGCCTTGTAATCATGACTTGATGAGTCATGAACTCTCTTGAAGTGCCACCTTGCACAACTTGGACACCAACTCCTTCCTTGCACCGCCACCTCCTCGGCTCCTCCTAGACACACCCACAAACCGCCACCTTTCACCCTAAAAACCAAACTAAGCAATCCTAGTTACACCACACAAGTCTAGGGAATAGACCTAATAATTACTAACCCCACTACTTGAAGGAGCTCGGCCGAAGGAACCGTTATAACACACCAAGCCTTCGACTATCCAAAACCGTATACCCACCTCCACTCAAACACCATTCAAGCGCAAAACTCTCGGTCACCACCATAACACCATAGCAAACCGTTGTTATCATCATATCTCTCGGTTATATAGCAGCAACATCCAAGCCTCGTGTAAACACCATCTCCCGAAGATTATCAAGAACACCAAAACCAAGCGGATTCTTAGGCCATCTTCATCATCTCCTCATACTCTCCCTCTGTCAAAATCAAGGTTCTAACCTCTAAAACTCTACTTGATTAAGACTATAAAGGTTAAACATGTGTTTAAATAAACACATGTGATCAACCCTTTTGATTAAACACTTAAGATTTTTATAAAAACATATGAAGTCAAACTTATTTTCCAGAAAAACTAAGAAGCTTTCAAAATCCGAAATAAACAAAACAAACCTTAAAAATCAAATTTATAAAAGAAACTATCAACAAAAGGGTTAAAAACCTAGATTTAACTTGTTAAAGTCAGTTCTTCATGTTAATGATTGTGATTGTGGGAACAAACATGGAATATATGTTTAAAATATTAGGAAAAAGAGATCTGAAAATTTTAGTGATATTTCTATAAATAAATTAATTTATATAAAATATCTAAGAATTTAAAAGGAAAAATCATGCTGGAAGAACCGACCCTGGCAAATGTATGGAAAAATTATATATTGACTATTACAATTTATAGGACTTACTGAGAAAATTTCGTGACCTAACTCAAAAATATGCCCAAAATATGAATTTTTAATCATTCTGTCAACTGAAAATCGGGAAAAATACTTAAATTATGAAATAAATTATGAGAAATTTATGGAAAATATAAAAATCAAAGTAGAACAGTCTGTGTAAAAATGGGAATTTTTGAGCATGTCCTGATATTTTTAATAAATATTGGTGAAATAAGAAAAATTGTAAAAATTAACTTTACAATGATTTAGGGTGTAAGAAAATTGTGAGAAACTATAAGAATTATGACAAATATTCTGACTAAATTTGACTAATTTTAGAGGCCCGAAGGTATTTCTAAAAAATTATTTAAATAAAGTAAAAACTATAAAAAAATAGGCTGAAAATAATAATAAAATGAAATTTTAGTATAATATGTCTAATATTAGAATATATCCACTGTAAAAGTTTCGTAATATATACATAAGCATAATTTCTAAAACAAATTTTATAATTTGAGGTGCTAAAAATGTTAAAGAAAATACATTTCTCTAAACTATAAGTATTTTTCTTTTGTTTATAGGTTATCATTGGAAGTAAAAGGTGAGATTCATAGCCCCGTTTTTATTTTATTTTATAAACCTTTGGGGGAAAAAGCATACAAATTTTTATGAATTGATGCATTATTAAGAATTTCTGAGATTTATGTTACAACCATTAATTCGGATGTGGAACCGTTAGATAATATTGGTAGCGCTACCTAGGAAATATTTTCTGCATTAACAGAATGAGTGTTGTGATGCTATATTATCTGATTTATGAATTATGATATGATAGTCATGAATGATCTGATTGCTAAGTAAGGTTTGGTTGTATTCAATGCATCAATGCTAAATGTTTATAATAAACCTATGAAACTCACCAACTTTATGTTGACTATTTTGAGTATGCTTTTTCAGGAGTTCATCATGACTAACAGCTTAATGTTCTCCTTTGATGTGTATAATGGCTGGGAAGAGATAGTGGGAAAAGTTTGTGTAAATCTGACAGTTAACTTGTATGACCTCAGTGTATCGGTGGATGCTCACTTCCATCGTCTCTAAAGATGTTGCTGTTAGATCTTTAATAATGTATTAGGATTATGTTATTTCAAATTTTGACTATTATGAATTAATGTAATCCTAACCTCTATGTTATGTATGAACTATGATATGTTATGTTAAGAAATATGTTGTGTTTATGTGATATTTGGTCAAGATTTGTGAATCAATGAGTTCTGAGCAAACAAGTCACACCCTAAGCATTTCACGCTTCAACCGGGATGTGACACCATCGTTGCCACTCTAACCACCATCGTCCACCAAGATCACACACCAACCTCAACCCCAACCCCGACTCCAATGATGTGGTGGTAGTAGATTCCGGTGAGATTGTGGTGGAAATCAGCGGGGGCGACAATGGCTTCTTATGGATGAAGAAGGCGGGGTGAGACATCTTTATCAAACGGAGCATGATCAAGAATAAACTGATAAACTCCAAAGAGAGAGAGAAGTAGAAGGAAAAGGGAGATGGATGAAATGAAGAAGATAATGCTAAACCAACAAGATTTGATTAGAAGATTGCTGGAAGAAGTAAACGAGTTGATAAGAAGAGCTGGTGTTGCTAATGTACCAACTGATTAGGAAATTCGGGATATGACTGACATATCTTAGTATACATTCATTCACAAGTCATCTAAAGCTGGTGGTAGTGGTGTTGGTGGATCTAGAGCTGGTAGGTGATGTTGGTGGATCTAGAGCTGGTAGGTGATGTTGGTGTTAAAACTATTAAAGCTAAGAAAAATAGTGGAGATGGTGATGTGGGAGGAAGCGGTGAAGGAGACGTTGGAGGAAATGTTGATGAGGTGATAGAGGTTGGATTCATAGATTTGGGGCTGTATATAGATACTGATCTTACTTGAAATGAAATGATCAGGGAGGAGAGAGCAGGATGTGAAAAAAGAAATGTAGAGCTCAACTTAATATATGAAGAGGAAGAGGTTGGAGCACAACTTGTGGACTATGATTCTGAGCCAGAATTCTATGAAGTGGAAGAGAGACCAATGACATACGTGGCTCAAAGGATTTCTACTGAAGGAGACATTATAAAGATGAATGAAGAGGATTGGTTCACAAAGGTGAAACAACCAGAAAAGCTAACCCCACTCTTTCAAAATATCATAGAACCGAACAGGAAAGAATCTGATAAGAAGATCTGAGTTGGAAGTACAATCCTAAACTGAAGATGTTTATGATAAAGAGGCGTGGAGGGATCTCATATCTGCACAAGAGGAAGGCGTTTAGGACTCTTCCTAGGTGAGATTTGAGAAGGCTAGCAGAGATCCCCCTACTAGAATTTGGTTTAAGCAAGCGTCACATTGCTAGAACATGAGATTTGCAAGGGCATTAAGGACAATTTTGCTACTTTTGGATACATGAAGACATAGAGGAGTAGGTCAAAGAAAGATTTAGATTGGGAAATGGGAAAGGGGAAGATAGTGCTTAAGCTGAAGCCTGCAAATACCGTCAATCGGGTGAGGATACCGGATCAGCAACTGTCAAGACCGTAGAAGTTTGAGAAATGGTTCTATGATAACCAATCTGGTGAGTCAGTAGTGCGCGTGAAGGACGGAAATGAAATATGGTTGTTTGATCCAATGGAGGTATTCACATTTAGTAATGATTATCAGAAGGTATTATGCGAAAATCAGATTAAGTTTGGTGCGGGAGAAGAGACCAAGGCGGAGGCTAGTTTGTTTGAGAGAGTGGCCAACAAAGCTAGGGGAGTCAGATCGGAGATCAAGCAGCTCGAAAAGAGTGTGCAAGAACATGATGACCTGGAAGCAGAAGTAAGGGCCTTGGCAAGGATGTTGGAGAAAGCATCGGCAGGAGCTAACCTAGAAGATCCGGCAGGTGAATACCCCCTAGGAGGAGTATTGATGATCAAGTATAGGGTGGTATTCACCTTGCCGTTAGTTATAGCTTAGTTATTATTGTAATAGGATCTAGTTTAGTTTTGTTAGTATTGTATCATGTGGCATGCGAAACTACATGAGAAACTGTAGTTTCGCTCGGTAGTTTCACATGGTCACTTAGCATGACAGTTTGTATGTGAAACTAGATCATGTATAAATATGTTTGTTTGTTGATCATTTTGTAAATCTTGGAACATTAATGAAATACTACTAATTTGAGTTAATTGTGTATTGCTAGGAGCTTATTGTTGTTATCTTTAAGCATTGTTTCTAAATCATCTTATCAAAAACTTATTTTAAATGGGTTTTGCTTGAATTATGTTTATTCTTGTATCATTACTTGGTCCCCAAGTTATTGGAATAGTGATAACTTGAGGACTCTGATGTTAAGACATCATCAAAAGCACGTTTAAACGATTATTTGGACCAACAATACATAAGAGATGATGAAGGAATCGCTTCTTCCAATCCAATATCTTCATATAAACTTTTCAAGTTATTTCCAAAAATGTCCGTATACTCGATGTCCTTAGTAAGAGCATCAAAGTCACCAAAATTTCCATCTCGTGATCAAAGGAGTATGATCAAAGGCTTGAGATCCAAGGTAAACCACACAGATTTTAAGTGAGTGTTCTTTTGAATTATGTTAGCTAACAAGTTGTTAACCTTTAAACCACATAGATTTCAAAGTAAGTAATGTTCTTTTGAATTATGTTTACACAACAAGTGGTTAACCTTTAAATAGTGAGGACGCCAGCTCGAGTCTCACTCGGGGAAAAATTTTCTGGTTTGAGCCAGATTTTTTCTAATAGTGTGAAGTCTCGGCTAGAAAACGTATATAAAAAGCTCAATTAAAATTAAACATTTATCATTCGAAACAATGTCGTACAATTGATGTTAAAAAAGTGACACTGATAGATCCACTAAGATACAATCAACTAAAATGGAAAAAAATACTCGATCTAACTATTACAACATATATATTGATATGAATTAAATAATTTTTGCTTAATTCTAGTTAAACGTCCTAAGCTAATAATTTATAACAGAATGATTAATGATTAATAAATTCTTAGAAGCACACCAATTTTCTTAAAACACAACGTAGCATATCTTGGTTTTTATAGCTTCCAATATATACCAAGTTTGTGTAAAATCCCTGAAACCACTCCCCAGAAGGTAATCTCAACAAATATAACATATAAAAGCGTCCCAAGTCTTTTGGAGTTCCAGATGTCAATAAAAACATGATCTCGTATCCAGTTTACCTAAAACACGAAAAAATATATATGTTAACACGATAAAGAGTTTCTCGTTATTAGATCATTAAAACTTTGGTGTTAGATGGTTATGTTACCAGATTGTCATCGGGATTCTTGTAGTACCAACCGTTAAAGAACCCTGCTAAAATGCCTTGTGCTCCCAATACAAAAACCAACATCGCGTTCATTCCAATCCATTCAAAGAGCAAAAATGGAGTCCGTTTTCCCCAAACATCAATCTGTGTGGTTTATCAAACAATCCCACAAGTCAAAATTACAAGATTGAAAAAGATTTATGTTCATTTTGTTATAAAGGTCGAACGAACATGACCACATGTCTCATTCATTCATCTAGGTTATATCTAAACAAACAAAACAAATATACATGCACTCTAAATAATAACATCTAAACAAAGATAACAACCATAGGAAATTAAATAGTATGTATATCATATCTTAAATAACATAAAAATTTTATGATAGGAAATTTGAAGTGTATATGTTCTATGAATGCTTTTCTTACCAGGATGTAGAAAACTGAAAATACTACTCCTGCTGCTCCAGCAGTGAAACAAACGTAACTGATACTATAGAGTTGCTTATTTATTGGTATCGCTGCATAAAATGAACTCTTTTGAAAGATTATAATTGAAAGAATCAACTAAATATATAATTAGGGTTGTTAAATCGAAAATTTACCATCAGTAAAATGAAGAAGAACTGCTATGATCAACAAGAAAATACCCATTGAGACCCATTGCTTGAGCCTCTCTTTATGTTCTTTGAAGTGGATCAACACATGTCCATAGTGAATGCCAATCACACCAGAGAGAATTGCTGAGATTGAACTGTAAAACATTTATTTCAATATTTTGTAGTATTTCAAGTTCGGTTAGGATTAGTATAGGTTTAGTATAAAGCGATAACGTAATTGTTTTGATTTCTTAAGTTGAGTTTAATAAATAAATAAAAAGTTTGCTAGAACGTATCTACTATCTTTCGCTTATGCTTTACCTGGTACGTGACGATTTACATGTTTTTTTTTTTTGTGCGTACCTTAACAGGCCTTCAGGTTCGAAGGGAGCGCGACACCAAGTAGGAGCGTCTGGACGAAGAGGACCAGATTCTGGAGAAGCAAGAGTGCAAGCCTGTATATTAACAACCACAAAAATATCATGAAAGTAGGTACAACTTATTATTTCCCTATTAATGTATATGAGTGTTTTTGTGTTTGCTTTACTTATAATATATGAAGAACAAACCTTTAATCGAATCCATACGGGCTGCGTGTAAATATGATTGATGCCCCAAACTTGTCTGTCGACGTAACCAACTGCGTTACAAGCAGGACCAAAGTGCCCTCTCATACCACATTTAACCTGAAACAACAAACACAATATCTAATTAACCATTGAACACAAACTTCTTTTTTGCATACTTTTAGAGATATCTACTATAAATCATATATGGATTCAATCTTACCGTAAAAGTCTCTGATGTATCGTCATCGTGTATCGTATAACTCCAATTGGGGACATATAGAGCAAAGGTTGTGATCATGTAAATAAGAAACGCGATGAACCCACCAAGCCTAATGAAACGCGTGACACAAAGGAATTAACAAAAGTACCATTTCGTGACATGTTAAACGTGTTAGATTTACCATTGCCATCTATAAGCTGAGAAAATGGAGAAATAACCGGGCTCTATGACTGTTGGTCTGAGCTTTGTGGTGAATGTTTCGATTAGGGCTACAACCATGTACACCAATGCTATTCTCTGCGAAACGTATGATATCATCGTTAGATCGTCATCGATGCATTGAGATTTCGGTAGATCGATGATGTTAAGAGTATACCTGAAGAATGCCACACCATCTAATTTTCTTCATGTCTACTCCATAAGATAAATCATATGGTGCATGAGAGTAACCTCCTGCAGAAAAGTTTAATTGCATCCTCAGGAGAATATTTCATTTAGCAAAACATTATTAGTGATGATGATCAGCATTACCTTGTAAGAGAATGCCCCAAAACAACATCTTTAATGTTCTTATCATAATCTTTCTTACTGCGTCCTTCATATTTGGAACCCTCTGCGAATAGGCGATTTATTAAAAATCAAATAAAAGACTCGCAGATAATTTAAGGGTCTTCGTGATTCGGTTGAACCAGTCGAAGATAGATACACAAACTTGAAATCCTTGAATACCAGACTTCAAATGATACATACCATTATATTTATAGGTATAAATTATGAAGGGTAAAGACCACAGCCCATTTATGACCTGGCGGGTTGAATAACCACCATTAACTAACTTTAACTACCTAACTTATAATAACGATAGTTCTTACCCTTATACTTAATAAATAAACAAGTTTAGTTTAATATTAACAGATTGATGGTTTTAGCTTATATTATCGTTAGTATGCATAAAGAATTCTAAAACGATAAAAATCGGTATAATGTATATATATACATAACTCTAAATATTCGAAAGTTAATGTACAAGATTTCATGGTTGGGTTTGTTTCGTCTGGTGAGAACTCTAGGCTAAACTGTTAAATATGGTTTCGAGATAAAAAAGAATTCACATCATTTGGTTATACCGATTTGGTGTTTTATACATTTTATTTATATTTTCCAAAATCAAAAGATTTTATTCTAAGTTCAAAATATTAATGAATATTGATACTTCATGTGTATAACACATACACATAAATCTACATATTCCCCGAATGAAAAGGTAAGTAAATAGAAAAAGTTAATATAACCCGTCCCAAATAATAAATACGGCCTAGTTAATCCATCAACTGTCAAAAGTTAATCGTAAATCATACTTATAAATCTTAAACTAGCCAAAGCACCAATATGTTTTGGTTTAAAAGGTTCAATTTCAACAATTTATGAACCCTAACAACTATTGTATATAGTTGTACCTTGAGAGCAAGGGCGATTGCGACGCCAACGATGAAGAGAAAGAACGGCAACACAAAATCAGCCAAGGTGCACCCGTTCCACGGTGAATGATCCATTCGCTCATACACTCCTCCCGCGTCATCTACTAATATCATTAGCTGAAACAACACAAACAAATGTTACTATTCTTACTAAACACTAATAAATTATATGGAAACCATAAGACTTATAATATGATCAACTTACTACAATGGTTAGACCGCGAAAAGCATCCAAAGTCGCGATCCTCTTACTCTTTTGCTTCAACATTGGCTTTTCACCACCATTCAGAATATCATCGTGTTCTTTCGTTATTGTTTTGTTCGGGTCTTCTTTTGGATCCACCATTACAGCCTTCGGTTTTTCGACATCCATAATTGGATCATGACCCGACCCTTCTTCTAGCCTCTTAGGATCCTCCATACTAATTGAACCCATTTGTTTACCTTACACAAGCACAAGCATATATATGCATATACATGTGTACGCATATGAATATATGTAATGAGCTTTTTTAAGGGGAAATACGGATAGAAGCCGGTTGCTCAAATTGTTAAATATTTTTGAAAGGTCTTATAAAAACAAAAAAGAACTTCCAAAATCTTGTTCCATTGTTAACAGATGATGGACAGATAAGGCTACTCATTAGTTGGATACTTGTTTTGGATTCTCGTATTTGTCGTAGTTGAATCTTGTACAAACCGAGATATACTCGTTTTTTTTTTTCATAGAATGACGAACTCATACACTCACTAACGGCACTTAAACCCTCAATTCATTGAAGAAAAAAAAACACTATTTCGATACATTGATACCATTAGGATACATATTATTTGATAAAAATCGGGATTAGTGTATCTATTTTATAACTTTAATGTTTTTGTGATCAACCTCTATGTACGTAAATATATGTTTTTAATTAGAAAATGAAAATTTTGCCGTCCATCAATAACTATGCATGTATTAGTTTATCAATTATCATGAAAAGGTCATAACGTTTAATAGAATACTGGAAAGAGGACAAGATGAAGGGGAATTAATAAAATATGTTTAGAATAGGTAAGTTCGAGCTAAAACAATTCATTACAGCTAATTAATAATTATTTTCATTCCTTTTCTTATTTTTTTATTTTATAGAAATAAGAATACATAAAATAACTTAAATATTTGTATCCAGAAAAACGCAGAACTTAACTGATGACGTTTGAAAGCGAACAATGTCTGATACACAACTGATTAAATCATAACGTTTTTATTTGAACACAAATTCATGTATAAGAAAACATTTAAATCGCAGGGGCTTTGAAGACTAGAGGGTGAACTTAAATGATGCGGTTTGGAAAATGATCAATTGTCTTAATAACCAAATGTTAATCGAATGTTTCAAAGAGCCAAATGGTTCATAAATAAAGTTGTTATAAAACTCAAACACAAGAAAAAACTAATCATTAAATGGTGCGGGCCCAAGTGTGAAGTATCAAACTATTTTCTATTTGCAGACATATAATCGCTTGTCTAATGAGGTTTCACTAAAATCGTCATAACTTGCCCTAAAAATCTCTGTTTAGGGCGTGCGACCAGTCAAAACAACCATTAGTTCGAGTAGCATGTTTCTAAAAACCACCATAGGGTCATCGTTCCGGCCCAAAAACACCTTATTTTATGAGTATTTTAACTTTTTGTGTTATTTCTAGTTTTTGTTTGACTTTGTTTATGGCCCAGTAAAAGACTAGTTTATGTTTTGAGGCCCATTAGAATTTTAGTTTGCTTTTTATATTCAATTAAAGATTGGGAGATAATTAGTGTTTGAAGTTTATAAAAGTTATTTTTCTCCTTATCACAAGTGTATGTTAGTGTGTGAATTTTCTGATAATCGGTATTCCTTGAGAATCAACGTTAGTTGGAAGAGTTGTTACTAATATTCTCCGTGAATCAAGAGGTTCATTTAGTTATCTTGCTTTTCGGTCAAAATCATAAAGTTTACAAAACACTAATATATTTAAATATTACTAATTACCAACCTAAATTGGCATTAATTGTTGTACACTAAGTATTAAAGGTTGTACATGCCTTTTTTTCTTTCTTTTAATTTTTTATTTTAAACCCTATACTTTTACATTTTTTACTATTTAACCCCTATAACATTTTCACTTTTAACTTTGCTCATCTATACTTTCATCTTTTATAGTTTTTCCGTTTTATATATTGGTCTAAATTTTGAGAGTGACACGCCCTAACGTGTGTGTGTGGTTCAACGTTGTAATGCTTATTTTTTCATTTAACAGCTCCGCCGCAACCTGTGGGGTCCTAGATGGACTTAGTTATTGTTTTTAATGTTTTACGTGTGTGTATGTGGTTCAACGTTTTTACGTATACTTTTCGCTTGATTTTATATCTTTTTTAATGCGAACTCTTCCCATGCTGGTGGTTGCTGACGGTGGTCTGACATTAGTGTTATTTGGTACGATTTTACGCATCCCCACAACGTGGGGGCCTTAATACTAATTTATATAAAATTCTAACAACATAAAAGATAATGATCAACTAGAAAAAAAAATAAACTAAATAAACTGAAAACATAATTAAAAAAAATTATTTAAATTCAAACTTGTATATGTTACTACATCATACACCCAACCTCTGAAAAGACTCGTCCTCAAATATTTGCTTAGTATCAAAGTCATATGTGTTGAAGGGAACATTCGGTCATTCTAGTTGCCCATCTAGACTAGTACATGGTAGGCTCATAAAAGGAACCCAATTCCCAAAGTAGAGGTGCACAAACCAGATTTATTGGGGTTGAATCTATTTTCATCACCATAGCCCGTTATTAAGTCCCTCCTCCAATAGTCGAGGTGCACAAACCAGGTTTGGATTTCAAACTAGATTGGGTTAAATTGGGTTCGGGTCATGCTCAAGAAATTCTAGATCGCGTACCTGGGTTCGTATTGTGTAATATATAAATAAAATGATGGATTCGTAGCGGGTTAAACTTGCTCAGGTCAAGGAAAACCTAGGTTGAAACTGGATTGGTGAATGGATGCCAGAACCTAGTTTGAAACACTTGGGGTATACTAGGTCGGAACCAGGTTGAAAGCAGTTGGTTGAACCCAGGTTGGTTTCGAATCGATTTGTCAGATCAGGTCAGGTCCGGTCCTAACTCGGTTTCATTGTGCATATCTATCCAATGATAGATTTGTCTTATGATGTAGTGGCCCACTATAACTAATTAATTAGTAGAATTTCATAGGTTGAACCCACCGGGAGAATCTAATTTTGACCCCTACTTTGAGGAAAAGAAACCATCATGTATACGTGGGGGTAATTTACTAATTGTTAATTCCACCGTGATTTTTGGTTGCCTTGTCACTAGTGGCTCACCACAATGTCTATATTTTTGTAAACAATATCATTGTGTCCCGATCTTTATTCTGGATATTTGAATGGCAATGAATTGATATTCCTTGAAACGCAATGAATTTTCTATATACTATATATACTCATTTGTAACTGTCGGTTAAGTGTTCCACTAGCAAACCACGTGTTGTGTTCTTATTCGTCCTCAAGTTTTCTTTCCTTTTATTTTTCTTAAGCAATTTTTTACAAGTTAGATAATGTCTTGCAAGACAAGTTAAAGATGGTTAATACAATCAGTTTCACAAGAGAAGAGTGTTTAGAGTATTTAATAGATCAAATAGGGAACCGGCTTTATGTAGAGGATGCTAAGAACACAAACAAGTAATGAGACAGAACAAAAGAACAAGAACATATAAATATGGTTTTCAAGAATGTTGTATATTGCTCTCAAATTTTTTTACAAGTGTTACAAAAGCATCAAAAGACAACCTAGAACATGAGATATTATATACTATATCCTACAGCCGGCTATATACTTTGAAAGACAGCTGAAAACACTAATCTAGACAACAAGATCAATGTACAGTCAAAAGGCAGATTGCCTTTTGACTTGTGACTATGACATGTCATAGCTCACATCCTAATATATTACAAAAATGATAAAAAATAGAAAGTAGAAAGTTACAAACTCTCAACCTTAATCTACAGTTGCAAAAGCATGGACCTTTTTACCAACTTATACAAGTCGAGTTGGTGAGTCTTTAGAGGTGCAACGAAAATGGGTCAGCTTTATACAAAAGTTGATCAGAGAAAACATGTCTTCTTTGTCTTCAGAAGAAACCAGTCTTCACTTTATTGGTTTCGGAAAACTTTGTCTTTGAAGCTTTCAGAAGACTTCATCTTTGACTTCGAAAGATTTGGTCTTTGGCTTCGGAAGATTATACACTTAGAATATTTTTCTATGAATAGTGTAAAACTTCCGAAGTAACTTCTACCTTGTTCATAATATGATAACTAAGAGCAAGTGGTATTTATGTTTATGTCTTTAGTTCCGACTTATGCGTTGCGGGTTCAAACCCTGCAACCAGCTTTTCTTTATGTTTTTTTTAATTTTCTTTTCTTATGCTTATTTAGGTTTTTTTTCTTTTGCGTTTTCTATTAGTTTTATTTAAATATATTCTTTTAATTTATTAGGTATGCGCTAGACATAATATTGAAACACACCAATTTTTACTTTCTTTTATTTGTTTAACCACGCTAATATCATGGGAACAATGAGCGTAACGAGGCACCGCCGTAATGTGCGGATTAAATTTTCTCCTTGATATTCATTATCCAAGTTTAGCTTTGATTTTTTTCAAAAACAAAATCTCAAGAATTCAACTGGTTAGTTTGAATTTTCAAAGGTGGGAGAACACTATTGTAATTCGGCTTAAGGTGGGAGAACAGTAGAACACTATTTCTAATTCGGCGAAAAGGAACTCCACCATCTAATCTATAGTATCTACACATATTAGGAAAGAATTTGTCAATATGTTAGCATCACGGTAAACTTATTACTTTAAATGAAAAATAAAGGGTCTTAATATACATACACTCATCCAGATAAATTAACACCCTCCTATACGCTGCGTATGTGTCCATACGCGACGTATAGGGTCGAATACACTGAAAACGAGGAAAATTCAGGGGGGCTGTCAGATAATTATACGTCCCATATAGCCCTATACGACCCCTCCTATACGACACATATATGGCTATACAACGCGTATAGCAAATTTCGACACTGACTACAATGAAAATTTAGGGGGCTATCAGAGGGGTTATACGCCCCGTATAGGGCTATACGACCCCCTATACGACGCGTATGAGACTATACGACCGATATAAAAAATTTGGGGTGTTAAACCCTAAAATAAAATATCAATACTGTTTAACTTTCCACACTTACTTTCAAATTTTCATTTTCATTTTATGTCATAGTAAATGGTCAATTTTGTCATACTTAAAAAATCTGTTAAACATTTATTGAAATACATAATTTTGCATTTTAATTACTAGTTTATAAACCCGCCCAATATACGTGTTGAATAAAATATTAAATTATTAGTTAATTATTAATATTTAAAATTTAATAATATTTTTTAGATAAAATATTATTCAAGTTACGTATAATAGTTACTTTCGATAATTAAACAATAATAATATTTTTTTAAACTTTCATCTTTAAAAAAGTTTGAATTTAAAAATTGTTTTTTAAACATTCCAAGTTTTTAAAAAAAATACTTTTTAATAAATATCATTTGTTTAAAAGTCCTTTGCATTAAAAACTTCATATTTTATAATACTTTGTTTAAAAAAGATAATTTTATAATAAAAAAGTCTTTTTTTAATTATCAAAAAGTTTGTTTCATAATCTGAAAAGTATATAAATGATATAATTAGCATTTAATGCATCATTAAATAGTTAAATTTTAGAGTAAATTACCATTTGCATCCCTGAGGTTTGTTATTTTTAACTGTTTGAATCCCTATAGTTTCAAAACCTTGAATCGCCCCCTGAACTTTTAATTTCTTCCTCGTTTGAATCCTTCAAGCTGACGCCGTTACCTGGCTCAGTTAAATCTGTCTTTTTTTCTCTTTCTTGCAGGGGTATTTTCGTCCTTTCTTCTTTATCTCTCATAAAACTCTTATAATGTTTTAACCTCATTGTAAAACCCTTTCAAAGTTTAACCTTTAACCTCTTTCAAAGAAATAGCAGAATCAATACTTCAAATCAAGGATTAAACATCTTCGTCATCATCTATACTAAAGATGGTTGGTCCTACGTGGTCCATTCGTGAAGTAGATTATCCATGGTTTGATCCAGTCGAAGTTTACGATATGTGTTCTTCAAAATCGTTTTGAAATTCAGAGCTTTATGTTATCATCATATTGTTTTAATATTACAGTATACATTATTGAAGCTAATGAGCCTAATTTATTCACACTTGAAATCCATCATGGTGGAGAGTTTGTGAAGTTCCCTAGAAGAATGTATGTGAAGGGTAAAGTTACATATGTGGACATGGTAGACAGTAATCTGTTTTCAACCTATGATGTTGATTCTATGATGCAAGAGTTAGGTTATGAGGTGGATGAGGTAATGTATTACAATTTTAAGATTCCGGGGCATGACTTGGATTTTGGTTTAAGAGCTCTTGGTGGTGATTTGGATGTGCGTAACATGCTACAATATGTGCAAATGTTTAAGTTGATTGAACTCTACATAGAACATAAAGTAACAAGGCTGAACACCTATTTCCAGTCTCCTAACCAAGGTGCGAGGGTGATTATTGAAGAGATTGATGATAGTGGACCATCTATTCCTTGCAGAAGGCAGTTACAACTTGAATGGTTTGAACAAGACACTGATCAAAGTGTAGATGCACATGATGCTCATGAAGGTGTAGATGCACATGATGCTAATCAAGGTCATGATGCTCATGAAGGTGTAGATGCAGATGATGTTAATTTAGGTCATGATGCTCATGAAGGTGTACATGCACATGATGCTAATCAAGGTGATGATGCTCATGAAGGTGTAGATGCACATGATGCTAATTAAGGTGATGATGCTCATGAAGGTGTAGATGCACAGGATGCTAATCAAGGTCATGATGCTAATCAAGGTGTAGATGCACAGGATGCTAATCAAGGTCATGATGCTCATCAAGGTGTAGATGCACAGGATGCTAATCAAGGTCATGATGCTTATCAAGGTGTAGATGCTCAATTTGTTGATGCACAAGGGGTTGAACCAATAATTAATGGCCAATAGGTTGAACCAATGGTAAATGCAGAGCTAGAGGTTATTGTGGAAGATGCACTTGGAATGTCTGAAAGTGACGAAGAAGTTCAAAATGAAGAAATGGAAGTTGATCAACAACATCAGCACAAAAATGATTTTAATGACATTATGAGAGATGATGTTTTACTGTCAAATTTTATAGAAGCCTTTCGTTCAGAACAAGATAACAATGATGAACATGTTGAGCAACAACATCATAACAATGATGAACATTCTGGTGGATCTGATTATGCTGATTCTGAAACTGATGATGAAGATTTTATTGTAGATGTAGATAATCCTTTAGAGGATGTGGAGGTTGATATGGAGGAGTACAAAGCTTTTGTTGACATGAATGTGGATGATATGGCTAGTGATAATAAAAGTGATGAAGATGAAAGTTTAGAGGTTGATTTAGATAACTTTGATAGTGATAGTGATGAAGATGATGCTCCATCTAGAAGGGCAATTAAAAAGCTAAACCAGAAGAATAGAACTGGAAGTCAATTGCATCATCATTACTCTATGTTGGCCAAGCTTTTGGGGATAAAGAAGTGGTGAAGGAAATTGTTAAGTCAATTGCTGTGCAAACAAGGAGGCAACTTGTATTTGTAAAAGATAACAAGCTAAGAGTTCGAGTGGTATGTTATGGAACAAATCCTGGGTCAGTTTGTAGTGAAGGGCAAAATGGGGAATGTTCAAAGGCAAGTGGGTCCAAAAGAAGGGAATCTGGAAAAGACAAATGTAAGGATTCCTTAAGTCTGATGCAACCCAAAACATCCAATATGTCTCTGCAACATGCACTAAGTACTGAAGTAAAGAATGCTTCGGAAGTTTTACACAACACACTAGAAAATACTCTAAGTGTAAAATCTTCCGAAGTCAAGACCAATATCTTCCGAAGCCAAACATGAAGTCTTCCGAAGCCTCAGAGACAAAGTCTTCCGAAGCTTCAACCTATGAAGACAGATTTCTTCCGAAGACTTTTAGTATACATGCTTTATCTGATGTACTGTTCCATAAAGCACCTTTTTCGTTGCATCTCTGTAAAGTCACCAACTTACATGAGTTGGTGAAAAGGTCCATGCTTTTGGTAACTGTACATTGAGGTCTTGAGTCTGTAACTTTCTACTTTATGTACTGTATCCTTTTTGTAATAGATAAGGATGTGAGCTATGGCATGTCATAGTCACAAGGTCAAAAGGCAGATATGCCTTTTGATCCTACAATTGATTTTGTTAGTGTCTAGTCAATTGTATCCAGCTGGCTTTCAAAGTATAGTCGGCTGTAGGTTGTAGTATAAGTATTCCAAGTTCTTGTATCTTTCTTTATGCTTTGTAACACTTGTAAAAGAACTTGAGAAAGCAATATACTGCCTCCTTGAAACCCAACTCTCTTGTTCTGTCTCTTTACTTTACTTGTGTTCTTAGTATCATACTTGGTTAATCCAGTTCACTGTTTGATCAAAGTTTAGTTGTTCTCCTCATTGTGTTGTTGTGTTGTAATTTGTTCAAGCCCTTAAACGGTCCTGCAATTGGTATCAGAGCTTTCCAGGCTCTTGATATAAGATCTCACCATCTTAAGATCCCTCACACACACAAAAAATAAACTCTCCAAATGGCATCCATCTCAAAGACTGATATGGAGACTGGAACCATGAACAAATCCCCACTGATCACTCTTGATGATTTTGACACCTGGTGTATGAGAATGGAAGGTTTCATCAGGTCTCTTGATTCAAGAATGTGGGAATCTGTTGAGAATGGACCTTTCATACCCAGCACTCCTTCTGCTACTGGTGCTGGTATGATTCCAAAAGATGTGGCCAACTACTCTGATGAAGATAGAAAAAGAGTAGAGATTGATAGGAAGGCCATGACTGCTCTTCAGACTGCTCTCCCAAACTCTGTATACAGAGGCTTTAAGAAGTGCAAAACAGCTAAACAGCTGTGGGATGCACTGAAGCTGATGTATGAAGGCTCCTCTGAAGCCAAGGAGAACAAGAAGGATCTCCTGAAGCAGCAGTTTGAAAACTTCACCTTCAAAGCAGGTGAAACCATGACTCAACAATACTTCAGGTATGTTGAGATAGTGGATACCCTAGTGGATGGAGGAGTTCCTCTTGAGAACAGGGACATTGTAAGGAAGTTCATGTCCTCACTTCCTAGGCAATGGACACACTACTGTGTGGTGATCAAGAGGACTGAGAACCTCAAAACTCTTACTCTGACAGAGTTATATGGGATTCTCAGTGGATACCAGATGGAGATGAACATGCAAGGTTCATCTGGCAACTCCAACAATCAAATGGGTTCAGCCCTTCATGTGGTTGAAAGGGATAGCATAGAACCCCAACATCATCTCATATGCTACCCTGACAACTCACAAAAGGGTCCTTTCATCACCTTCCCGGAGACACCCAGGGAGAACTTTACTCAAGGAAGCCCATTCCAAGAGACAAGTTCTTCTCAAGCCTTTGTGTCTACTGATGAAAGCTGTGGGAACTCTCTCTTCACTCTTGAAGACCTGGACTGTATCCATCCAGATGACCTGAATACATGGAGATAGTTCAGCAGATGGCTCTCCTCACTCACAGAGCCAAGAAGTTCTACAAGAGAACAGGAAGAAGGTTTCCAAGCAATGCTACCAGTGGAAAGTTTGGGCTGGATAAAAGCAAAGTTAAGTGTTACAACTGTAACCTTATGGGTCACTTTGCTAGGGAGTGTAAGGCACCTAAAACAAATGGGGGCCAAACACAACCCAGACCAAACTACACTGACAAAGCCCCTCAGAATGAGAAGCCAAAGCAACATGCTGCTGTTGCTGTTGAAGAGGGAGGCTTTGACTGGAGCTTTCAGGTGGAAGATGCTTCTCCAAACCAAGCACTGATGGCAGACCATGATGAAGCCAAGGTATTGGAACATCTCTGTACTCCTGAATGCATTGCTAAAGTAAATAGATACAGGTCCTATAACTTAGAGATGAGATCTGATCTTGAGTCATTAAACATATTAAAATCTGATTTTAGAAAGTCTGAAAATGATTACAAGTTAAAGATAGAGGACTTGGAGAAAACCATTTCAGTACTAAAACATGAACATACAGATTTTAGAACTCAGATCCAGGATCTCATAACTAAGTTGACTGAGTGCCAGGCTGAGCTTGTGATCAGCAAAGCCAAGGCAGAGAAGAGTGTTCTTGAAGAACCTTCAAGAACATGATATCCTCATCCCTGCACAACAAAGTGTGCTATCAAAATAGACAGGGACTGGGATCAAATGAGATAGCTCCTCCACACACAATCTTGTCTGTAAGATCTCCTAGGTGTGGAACTTGTGAAGATGAGCTTCCTCTCATAGATCCTATAAGTGAGGATGATGAAGAAGTGATAGTGAAGAATTCCTCTGAGAAGAGTGAAGAAGAGGATTCTTCCAAGGGCCACTATCCTTCTGAGGAGAAGAAATCTACTGTGATGACCAAGTCCAAGAGAAAGAACTTGATCAGAAAGAGCAAAAGGAAAGCAAAGAAGGCTCAAGAGATCAAGGCTACTTTTGATGCTAAGCAGAAACAAGTTTTTATCTCTGCAGGTTTCAAAGTAGTAAGGACTGAAGACATCAACCAAGACTCCTCAGCTAAGAGTCCTGGTTCTTGTTCAAATCATCTCAGTACAAAGAAGAAGACTGAGCTGCTGTGTACCACTGCTGCACAGCCTGGACCATCAAACTCCAAGAACAGTTCACAGCCCAAAAGAACTGTCTCAGCATCTACCAAGATGAAGGTGGAGAAGGGATGTGACCAAAGCCAGTCTTGCTCTCAAAAGGAGACTCCTTTGAAGAAGAAAATGTTAGTGTCATGTGTGAAAGTACCTCTCATATTGCTAAGGATTGCCCATACAATCCTAAAAGTACTATCCACATGACCAATACAAAGACTTCAAAGAGTCTCAAGAAGATTCAAGCTTCGGAAGGAAAGTCTGTTTCCTTCGGAAGCTCCAAATCAAAGAAGAAGGTAAATGGAAAATTACCTTCGGAAGTAAAATTGGTCTCGGAAGAAAGGAGTTCTTCCGAAGCACTGAAGTCTGCTGCAGTGACTGTAGAATCTTCCGAAGGTTCAGTCATCAAAACTTGTGAAGTCCCAAAAGCTTCTAAGGTTTTGAAGGTCAAGTCCAAGACTCCAAAGGTGGTGTGGAAGTCTAAGAAAGACCAAATGACTGAAGTTTCTCCATCAACAACAGCTGAAGATCCCCATAGTACAACCATAGGATCTATTACTGTTGCATTACCTTCTATTACACTTAGTGAGCCCAAGACAAGTAAGGCTTGGGTTTCCAAATGTAACTAATCATTTTCTTTGTGCAGGAACAGCTCAAGACAAGCAGGAATGTCTGGATAATTGACAGTGGCTGTTCCAGGCACATGACAGGCAATAGGTCTCTACTCCATAATTTTGAGAGAATTGATGGAGGACCAGTTGCTTTTGGAGGAGATGAAGGTGGTTACATTTCAGGAAGGGGCAAGGTCACAAATGGTAAGCTCAGCATTGAGAAGGTAAACTTTGTTAAGGAGCTTGGGTACAATCTTCTGAGTGTATCCCAATTTTGTGATCAGAGTCATAACATGCTCTTTACTGAGCATGAGTGCATTGTTCTCAAGCCTGGAGTGGTCATTCCTCATGAGCATATCCTGCTCAGAGCCCCCAGAAAGGGAACATGTACAAGATGGATTTGCAAGAAACATCTCCCTCTGGAGAAGTTTCATGCTTTCTATCTAAAGCAAATAGTGATGAGTCTTTCCTATGGCATAAAAGAATGTGCCATGTAAACTTTAAGAACATGAATAAGCTAATTAAACATGATTTGGTAACTGGAATGCCAAAGAAAGAGTTTACAAGTGATGATCATTGTGTTGCATGCCTGAAAGGGAAGCAACACAAGGTATCTCACAAGCCTAAGGAAAAGAACTCCATCACTACTCCCCTACACTTGTTACATATGGATCTCTTTGGCCCCACCAGTGTAATGAGTCTAGGAAGGACCTCTTATTGTTTAGTGATCACAGATGATTTTACAAGATTCACTTGGGTTTTCTTTCTTAGAACTAAGGATGAAACCCCTGAGATTCTGAAGAATTTCATCTTAAAAGTTGAGAATCAAAGTGATCACAAGGTCAAAACCATAAGATGTGATCAAGGAACTGAATTCAAGAACCAAATCCTTGATACATTTTGTGATGAAAAAGGTATTACAAGACAATATAGTGCTCCCAGGACTCCTCAGCAAAACGGAGTTGCTGAGAGGAGAAACAGGACACTTATTGAAGCTGCAAGAACTATGTTGTCTGACTCTAAACTGCCCATCACCTTCTGGGCAGAGGCAGTTAATACTGCTTGCTATGTGCAAAACAGAGTTTTAGTAGTTAAGACACATGGTAAGACTCCTTATGAACTTTGGCACAAGAGGAAACCTTTCATTGGTTTTCTCAGGTCATTTGGATGTCCCTGCACCATCTTGAATACCAAGGATCAAATTGCCAAGTTTGCTGAGAAATCAGATGATGGACACTTCATTGGATACTCTTCCCAAGCTAAGGCTTATAGAGTATACAATCTCAGAACTAGAATTGTTGAGGAGTCAGCCAATGTGACTTTCAATGAACACACACCCTGTGTGGCTGGTTCTGGTCCTGATTGGCTATTTGATCTTGATTTAGTTACCAACTGTTTTAACAAATCTTGTGAGAATATTTCAGGATCTGCAGAAAATTTAAATACAGGTGATCCTGATCCAAGATTTGAGCTAGGAAGACCCTCAACTCATACATCTTCAGCTCCAGTTGGAACTACTTCAGCAAATGAGGTTTCTATCAGCACAACAATGACAAATTCAGCTGATGCCTTCAAATTCCAGCTCAGAGGCTCCTCAACCAGATAAAGATACCTCAATTGTAGAAGACAACAATGGTGATGGTGATAGTGATCAGGAATTCCTTGATGCTAATAACCACACCATAGATGACAACATCAATGATGTCACACACTCATTGGATCAAGTTAATCTTGATAAGTGTGGTAATGTGGAGGGTGAATCATCTATGCCAGATCTAAATTTCTCAAATTTGGATCTCTCTCAGCAACTTGCTGTGATCCCTCAGCTAAGGATCCACAAGTCTCACCCCACCACAAACATCATTGGAGATGTTGTCACAGGGGTAAGAACAAGAGGACAAACCCATGAAGCAAATGTTTGTCTTCACTCTTGTTTCTTATCTCAGATAGAGCCAAAGAAAGTTGATGAAGCTCTAAAGGATGGAAGTTGGGTTGAAGCTATGCAACAAGAGCTGCTTCAATTCAAAAGGCAGAAAGTTTGGAACCTTTGTCCTCTTCCTCATGGGAAGACTACCATTGGAACCAAATGGGTTTTTAGGAATAAAAGGATGATAGAGGAATCATCATCAAGAACAAGGCAAGACTAGTTGTTCAAGGATACACACAAGAAGAAGGGATTGACTACACTGATGTCTTTGCTCCTGTAGCAAGATTAGAAGCTGTTAGGATATTCCTGGCATTTGCTGCATCCAAGAACTTCAAGGTCTTTCAACTTGATGTAAAGTGTGCTTTCTTATATGGAGTGATTGATGAAGAGGTTTATGTCAAACAGCCACCTGGTTTTGTAGACCCTGATCATCCTGATTATGTCTGCAAGCTTGACAAAGCTCTTTATGGGCTGCATCAGGCACCCAGGAAGTGGTATGAGACACTGTCTGAGTATCTTTGTAAACATGGATACAGGAGAGGTACTATAGATGGAACTCTCTTCATCAAAGGACAGGGAAATGACTTATTGCTAGTTCAAGTATATGTTGATGACATCATCTTTGGTTCAACTAATCCAAAGCTCTGCAAAGACTTTGAGAAGCTGATGAAAGACAGATTTGAAATGAGTGCAATGGGAGAACTCAATTTCTTTCTGGGAATTCAAGTGAAGCAAGTTGAAGATGGCATCTTCATAAGTCAGTCAAAGTATGTTCAGGACATACTCAAGAGGTTCAACATGACTGATTGTAAGATTGCTAAGACACCCATAGCCAGAAACCACTCCCTTGGACCTGATCTTGAGGGGGAGTGTGTAGATGAACATTTATACAGGGCTATGATTGGGTCTCTTATGTATCTTACAGCTAGCAGGCCTGATATCATGTTTGCTACATGTATTTGTGCAAGATATCAAGCCAACCCTAAGATGTCTCACTTAATCACTGTGAAAAGGATTTAAGATACCTCAAAGGTGCTTCAACACTTGGTCTATGGTATCCAAAGAATCCTAACTTCAATCTGTATGCCTATACAGATAGTGATTATGGTGGTTGCAATATGACTGCAAAGTCTACATCTGGGGGATGTCAATTCCTTGGTGGAAGGGTTGTCTCATGGCAATGCAAGAAACAATCCTGTGTGTCTGCATCAACTGCTGAGGCTGAATACATTGCTGCTGCAAGCTGCTGTGCTCAAGTGCTTTGGATTCAAAATCAGATGCTGGACTATGGATTTAACTTCAAAGAGACTCCTATCCACATAGACAACAATAGTGCTATCTCTATCACTGAGAACCCTGTGCAGCACTCAAGGACCAAACACATCAATATCAGGTATCATTTAATAAGAGATAACTATGAAAAGGGATTAATTAAACTAGTCAAAGTTCATACAGATGAACAATATGCTGATCTGTTTACAAAAGCTTTTGATGAACAGAGATTTAAATATCTGATATCAGCTATTGGGATGATTAACTTTGAGTAGACTTTTTCTTAAAACTAATTCTAATTATTTCTTCTTAAAATATGTGTGTCCTAAGTTGTCTAGTTCATCACTTTCATAAGCTCATGTTTTCTTTGGATGAAAATTCTTTTTGAAGACTTTCCTTAGATTCTTGAAATTTTCTGATACTTTGGAAGATAAAATTTTATCTTCGGAAGAAAATCATGTCTTCAAAATAAATAACTGTCTAAGAGATTTTACCTTCGGAAGAAGTCTAAATCTATCTTCCGAAGCTTAAATTCTTATCTCAGACACTTATTGTTTTTAAGGACTTTTTCCTTCCGAAGCAAAATTAACTCTCGGAAGCTTTGTTGATTCTTATACAAAGCATCCAAGTGTTTATTTCTCTTCCGAAGCATAAATTTTCAAGACTCTCAGAAAATCTTCCGAAGCCATTTTAGCTTCGGAAGCTTTTTCATTAAAACTTCCAAAGACAATTTACCTTCGGAAGCTTTTCGAATTCCAAGAAAACTACTTTTTGAGCAAAAGTAAACTACTTTTTCAGAGGTGGGACCGACTTCCGGATTTCAAAGTTTATCCTCTTTCATTAACTTTGGTTCAAATCCCTTTCACATAAATACCCAACGGTTCCCCCTCTTTCTCACTATCTTCCTCAATTCCACTATTCCTCAAACCTAATTCTCTAAACCGCCTTTGCTTTCTACCTTTCTTCACCCTTAAGCTTCTGAAATGGCCAACCTTAACCGCAGAAACAACCCAGATTCTCCATGCAACTTCACAGGCAACACAATCAAGTTGCTCTGTTAAGCTCTGAGAAAGATGCAAGTTTCTCAGAGATTTGCCAATTCTTAACTCTATCCAACTACTTCACCTCCCTGACCATTGATCCTACTCTATATGAGGATCACTTGCTTGAATTCTGGAAGACCTGCCAAGAGGTCATATGGATGGGGAGAAGGCACTGTCTGCCACAGTGCAAGGGAGGACAATCTTCATCACTCCGGCCATCATCAACCATCATTTGCAGCTGGATGATGAAGAAGGTGAGTTGTCCTTCCTAAAGGAAGCTGTTAATCATTCCTTTGAGCAGATGGGCTATGAGGGAGATTTCTCTGTAAAGACCTTCAGGAAAGGGAAGGTCTCATCCCAGTGGAAATACCTGCTCCATGTGGTTATCCACAGCTTATCAAACAAGCATGGTGGATGGGACCAGATTCCTGAGGATCTCTCCTTTATAGTTCATGGAATGGTTCAGGGGGTCAAGTTCAGGTATTCTCAATTTGTTTATACTAATTTACTTGCAAACTTGGACTCCTTAGAGTATTACATGTTTCCTAGATATGTTCAACACATTCTCAACTGTGAACTGGGCTCACAGTTGAGGGAAACAAGTAATATTCTTAAATTGGGACAGATGAAGCCCGGCATCTTTAAAATAATGAAGAAGCCAACTGTAGGCTTCTCAGGGGTAGAAACAGCCCTAGTCCCAAAAATGTTAGAGCTCATTGCTCAAGGTGACAACCTAGCAACACAAGCTAGTGTTGAACCCACACCTTCTTTTTCTTTACCACTAAAAAGACCACAAATAACCCTCACCTACCAAAGAAAATCCAAACGAACCCCTGCTCAGGCTATTGAGTCTGTGCAGGTCCCCATATACTCAACCTTACAGGAGGAAGTGGACACTAGAGCTCCCACTTCCCCTGAGGAGCAAACCACTCCCATTTCTTCACCTATCAGGGCTGAGGTTCCTCATGCTCACCCTGATGAGCTCACAAGCCCAACAGCCTTAAGCCTTCACTCTGAGTCTCAACACTCAAGTGAACAACCTTCAGGGGACAGTTACCATCCCCAGCCTTTAGATCTCAACCAACCAATTCCCAACCTATCCTTCTATACTGATGAAGACTTAGGATTCAGTGAGTACCATGAGTCTCTCTTCTCCTCCCCTACTCAAAGAGAGATGAGTACCTCTGATTCTCCTCAGTTTATCCCACATCAGTCACCTGTTACTGAGGTGGACACTTCTGAACATGTTCAGGATGTCCATATGGAAGAGGCTCTCACTTCTGAAAGTGATTACATCATTAAGACCTCAACCATGGCAACTCAGCCCACTGGCATCTCAACTGAGACTGCTAGTGAGCAGAGGAAAACCAGCAGCCAAGAACCTCAAGCTGGTGGTGAGAGAGAGGACTTTGGTCCAATCATCTCATCCCCCAATGATTCTTCTGATGAAGAAGAGGGGAATTTGAGACTAAAGGTGCAAAAACTGTCAAAAACATGCTCCTATTTAGTCTCTAAGGTTAGTCACCTTGAATCTCAGGTGACTACCTTACAAAACAGGGTCAATGATCAGCAACTTCAGATTTCATATCTAAAGGAAAAACTAGCTGGGAGACCTTTAAGGAGAGCTCAACCAGGAACACAAGAACCTGTGAAAGTGATTGACTTATCCTCCAGCTCACCTATGCAAGTGGGTGATGCTACCAAAAAGGGGGAGAAAGTTATTGCAGCCACAGAACCTGGAAGTTTTTCACAGAGAATGGACATAGAGGATTCACCATCCTCACTTGCTGTTGTGCATTCTCAGCAACTTCCTCAAGTTCACATTAATGTGGACTCTATAGACTCTATCATCAGGAGTCTCTTTGAGGAAGGTATACCAAGGGCTGTCTCATCTCCACCACAAGGAACTGCAAACTACATCATAAGGTGGAGGTATGATGCTGACAGAAGAGCCCTTATCCTTCACAGAGTTCAAGGGCAACAAGAAGTTTTTGATTTTCAAAACTTGAACTTCTATGAAAGATTGGACTAGTCAACATGCCACTTGTCAATCCAAGCAACTCAAGACAAGCTGACAGATTGGCTCAAAGAATCCAAGATAGGATCCTTGCAGAGTTCACTCTAAGAAGGAGACTTAGGCAATCAGGCAATGTCATCGGTCAACTGGATGTTGAGGTGGACCCTAAGATTAGTTTCATAGGGGAAACCTTGACTGAAGGCCCAGTGGCAGAACCTGAGACCCCTGTCTCATCATCAACAACTGCTGCAGAGGTTCAAACTCCTTCTGAGACACCTGCTGGTGAAGGTGTTTCTCAGCCTCTCTCTGGCCAGAGCATGGAAGCTACACCAAGCAATGAAGGCCAAGCCTCTATCCACCCTGAGTCACAAAGGTCTGTGGGTGACAAAGGGAAAAGGATAATGACTCCTGAGGAAATTGAGGAGGAAGAGAGAGAGAGGAAAAGGAAGCTAAGGGGAGAAAGTTCCTCTGGGTCATCTAGCTTTATGCAAGCTGCAATCAGGGCTGCCCCCAGACCAAATACTCAAGATGATGAGTTAAGGGCAGTCAGGATTACTTATTTACAGACCAGGAACTATGTATTGATGAAATCATCTCCCTCCCCTTAGAAGAACTGAATGAACTGGCTGACATGGAAGTGTCAAGAGAGATGAAAGAGAAAGAGGATGCAAGGCTACTTCTCCAATTCAAAGAGGAGAGGAGACAGAAAAGACTCTACAAGCATGCTCCCACTCTCTCTCCAGTTCAAGAAAGTCCTGCACAGGAAGATGTGGCTCCACAAGAACCTCAGGTAGACAAAGAAGAAGATAGGATCAAGATGATCAACTACCTGAGTGCCACAGGCTTCTATCAGGCAGATGCACTTCTTCCCCTGTCGTATGACTTCATTGAGTTTGAGTACCTAAAGCAACTTGAACTTGAGCTAGTCAAAGAAAGAAAGACAACCAAAAGGAAGCTAAGGGAAGAAGCTGCAAAGTCAAGAGCCATCATCCAAAAGAGTGTAAAGAAGTCTGCTGATAGACAAAGGATGATGAGCTTCTTGAAGCTGTATGGATTCTCCGGAAGGAGACTTGGCCCTATGTCTCTATCCACAATGGATGAGCATATAAGGGTGATCAAGCAGAAGATTAAGAGTGGTGAACTGATTGACTTGCACTCTCTTCCAAGTCAAGTCCCACCTGAAGTGGAGGTTAAGTTTGAACAACCTGAGACACCTCAATCCGGACCTCCAGCTGAACCTCAGCAAGCTTCATCTTCTGATCCAAGGCAGGGTCAAACTCCCTCTCCTTCTGAACCTGTGAGGGAGGAACACCCAACTGAGAAAGACAATGATGATCAACAAGGTGCTGCAGACCAGTCTTCTCAGTTAAAGTCATCTAAGAGGAAGAAGAGAATGGCTTGTAAACCAAAGTCAAAAAAGAAGAAGCCTAAGTCATCTACCTCTGCACCTCAGGCTGAGTCAGATCAACCTGAGGAAGTGCATGATGAGGCAGCCCAATCAACTCCTATGCAAGTGGCTCCTCTAACAACGGAGACACCCATCTTGTCCTGGACTTACTCTACCAATCCAGAAAGATGGCATGTAATCAGAGATCAAGGTGTTGAAAATGTCTACACTTGGCAACCATCTTGTCCTGGACTTACTCTACTAAGTACTGAAGTAAGAAATGCTTCGGAAGTTTTACACCATACACTAGAAAATACTCTAAGTGTAAAATCTTCCGAAGCCAAGACCAATATCTTCCGAAGCCAAACATGAAGTCTTCCGAAGCCTCAGAGACAAAGTCTTCCGAAGCTTCAACCTATGAAGACAGATTTCTTCCGAAGACTTTTAGTAAACATGCTTTATCTGATGTACTGTTCCATAAAGCTGGACACCTTTTTGCTGCATCTCTGTAAAGTCACCAACTTACATGAGTTGGTGAAAAGGTCCATGCTTTTGGTAACTGTACATTGAGGTCTTGAGTCTGTAACTTTCTACTTTATGTACTTTATCCTTTTTGTAATAGATAAGGATGTGAGCTATGGCATGTCATAGTCATAAGGTCAAAAGACAGATATGCCTTTTGATCCTACAATTGATTTTGTTAGTATCTAGTCAATTGTATCCAGTTGGCTTTCAAAGTATAGCCGGCTGTAGGTTGTAGTATAAGTATTCCAAGTTCTTGTATCTTTCTTTATGCTTTGTAACACTTGTAAAAGAACTTGAGAAAGCAATATACTGCCTCCTTGAAACCCAACTCTCTTGTTCTGTCTCTTTACTTTACTTGTGTTCTTAGTATCATACTTGGTTAATCCAGTTCACTGTTTGATCAAAGTTTAGTTGTTCTCCTCATTGTGTTGTTGTGTTGTAATTTGTTCAAGCCCTTAAACGGTCCTGCAACAAAGAAGTTGGTAGTGCTGCAATAAATAATAACCCTAAAAAAAAGGTTCCCACTTGCCACTTGCCCATGGAAACTACATATATCAAGGGCCAAACCAGATGAAATGTTTGTTGTGAAGACATTTGTAGAGGAACATAATTGTATGCAAACAAGAAAGGTCAGGCTTTACACTGCTTCAGTAATTGCAAAAGAAGTAGAACCACTACTTGAGTCTAACCCTAATATACCCCTAAAGGCCTTGCAAGACATTTTACAGAGGAAGAACCAGGTTCAAATCTATATAAAAAAATCTTTGTGGCAAAGATGATGGCATTGAAGAAAATGGAGGGCGATTACTTATCTCAGTATGGGTTATTAAGGGATTACTATGAAGAGCTGTTAAGATCCAACCCAGGCACAACACTTAAGTTAGAGGTTGAAAGTGAGTGTAACCCAAGTACTCCAACTAGACAATTCAAAAGGCTTTATATATGCTTTGCTGCTATGAAAGCTGGTTTTAAGGCATGTGGGAGAGACCTGTTAGGTCTAGACGGGACCTTTATGAAAGGTCCATTCCCAAGACAAATGTTGACTGCAGTTGGTGTTGACTCTAATAATGGTATTTATCTAGTAGCATTTGCAGTGGTGGAGGCTGAAACAACAGATTCGTGGACATGGTTTTTGCAACTTCTTGGTAATGATCTAGATATAGACAGTAACTCAAATTTCACTTTCATAAGTGACAGACAGAAGGTAAGAAATTAGTGTTTTTCTTTTTGACTATAGCATGTTTAAATTTCATTAAGTCTAATTATATTTTACTGTCAAATGTTTTATCCTGTTTAGGGAATTATACATGCTCTTAAGATAGTGTTTCCAGCAACTGAGTGTAACATCCTGTATTTTCTCGTTAATTAAAAGTTTGCATCGTTATATTCTTGTAAGGACCAAAGGTGACAATCTTGTAACTCATGGATTAATTATGTTTATCTCTTAGTTTGGCTTTAATTCTTTAATTTGAAGGCTAATAATAATTTTAAATTATTAAATGGAACATAATAATAATAAATAATAATAATAATAATAATAATAATAACAATAATAATAATAATAATGGTAATGATAACAACAATAATAATAACATTAATAATAATAATGTTAATAATAATGAAAGTTAAAAATAATAATGATAATAGAAAAAGTTAAATAAGTAATAAGTTGTAAAATAATTAAAATTTAAAGTTAGTTTAAGTCCAGGGGGTTAACTTGCTAATTTTGAAACTTTAAATGGAAGTTTTAGCATGAAATAATAAAAATCCAAAACTGAGGGACCAAAGTGTAAATTTCTAATTTTACAAAACCAACCCCCCGCCCTTTTCTTTCCCTGTTATTCCGGCGAGCGCACCGGCCGAGCTCCGGCGAGCTCAAAAATCGGCCAAAACCTTCGAAACGCAAACCCAAACCGTTTCAAATTGCTTCGTGAACCCATTTCGAACTTTAACACATACTTTAATTGTGATTAAAGACCAGTTACATACATAATCGGATTGTATAACCGAAGTCTTTAAACTTAAAACCGTTCAATCATGTAAACCCAATAACAATCAAATTTAATGGATCCTAATCGAACGTTAAGCTAATCATAGGCTTTTGTCGAACTCGATTTCACCTGAAAACTCACATAACTAGCGAATTCGATCCCGAATCTCATCACGACCTGCAACCGAGAGCTCACCACCATCCAGGCATTTTAAGCTTCAACTGATTGAGGGCTTAGAACCAACAACATCATCCAAAGCTTCACCCAAAGTTGATTTGTGTAACAACATTTTCACATTAAAATTTATAACATTTTATGGATTTAGGGTTCATATGGATTTGGGGAATTCTCTGGGTTTGTGTTTATAAAATTTAAAAACCATTATGTAACATGGCTTCGGCCCTTGGCCTACTGGTCACACGCACCCATCATAACCAAGAGGTCCCGGGTTCGAACCGGGCAACCTCAATTCTTTTTTTAAGGCTTTTTCAGCCTATAAAAAAACAGAGAATTTCTAAAAATTATGAAAATCAATTTTGTAAGCTTTATTTATTCTTTTAAGACACCTAAGTATTTTCTATAAATTTATTTCTTTAAACACTTTAATATATTTATAAAATATTTTCTTTTAACAAGTGTTACACTTAGTTTAATTTTATAAATATAGACTTTAAATAATAGTTTAAATCACTAAATTATTATTTGTTCAAACATTAACTATATATATTATTGTTTAAATGATGGTTATTTTAAAAAAATGTTAAAAGTTTATTTAAACTATTCTGAGACTTTATTACAAATGGCTTCCTTTTTATTTCTTAATATTAAAACGATTAAATAGTACATTTCATTTCTATTGACTCAAAACATAATCAAATATACCATTTTTAGTTGAATTTAATTATTAAAAACCCCAAATACCAAATTGAAACCCTAATCCTCGTTAATTCGTTAAACTTGTTATAATTAAACTTTAATCTTGTATATATATATATATATATATATATATATATATATATATATATATATATATATATATATACATACATATATATATATATATTTATATGTATATATATATATATATATATATATCTATATATATATATATATATATATATATCTCTATATATCTATATATATATATCTATATATATAGATATATCTCTATCTATATCTCTCTCTCTCTATATCTCTATCTCTCTATCTCTCTCTATATCTATATCTCTCTATCTCTCTATCTCTATCTCTATATATATCTCTCTATCTATATCTATATGGTACCTTGTGAAGGTTTACGTTGGAACGACGACTATTATTTTTCTTATTACTCATCAATTATATACTTGTTGATCATGTGAGTATTTCTATACACCTTTTGTTTATTTTTACACTTTGGGGTGAAACATGTTACCTTATAAACATTGCACTTGTAAACTTGTTTGATTCTTGTAAACACTTGGGAAATTCACTCGTTTGTTGTGGTTAGTTGAACATTAGTAATTACCATGTATTGTCTATTATATGTGCAATCATTAACTATTGCTAGCCTGGCGACGTCATAGATCTATGGGCCTGACAAGCCTGCTTGGTTAATCCAAGTACACTTAGCTAATCGTATAATCTTGTAAACGTGTAATCTTGTAAACTGTCAAAGTTTGATTGTTACATCTGTCATACATCCCTAGTTACTTTGCTCACTAACTTATGACATGAATTGCCATCTTTTATATATGTATGTATGAAAACTATTGAAATCTCACCAACATTATGTTGACCTTTTTATTTTTAACATGTTTCAGGAAACGCGCAAGTTTGATTGTCATATTTGAAGCTTATTCACATCTAGGAATAGACCTAGTTAAATAAATAAATTGTCTTGGAATATTTCATGTTACGTTACGTCGATTTCTTATTTGAGACTTATGGTTGTAATTTACCTTTGAAACTTATGGTTATAATATTTGGAATAAATAATAGCGTTATGTGGTTGTGAACAATCTTAACCCTCACATCTCGACGATTCCGCCGTCAATGTTGGGGTGTGACAGATTGGTATCAGAGCCCATAACTATAGGGATTTAGGTTATTAGAAATGATGACCTAGACTATAGTTTTTGCATGAACCTTATAGAATAATATTTATATTCTTGTAAAAATATATTGTTTGCATGCTACATAATGCTATGCCTTCTTATGTGCAACTTGATGCCTTAGCATAGGATTGTCTTGTAAATGCTTAAACATTGTTATTTGTCTCCCCTAGACTTATTCTTGATTCTTTAATTCTCCCCAACGAATGAAACTTCTTAAACTTATACTCGACGACACGTGGGTTCGTACGCTTTATATCTATGGTTTAAATCTTTAGACTTTATGTCTAATCTATACAAATCTCATCAAGGTTTTGATTCCATAAACCTAAGAAATATTGTATGACACATAGACACCTGTATTCTGGATTTCCTGGCAAAAGGCCTTCGGGCTAAGGTAAGCATTTCACATAAATCCTACGGGACTAGTTATGCTTACCTGGGGATTTCTGGGATGAGTGATAAACTATGATCAACATACACAAGTTTCTAAGGCAAATGGGTCAATTTACCTTGACGTGTCAACGTTTCCAAATGGTAATGCGTTACCAAATGGAACCATTCCATGTGCCCTACAACCCTTGACTTATTCTTGTTTAAATTACTATTCTTTATTATTCTCATTCCTGTGTCTATTTCATTTTGTATATCCAGCATGTCTCGTCACCATGGAAAGCGTGGAAGTTCCGATCGTAAACTCGCTGCAATGATCGGCCGGCAAATGGCTGCTGTGCTCCCGTCAATGGTTGCTGAACTTAGCAGCACCTTAATGGCCAATAACAACAACAACACCAATGGAAACAATAGTGGTGGTGACAACAATGCCCATGGGGAGAATAGCAACAATCAAAACGGGAACAATCGCACCTGCACCTTTAAACATTTCAACTCGTGTAAACCCACTAGCTTTAGTGGAAAAGAAGGAGCCACTGGACTTCTCGAGTGGTTCGAGAGTATGGAGAACACGTTCATCGTGAGCGAGTGTCCCGATGAAATTAAGGTCCGCTATGCTGCAAGCGTCCTTCAACAACGGGCGCTCACGTGGTGGAATAGTGAGAAAAGGAACCGAGGGACTGAAGCTGCCTTGGCATTACCTTGGGAAGAATTTAAGGACATAATGATCCAAAAGTTTTGCCCGAGGAGTAAGTTGCAGAAGCTGGAGGAAGAATTTTGGAATCTCAAGCAAGACGGTGGAAATCATTTGGCTTATTCCACCGGGCATCATGAGTTAAGCATGCTCCTACCCCACATGGTGGATACCGTGCCCCGTAACATCGAGAAGTTTATTAAGGGGGTACCACCTCAAATTCAAGATGTCGTGGTGGGTAGTAGGCCCACAACCTTGGAGGAGGCGATTACTATCACCGCCCAGCTCACTGAGAACCATATTAGGGCTGGCACATTGTCTGTGAAAGGTGCCAAAGCTGCTGCAAAGGTGACACCCGAGGCTACAAAGGAGGTGAAGGCCGAGTCCTCTTTCCAAAACAAGAAGCGCAAGTTCACACCGACCCGCAATTACGCGGTGACAACACCAAATGCTTCTCAAAGGCAAGTTGTTGTTGCAAATAAGCTCCCATGGCGAGAGCTTATTTTGGGCCGTATCCGATGTGCAATAGTTGCAAGTACCATCACGCGAGTAACACTCCATGCCGAGTTTACTCGTTGTGCGGGAAGTATTGGCATTTGGTGGCCACTTGTCTTCGTGCTCCGAACAATACTGCGATGCTTGCTAATCGAGCCTGCTACAACTGTGGCGAACCTGGACATATTCGTCCACAATGTCCTCGCAATGTGGGAACTGTGCCACCGGCTCGTGGAAGGGCCTTCAACATCAACGTCAACCAAGCTCAAGCCAACAACGACATGGTGAATGGTACGTCGTTAATTTCTTTTAATCGTCCTTTGTCTTGTAAAAATCTCTACATGCGTTCATTATACCAATAATAGGTCATTACTGAACAGGTATGTATCTTGTAAATAGCCGTTATGCTTTTGTATTGTTTGATTCGGGTGCCGATAAGAGTTTCGTGTCTTTGGAGTTCGAGCCTATTCTTTCTAATCCGCGTGCTAATCTAGAAAGACCATTTACGGTCGAAGTCGCCGATGGAAAATCGATCGTCGTTGAGGTCGTAATACGCGATTGTACCTTGAGTCTTAACGAGCACGAGTTCCTCATCGACCTTATTCCTATGCAACTGGGAAGCTTTGATGTTATTATCAGCATGGATTGGTTAGCCAAGCAATACAAGGAAATCTTATGCTTCGAGAAGTGCATTCGAATTCCCTTACCGTCGGGTGATACTTTGAAAGTCTTTGGGGAGAAACCATCCCAAGGACTCAAACTTATGTCCTGCATCAAGGCCCGAAAGTGCTTAAGTAAGAACTACATAGCTTTCATGGCTTATGTAGTTAACATGAAAGCCAAGGGTAAAGAACCGAAAGATATTCCTGTTGTGCGAGATTTTCCCGAGGTGTTTCCCGAGGATCTTATGTCACACCCTCAAAATCCACGTGCGGAGTTTTACCGCGAGGCGTGTGAACAAACCAGGATCACAGTCAATAGTTACTCAGAACGACTCTATATGCCACATTTAAAATAAAACCAACCAAAGTTCAAACTTTAAAACCATGCGGAAGCGTTTTGTAAGTAAAGCAAACCCAAAGTATATAAATGCATAATATGGCAAAACACGTGCCAACCCAAATGATTAAACATTCATAAATAAAAACCAACAAAGTTGTCTTTAAAATAGAGTCTTAGAATGCATGATGAACACGTGCAGTGCTCCTAATGGCAAGCGAAATTAATGACTGGAGAATAGCATACTAAAATGTCAACACAATGGTTGGTGAGTTCAAGAGTTTGCGTTTATCATATATATTAACAATTGTATAACATAAGAAGTGCATTGAAATAGATAGCTAGTCTATATTCACATGTATTAAAAATAGTGATTTCGCGATCGAAGCTGACTGTGTTTCGTTGGTTGCCTCCCGTCACGACTTACCAGGTCGTGACGAATATTTGTGTATAGGACAAAATTGCACCCGCTTGACCTCCAGTCTCACGGGTGGGGCTCGTCAGACCCAGTAGTACTACCCAAGATTTCCCGCTAGTTACCATTATTAACGATCCAAAAATGTGAGGACTTTCCATGGTATTAAGCACTATGTTAAAAACATAAACAACTTATAATAATAATAAAATAGCGTTTGAGTACAAGTATTCTACCTCCCCCAGAAGAAGGTTTATAAAATAAGGGGCATGAACTCACCTGGTGTGTAATGATAGTGAATAAAGAGACTCGTGATAGATGCAAAGACAACCCTTCAAAGGTTACCTAGAACACACAAGTACATAAGTACGTGTACACATAGAAACTCAATAATCCTAGGTTAACCTAGTTGACCCGTTTGACCCGTTGGTGACATATTAGTTGAAATATTGTTGGAGCATATATTGTCATATATAGTGTGTCCGTCACTTGACGAATAGTCTAGGCTTAATGTAATACCCCTGATATGTTGTAAACACATGAAACTGAGTCATTCGCAGGAACATATGCGAATGAGACTCAGTCGTACGACTGAGCCATGCTAATGGACCAGTCGTGCGACTGAGAGATGCGATTGGGCCATTCGTAAGACTGAACCATAAGTATGGTCCAGTCGTACGATTGAACCATACGCATGGCCCAATCATACGAATGGGCCCAGTCGCATCTGATATGGGCTGAGGCCTATAAATACCAGTTTCATTGTGTAGAGAGGAGAAGTTTTTTGAGAGTGTGCCCGGGGCCTAGGTGCTGCCGGATGAGAGGGGATATCATGCTCGATCTCCCCTTGCCAAAAGTCGTGATTTTTATGTTTAACGAGCTTGTAATCATTAGGTTTTATCAATAAAACCATTGTATTCTTGTTCGTGATCTTGTTTGTCTTTTGGTTTTTCTTATCCTTCCGTCAAGAACACGCTCGGATGTCAACCGATCCAGCGCCTTCACAATTGGTATCAGAGCCGGTTACTGCTAACAATCATTCTAGCAACCCGAGCTCTTGATTTCTGGATCTATTTCATGTTCTTTGACGTTAAACCCACTTCGTGTTCTTCGTGTTTTGCTCAGATCTTGTTACGTGTGTTGTTTCTATGTTAAAATCGAACTCGAAACCACGTTCTTATCACCCTTGCGAATCTGATGATGTCTATTTTGTTTCGGTTCATGTAAAATTCATCAGATTAGGGTTTTTGGCAGCCATGGCGGCTGCAGATCTGAAAATCTGCGTGCAGATCCGCTCATGCGACTGGACCATGAGTATGGACCATTCGTACGACTGGACCATGCTAATGGACCATTCGTACGACTGGACCATGCGACTGGACCAGTCGTATGTTCAGTAGTGCGACTGGACCAGTCGTATGTGCCATCGCACAACTGAGCCATCCGCATTTGTCCAATCGCACGATTGACTCATCCGCATTTGTCCAATCGCATGATTGACTCATCCGCATTTGTCCAGTCGCACGAATATAGCATTCGTATCATCCATTCACACGAATGTGATATTTGTCCTCCATGTCATACGAATGAACGGTGTTCCAGACCAAAAAAAAGGAGTCTGGAACTGCCACTTGCACAGATTTGAGGATGAGCAAAGCACATTCATCCTGAGGTTCTTTTGTAAAATAAGTTCGATGGATACCCCATTATTCGTTGGACTTCCAGAATAGATGAATGTAGTTAGAACACGAAAGAGAGAAGAGAAGATGTCAGCAGTCGGTGCTGATTTTGTGGGGTAGTCAGGAGCATCTGACTATTTATGGGCCAATCAAGTTATATTTATTCGCACAGAGAGGATTCTCATGCTTAGGGGGAATCCATGTATAGAGAAATTGAAAACGCAATCAGAAAGTGATGATGTGAGCTGGTTTCTGATGATTAATCTGAGTGCATGCTGATCTGTTTGAGATTGTCAGCTGTGAATTGGAACCTTCTACCTTTTGCCCAATACACCGTATGAAGACGCCAGGAGAGCACAATGTCTATATATTGGGATATGCTGAATTTGAGGGGGAATTTCTACAGGTGTTAATGTTAATTAGGTTAGCCTGTGTGAAGATTAGAGCAATGGAAAACTGTTCATGTCATTATCTGGAAAAATCAGTCATTTGGGGAATCTTGCTGCTATGATGGTGTTCTGCAAAGTAAACGAAAGCTATTGTGCCTAAATTCATTTTCGAGGGATACTGTAGCAACCTGACGGATCAACAACGTTGGCTAATATAGTTTTTCGTTTGATTCTATTGGAAACCAGAGCAAAGATTGACTGAAGATTGTAAGAGGTGTTATCTACTATTCGCTAGCAACGTCCAAGGGAGAATTTGTTGGACCATATATTGTCATATATAGTGTGTCCGTCGCTTGACGAATAGTCTAGGCTTAATGTAATACACCTGATATGTTGTAAACACATGAAACTGAGTCATTCGCAGGAGCATATGTGAATGAGACTCAGTCGTACGACTGAGCCATGCTAATGGACCAGTCGTGCGACTGAGAGATGCGATTGGGCCATTCGTAAGACTGAACCATAAGTATGGTGCAGTCGTACGATTGAACCATACGCATGGCCCAATCGTACGAATGGGCCCAGTCGCATCTGATATGGGCTGAGGCCTATAAATACCAGTTTTATTGTGTAGAGAGAAGAAGTTTTTTGAGAGTGTGCCCGGGGCCTAGGTGCTGCCGGATGAGAGGGGAGATCATGCTCGATCTCCCCTTGCTAAAAGTTGTGATTTTTATGTTTAACGAGCTTGTAATCATTAGGTTTTATCAATGAAACCATTGTATTCTTGTTCGTGATCTTGTTTGTCTTTTGGTTTTTCTTATCCTTTCGTCAAGAACACGCTCGGATGTCAACCGATCCAGCGCCTTCACAAATATAGATTAATCATATATGATAACTTAACATACAAGAGTATCATGCAATTTATCCATATGTACCACATTATCAACCTAGGTTCTACCTAAGTCATCATGACACATTAGATCATCATACACTTATGCAAATATCAACAACCATCATGCTTAATATATATATATATATATATATATATATATATATATATATATATATATATATATATATATATATAAATACATCACAACAAATAATTCATACGCGAAGACTAATCATGCAACACATGCCATGTGAAGCCACTCACGACTTCACATCCTAAACCCTGCCAATCCTACTAAGTAGGGGCCTCAGATTCGCACACGTGTATGACAATCATAATCACATTCATTCATTTAGTTCATTCCAACCAACATACACAGTGACCATCAATTCCAATCCCAAACATGATCTCCTAATCACTAACCATAATCCATCATCATGTATGATCATCAAAACCTAAACTTCTTACATGATCAACCAAGCATCCATAACAACTCAATTACACATTCTAACACAACAAACATCATCCATAATCATTCTAACATGATCTTAACATCACAAGCATGCCCAACTCATCACACCCAAAGTTCTACAAAAATAAAGTTTCCCTTTTGGGAAGGTAATGCCCAAAAGTGATCTAGCATCCAATTCAATCACAATTTCATTAATATTATACCTAATCAAGTTCATAATATTCATTCTAACATGTTAATCACCTCCAAAACATCCAAATTCCCAAACATCATACACAAAAGTTTCTACTTTTAGTAAGTCATGATCAACATCTCAATTGCATGGATTTTCTTGCACAATTCAATTAAACTAGCATCTAAGCATTACATCTAACATTTTAGCATCATCAAATCATGAATTCCAAGAACAAAAAGTTTCCTCTTATGGCAATGTATGAACTAGATGATCAACCATAGATTTCTTGCACAATCAACATAATCTAGCATTCATACAACCTAACTAACATCATATAATCATCTAACAATCATCAATTTCATATAATCATCATCAATTTAGAATTAGGGTTCATCTATATCAAAAACTATGAACAACCAATTAAAACTAACCTTTAGATGTGTAGAAATCAACAATTGGACTTGTAAAACACCTTGTAACACTTGGAATCAATCAAAATTGAATTGTTCTTGTTGTTTCTTGATCAAAATCGCAAAAGAGAGGGTGGGGAGAAGGGTTGCGGCCGATTATGGGGTTTGGGGGGTTTAGGGTTGGGTAATTTTGGTAATATTTGTTTAAAAATTATTTACAAAATAACCCCTTTAATTTATTTTATAAAAACTATCTTTCTAATACTTTTTAAATAATCTAGACTATAATTTATAAGTATTATTAACCAACAATAATAATCCTAAACATTTACAACAAGTCACATAACACATAGAATATATATATAACACGTTGTCACGTTATCGCGTAAAATTTATAAAATAAATCTTTAAAGTTCTATGAATTCATGCATCACATAATCACAACCAATAATCAACATTATTAACTAGATTATTATTATTTATCATAGATTAGTATCATTAAGTCACCAACGTTCAACGACAACTAGTGTGTGCCCACGACACGTGTATGCAAGATCTAACGGAAGTAACGGAGTTTGGTAACGGAAAATTACCGGATGTCACATCTTAAGGGGTTACCTCCCATACGAGAAGTTGAGTTCAAAATCGACTTGATCCCTGGTGCAAACCCTGTGGCTAAAGCACCTTATCGTCTTGCACCGTCTGAAATGCAAGAACTAACTAGTCAACTGCAAGAGTTGACCGATAAGGGTTTCATTCGTCCCAGCTCCTCACCATGGGGTGCACCTGTGCTGTTCGTGAAGAAGAAAGATGGTTCTTTCTGTATGTGTATCGACTACCGGGAACTCAACACGCTTACTATCAAGAACCGATATCCTCTTCCTCGAATCGATGATCTCTTCGATCAACTTCAAGGAGCAACACAATTCTCGAAGATCGATCTACGTTCTGGATATCATCAACTACGTGTTCACGATGTCGATTTTCCAAAAACCGCTTTCCGTACTCGATATGGACATTACGAGTTTATGGTTATGCCTTTTGGTTTAACCAATGCACCTGCTGTGTTCATGGATCTCATGAATCGAGTATGTAAACCGTATTTGGATAAATTCATGATCGTGTTTATCGATGATATTCTTATCTATTCCAAGACAAAAACCGATCATGAGATGCACTTGCGACAAGTTCTCGAACTTTTAAAGAAGGAGCAACTATACGCCAAGTTTTCCAAGTGTGAGTTCTGGCTAGAGGAAGTCCAATTCTTAGGTCATGTGATGAATAGCCAAGGAATTCATGTCGACCCTGCTAAAATAGAAGCCGTGAAAAACTGGTGTGTTCCCACGACCCAACCGAAGTTTGTTCTTTTCTGGGTTTAGCGGGTTATTACCGTAGATTCATCGCAAACTTTTCGAAGATTGCTAAACCACTTACGGCGCTAACTCAAAAGAATCGACTCTTTGAATGGGGACCTGAACCAGAAGAGGCTTTCGAGACATTGAAAAGCAAGCTGTGTAACGCTCCTATTCTACGCTCCCCGATGGAAACGACGATTTTACCGTGTACTGTGATGCCTCTAATCAAGGTCTTGGTTGTGTTCTCATGCAACGAGGCAAAGTCATAGCATACTCGTCGAGACAATTGAAGGTTCATGAAGTGAACTATACAACCTATGATCTTGAACTTGGTGCCGTAGTTTTTGCTTTGAAGATTTGGCGACACTATCTTTATGGGACGCAATGTATAGTCTACACCGATCATAAGAGTCTCCAACACGTGTTCAATCAAAAGGATCTCAACATGAGACAAAGACATTGGATCGAGTTGATTAGCGACTACGACTGTGTCATTCGCTATCACCCTGGAAAGGTGAATGTTGTAGCCGACGCGCTGAGTCGCAAGATCCACAACAAGACTGTCTCGCTTCAAGAAATCCGAGATCGAAGGCAATGGTTTGACATGTTAGGGGAATTTGATACTGAGATTCATGTGGATATTAACGAGGCTACTATCATGCTTCAAAACATAAGGATTGATAGTGATCTCGAGTTATGCATTCGCGAGGCTCAACAAGCAGCGTTAACCAACGAAGGGAAAGATGAAGATTTGGCGTTTAACGTTCGGTCACAACCGGAGACAAAACCGAACGGCATGTGGTATTTCTTGAATCGACTTTGGATCCCGAATCGTGACAATCTTCGTCACTTCATCATGAACGAAGCTCATCAAACCCGATATTCTATTCATCCTGGCTCCGATAAGTTATACATGGACCTGCTTGGTCAATATTGGTGGCCTGGAATGAAGAAATATATAGCGTCTTATGTTTTAAAGTGTCTCACATGTGCAAGAGTCAAAGCCGAACACCAACGACCGAGTGGTTTACTCGAACATCCCGAAATCCCTATGTGGAAATGGGAACATATATCCATGGATTTCATAACCAAGTTACCTCGTACCCCTCGCGGCCATGATAGTATATGGGTGATTGTTGACCGTTTGACCAAAACGGCACATTTCATACCAATACGAGACACTTACAAGGTTTCAAGATTGGCTCGTATCTACATTGACGAAATTATGAGCCGTCATGGCGTGCCGTTGCACATTATTTCCGATCGAGATGCTCGTTTCACTTCACACTTTTGGTCTTCGATGCAAGAACTATTGGGTACTCAACTGGATTTAAGTACGACTTACCATCCCCAAACGGACGGTCAAACCGAACGAACAATTCAAACCCTCGAGGACTTGCTACGTCTTTGTGTCCTTGACTTTGGTGGTGATTGGGATACGCATTTACCGCTCGCGGAATTTTCGTATAACAATAGTTATTACTCGAGTATCAAGATGGCACCATTTGAAGCACTTTATGGTCGTAAATGCCGTTCACCGATCTGCTGGACTGACATTGGTGAAAACTTCATCACTGGTCCTGAACTTATACAAGAAACGACCGATAAAGTCTCCATAATCCGCAAGAACCTTGAAGTGGCAAGAAGTCGACAAAAGAACTATGCCGATAAGCGACGCAAGCCATTGGAGTTCCAAGTTGGGGATATGGTTCTTTTAAAGGTTTCATCGTGGAAAGGTGTTGTTCACTTTGGAAAGAAGGGTAAACTGGCTCCAAGATTTGTAGGACCTTTCAAAATCCTGAAAAGGATTGGGAAAGTGGCTTATAGACTGGAACTACCTTACGACCTCAATGGAGTTCATCCTGTGTTCCATGTCTCAAATTTGAAAAAGTGTTTGGCTGACGAGAGTCTGCATGTTCCACTGGAAGACATCCAGATCGACGAGTCATTGCACTTTGTTGAGAAACCTGTTGAAATTATGGATCGCATTATGAAGAAGACTAGAACCACAACTACTCCAATTGTCAAGGTTCGTTGGGAGAATAAGTGTGGAGCTGAGTTCACTTGGGAGCGTGAGGACCATATGAAGGAGAAATACCCGCACTTGTTTGCGTAGTTTCATTCTTAATTTCGAGATGAAATTCTTTTAAGTTGGGGAGACTGTAACATCCTGTATTTTCTCGTTAATTAAAAGTTTGCATCGTTATATTCTTGTAAGGACCAAAGGTGACAATCTTGTAACTCATGGATTAATTATGTTTATCTCTTAGTTTGGCTTTAATTCTTTAATTTGAAGGCTAATAATAATTTTAAATTATTAAATGAAACATAATAAATAATAATAATAATAATAACAATAATAATAATGGTAATGATAACAACAATAATAATAACATTAATAATAATAATGTTAATAATAATGAAAGTTAAAAATAATAATGATAATAGAAAAAGTTAAATAAGTAATAAGTTGTAAAATAATTAAAATTTAAAGTTAGTTTAAGTCCAGGGGGTTAACTTGCTAATTTTGAAACTTTAAATGGAAGTTTTAGCATGAAATAATAAAAATCCAAAACTGAGGGACCAAAGTGTAAATTTCTAATTTTACAAAACCAACCCCCCGCCCTTTTCTTTCCCCGTAATTCCGGCGAGCACACCGGCCGAGCTCAAAAATCGGCCAAAACCTTCGAAACGCAAACCTAAACCGTTTCAAATTGCTTCGTGAACCCATTTCGAACTTTAACACATACTTTAATTGTGATTAAACACCAGTTACATACATAATCGGATTGTATAACGAAGTCTTTAAACTTAAAACCGTTTAATCATTTAAACCCAATAACAATCAAATTAAATGGATCCTAATCGAACGTTAAGCTAATCATAAGCTTTTGTCGAACTCGATTTCACCTGAAAACTCACATAACCAGCGAATTCGATCCCGACTCTCATCGCGACCTGCAACCGAGAGCTCACCACCATCCAGGCATTTTAAGCTTCAATTGATTGAGGGCTTAGAACCAACAACATCATCCGAAGCTTCACCTAAAGTTAATTTGTGTAACAACAACAATTTCACATTAAACAAGTTCGAGCCCCAGTGGCGGTTCATCTGCATCTGTTCTCTTTGGTTTAGCATCGAATCTGGTAGTTAGTTGAGTCCTCAGACTCGAAATCACATGGGGATTAAAAGCCCCAACGTTGATTTCGTTATCAATCATGAATTGTTGATCAATTTAGTCGATTACGAATTAGGGTTCATATGGATTTGGGGTATTCTCTGGGTTTGTGTTTATAAAATTTAAAAACCATTATGTAACATGGCTTCGACCCTTGGCCTACTGGTCACACGCACCCATCATAACCAAGAGGTCCCGGGTTCGAACCGGGCAACCTCAATTCTTTTTTTAAGGCTTTTTCAACCTATAAAAAATACAAAGAATTTCTAAAATTATAAAAATCAATTTTGTAAGCTTTATTTATTCTTTTAAGACACCTAAGTATTTTCTATAAATTTATTTCTTTAAACACTTTAATATATTTATAAAATATTTTCTTTTAACAAGTGTTACACTTAGTTTAATTTTATAAATATAGACTTTAAATAATAGTTTAAATCACTAAATTATTATTTGTTCAAACATTAACTATATATATTATTGTTTAAATGATGGTTATTTTAAAAAAAATGTTAAATGTTTACTTAAACTATTCTTAGACTTTATTACAAATGGCTTCCTTTTTATTTTTTAATATTAAAACGATTAAATAGTACATTTCATTTCCATTGACTCAAAACATAATCAAATATACCATTCTTAGTTGGATTTAATTATTAAAAACCCCAAATGCCAAATTGAAACCCTAGTCCTCGTTAATTCGTTAAACTTGTTATAATTAAACTTTAATCTTGTAAATATATATATATATATATATATATATATATATATATATATATATATATATATATATATATATATATATATATATATATATATATATATATATATATATATATATATATATATATAGGTACCTTGTGAAGGTTTACGTTGGAACGACGACTATTATTTCTCTTATTACTCATAAATTATATACTTGTTGATCATGTGAGTATTTCTATACCCCTTTTGCTTATTTTTACACTTTGGGGTGAAACATGTTACCTTATAAACATTGCACTTGTAAACTCGTTTGATTCTTGTAAACACTTGGGCAATTCACTCGTTTGTTGTGATTAGTTGAACTTTAGTAATTACCATGTATTGTCTATTATATGTGCAATCATTAACTATTGCTAGCCTAGCGACGTCATAGATCTATGGGCCTGACAAGCTTGCTTGGTTAATCCAAGTACACTTAGCTAATCGTATAATCTTGTAAACGTGTAATCTTGTAAACTGTCAAGGTTTGATTGTTACATCTGTCATACATCCCTAGTTACTTTGCTCTCTAACTTATGACATGAATTGCCATCTTTTATATATGTATGTATGAAAACTATAGAAATCTCACCAACATTATGTTGACCTTTTTATTTTTAACATGTTTCAGGAAACGCGCAAGGTTGATTGTCATCTTTGAAGCTTATTCACATCTAGGAATGGACCTAGTTAAATAAATGAATTGTCTTGGAATATTTCATGTTACGTTATGTTGATTTCTTATTTGAGACTTATGGTTGTAATTTACCTTTGAAACTTATGGTTATAATATTTGGAATAAATAATAGCGTTATGTGGTTGTGAACAATCTTAACCCTCACATCTCAACGATTCCGCCGTCAAGGTTGGGGTGTGACACTGAGCATAGGTTTTGCCTAAGACACATTCATGAAAACATGAAAGCAAAATGGAGAGGCCACATATATAAGGATATTTTATGGAAATGTGCAAGTGCAACCATTATCCCTGAATTTGAAAAACACATGGAGACAATAAGGAAACAAGATTCATAACTGTATGATTGGTTGAAACAAATCCCTGCAAAGCATTGGAGTAGGTCTTATTTTAATGGTATGTGTTACTTATCTTAATAATATTTTTTTTAAAACATAGAATGATTATGTCTAATTTATCATTCATGTCCAATGTTTGTAAAACAGGTAGGCCAGCATGTGATATTTTATTAAACAACATTTGTGAAGTATTTAACAAACAGTTGGTTGCGGGTAGAGACAAGCCCATAATTTAATGTCTTGAGTATGTTAGGAAATACATGTTGAAGAGGATTGTTGTTGTGCATAAGCTGATTTCAAAGAGTCCAGGCCCCCTTACACCCTATGCTACTAAAACCTTAGATCTCATCAAGAAACAAGCAAGTGAATATAGTGTAATCATGGCTGGAGTAAAAATATACCAAGTTAGTGGACCATGGATGGATCAAGTTTGTGTTGACTTAGAGAAACAAACATGATCGTGCACAAAATGAGAGCTTACAGGCATGCCCTGTAAGCATGCAGTAGCTTGCATATGGGATTTGACAACTTATGAACAACAAAATGCAGTTCCCGAGGCTTGTGTGTCAAAAGTGTATTGGTTAGAAACCTGGAAGGATGTATACAAAAACACCCTTGAGCCTATCAATGGGAGACCCATGTGGATGCCATCCAATTGTCCAACTACACTGATACCTCCAAAGCATCATACTCAGGTTGGGAGACCTAGAAAGAAGAGAAAGAGGTCAGCTGAGGAGGTGGCTGCAGGTAAACTTAACAAAGGTGGAAAGCTGGTGAAAAAGGGATTTTCAGTGAAATGTGGTTTATGCAAGAATTATGGTCATAACAAAAGATCTTGCAAAGGACAGGGTTCATCACAACAAGTTTCACAAGGTTCTCCTCTAGGAAGTCAGTAGTTAGTAACATAACTGGAAATATTTGTCACTTGAACATGATCCTTTAGCTGCCTATGTATTTTGAACATGTTTTTTTTGTTGGTATGTATTATGAACATGCTTTCATGATGGGTATGTATTTTCAAACAATGTCACAACCTCTCATATTTTATGGTATGTATGAATTACCTTTGGATATTGTTTTTGTAATATGATATGTTGGTGTATGGTGTATATTTGTCTAATATGATATGGGCATAACTACTATGCACATGACAGCTACTTTTATCAACTGTCTCAAATGGCAACTGCCTTTGTCAAGTGGCTGTATTGTGCATGTTTGTGAATTGAATCTAGCAGTGCTTAGTTATACAATGCATATAACCGAAAATTTGCTTTCATTAACTAATAAACTTGTACATCCACTACTAATTGACCTTTACAACATATAGTACAAAATTAGGTCAATTGGTACAAAAAAACAACCAAACCTTCACTAACACAACAAGTACACAACAAATACAATCCAACTCAAAATTAAAAACATTTTTAGTCTTTTCACTTGATGCTCCAACCTCCTGCCTCTTTCTTCTCTCACGTTGTTTGATCTTAGCAACCCATTAATAATTTCTGTAGATCTTGAACACAGTGCGGGTTCAGCCCAACTCACAAAACCACAATTCGTCCCCATTCTTGCACAACAGTGAAATCGACGACCTGGATTTTTTGAGGTCCATGATGTGCGAACAAAGGTGCCAAATCCACATGAACATCTCACCATCGTCTTATTTTGACAGAGGAAAAGAGAGCAAATTTGTGAGGGAGAGAAATGAGAGTGATTGAGGTGTATTCAGATCCATGTGTTTTTATTAGGGTTTTATGAGAGATAAAGCAGAAAGGACAAAAATACCCCTGCAAGAAAGAGGAAAAAAGACAGATTTAACTGAGCCAGGTAACGGCGTCAGCTTGAAGGATTCAAACGAGGAAGAAATTAAAAGTTCAGGGGGCGATTCAAGGTTTTGAAACTATAGGGATTCAAAGAGTTAAAAATAACAAACCTCAGGGATGCAAATGGTAATTTAATAACACATTTACAATGCCAAACTAGAGCCCAGGTGAAAGGAGTAAAAAATATCATGTAACACATAAATATTTTGATTTATTAGAGTAGATTGGAGTAGATATATCTCCATGGTTGAAATATTGGTTTTTAATAATCATAACTATCATATAATTTAATATGTTAATTATTTTCTAAAATTTTAATTTCGAAATGTTTTTCTAATAAAAATTTTAAACTATATGATTATTGGTTTTTTAATCTTATATTTCTCCAAACCTAGTTATAAAAGTCTCGTTTTATTTAGTACGAGATTCATTAAATTATAAGTTACATTTAAGTGATAAAATCATAAAAAGCTTCCATGTTTTAAAACAATTTCAAAGTACACGTATTCTGTTGATACTAATAATTCAAAATCAAGTCATACTTTACGTGTTCATTCAATAATCTCAAAATTTAAAAATTTGAATTATTATTTTCAAACAATATTGAATCTGCAGGATCGGGTTTGTCACTTAAACACTTGGATTTCTCTCAAACTCACTTATAGAAACACTCAAATCAGATGAAGTAAAGTCTTTTACAAGAGTTGATAATAATATAATAAGTAGCAAGAAACACACAGAAATAAATTTTCAAGGCACTTGTATATATTACTTCTCAACTCAAGATATTACAAGACTCTTACAAGCATTATTCATGAGTTACAATGAGAAACTATATATACTAGATCATACAGCCGGATATACTTTAATACCAGCTGGAAATCTAAGACTAAAGCATATACTACAATGCTAAAGTTAAGGTATCTTAGATAAAGTATTATCTAAGATATGGTAGTCATGACATGTCCATGACTTACCTTTTGTCACCAACTAAAGAAGGCAACTGTACTAACATAAAAAGGTAAACAGTGGATTAAAGTATGGTCAACTATATGGCTTTTGAGAAAACGCCATGCAGCATCTCAGAGATTTGCAGCGGAGTGTCAGAGAGACCATACTTATGTCCACTGGATAATAGCAGTGTCTTCCGAAGGTAAGTTGGCTTCGGAAGAACAAGTTCTTCCGAAGCCACTTATACTTCGAAAGAAGCTTCTATACTTCCGAGGCTTGAGGACTTCTGTACTTCGGAAGTTGACTTCAGATCTTTCATTCTAAGTCTTGATCTTCGGAAGTAGGTTCTTTGTCTTCGGAAGTTGGAGTTTTCCTTCGGAAGTAAGTTTTACACTTTGTCTTCGGAAGAGCTCCTTTTTTCTTCGGAAGTTCCACACTTAGTTTCGGAAGTCCTTTATTTGTTGTACCAAAATCTTCTAAGTGACTTGGTTTTGGTTGCACCAGCCTTTCTAGATCCAACAGAATCCGATTAATAAATAACGATTTTTGTTAGGACCGTGTTCGTACGGAGTACTAACTGATTCTGCGTTTAAACCGGATCAAATAGTGCAGAATCTTATTCTGCCGTATAGTGAAAAATCGAAACTTTAATGACAGAAAACGTCGAAAACACCTTTAGAAGCAAAGTGGTGACTCTTTTGATTAAAACGTAGGTTTTTGACACCAAACCTAAATGAATTAAACGCAAAATCAAGAGCCAAAGCTCTGATACCACTTGTTAGGACCGTGTTCGTATGGAGTACTAACTGATTCTGCGTTTAAACCGGATCAAATAGTGCGGAATCCTATTTGATTGACGATCCAATCAGTGAGAACGATAACCCGATCGATATAAGATTGAACTAACTGTTAAGAACGAGTAGGAATCGATCAGGAACGAACTATGAACTTGGACAGGCTGTTTGGGACGCTCTGGACGGCTAGGGTTTAAGTGTATTCGAAATATCTCTTCCAAAGTGTTCTGTTTTTCCATGAATTAGTTGGTATTTATAGGTTAGTGGTTTTCATTCGTACGACTGAACCATTAGTATGGTTCAGTCGTGCGACTAAATCATGTGATTGAGTCATACGCACGACTGAAGGTTCAGTCGTGCGATTGAAAACGATTGATCCAGTCTCCTGGTTCAGTCGTGCGACTGGTACATAAGCATGATGTATTCATGCGTATGGTCCATAAGTATGGTCCATTAGCATGAATAATCACCCGACTAGGTTGAACATAATACTCAATCATTATTGACTTAGAATTGTGTACAACAACCTCAAACCTATATAAGAAGTTCATACATATGAATCAAAGATATATAAACATCAAATCATATATCATATTTCATTACTTCGTCAAATTACACATATGTAAGACATGAAAGACTTTTACATTTAAGCACATAAACTAGGAACACATGTATCTACAATTTTTATTACAATCAATTATCAATATTTACAATTCAAATATACTAAACTAATACTAAAAACCTGTCAAACTTTTTAATTATATAATTATTGTTCATAGTCTTGATTTTATGATATTATATGGTTATTCACTAACCAAATTTAAATGTATATTTTAATGTCAAATATTTTTTAATTATCATCAAATCACATCCGTTTCTAATATTTATTGATCTAATTTTATTAAAACATGAATAATTGATTTATTGTCATCATCTATTAAAAAGATCAATTTAATAAACACTTAAAACTTTTTAAATTTATTTAGCGGAAAATAAATAAGCAGTTAGGTTACATTACAAGATGATTTAGAAAGTAAGCACACTATTAAAACTACAATAACTATGTTTTCCTTATATATTATTTTTCATGTTTTATTTTATATCTAAATTGCATTTATTGAAGTATTCTTAAATTAATGTAATATACGTGGTCTTTTTTATTTTTCTTAGTAATGATCATTTATATTGTGATTACGCAAACAATTTGATATTTTGTGACATATGTTTCAAGTTTGCTTGTACATATTACTAATACTAAATATAGTTACATCATATTATAAACATCTTTTATTACATCATTTATTCTATCCATGAGTTATATTATATTATTAGAATATATGTTTTATTAAATAACTTATCTTTAATTCAGGAGTAACTTGAGTGTCACATCATGACTTTTTCATAAATTGTTCACCTAGGATTTTTTCTCATGAATCACCATAATAAACTTGATATTTTAAATAGAAAATTTATCAAGTTAAACTTTACAAATTTAATTCAAAATTTCAATTGTTATTTTAAAATCAATCATTTCAAACTTTTTAAATTTGTTAAATATTTTTAATATATATTTTCTATTTATAGAGTTTAAATATTTTTCATATATAATGAATTTTTTCATACCAACATCTTTCAAAAATCAATATTAGTTGTAAGTTAGTATCAAGTTTATAAGTTTCTCTTATATTTTAAATTTATAATGGTATGAAAAATAATAATATCAAATTTGTGACACCCGACATTTTCGATCAGGTCACTTTCAGATCATCACGAACATTATTTTCCGATCACGCATTCATGAACTTAATGTTGTTCACGATGCATAATTTGTTGCACAAATATTCACAAACCTTCACGTAACGATAACTCAGAGAATTGTCGGATTGTATACACGTCTGTTCCTAAACGTTGGTAATTTATCAAAAAAAATTTCAAATAGACATAATGGGTGTGAAATTATATGTTATGTGATTTCATGATTAAATGTTTAGCTTAATTTTGAAAATTGTGAATTTTCTAGAATTTATGTGTTTTCGCGTATTTTCGGCTTTTAAAGTCTAATTATTAAAAGAATTACTTTAAACTAGTAAAATAAATATTATTATATGTTATTAGTGTTTTTTATATTATTTGAGAAATTGATGGTTTTAGTAAAAAAAATTTACCGCGTAGCACTAATTTGATTTTATAAATCATCGAGAGGCCTTTCTTGAAAAAAATAAAAATAATCGAAACCCAACTCCCACCCTGTAAACCTAGATGGGCCACCCCCATCTCCCATTCCCTTGAAAATTTTGAACACCTCAAGAACACACATACACTTTTGCTTTGATTCGGCTCGGTTTTCAGGTACTTTCCATTAAAGGAAACTTTTTGGATAGGTTGATATATAGGTGATGTCTTATGCATGTTTCATGAGTTGTGATGATTGTTAGATGATGTTTAGAGCATATGAATGGATTGGGGATGATTGAATTGTGAAAAAGCTTTGTATGAACATGCTAGTTATTTATGAAAACTTTTGTGAAATGATGTGACATAGGTTAGTGTGATACGTGTAGGACTTGATGTGATGATTTGATTGATGTTAGATTGATCATAGGATCATGTTGGGAGATGTTGATAAAATTTGTTTAACTTGGGTCTTTGCGTAACTGAATTAGGAAACTTTAGGTATGATGATGTTTAAGGTTGTATTAGCATGCTAAGGTTGTTTGTTAGATGAAATACATATATAGTTGTGTCACATCCCGACGGAAGCGTGAAATGCTTGGGGTGTGACCTGTTTGCTCAGAACTCATTGATATACAATTTTTACCAAGTATCACATAAATATATCATATTTCATAATAAAGCACAATAAATATATAATAACACATAACATAACAAGTTTAATAATATAGGAGTTAGGGTTACATCAATTCATGATAGTCAAAATTTGAATTAACATAATCCTATTACATTAACATCCTAACAGCAACATCTTCAGAGACGATGGAAGTGTGCATCCACCGAAACACTGAGATCATATAAGTTCACTGTCAGGTTAACACAAACTTTCCCCACAACCTCTCCCCAGCCATTATAAACATCAAAGGAGAACATTAAGCTGTTAGTCATGGTGAATTCCTGAAAAAAAACATACCCAAAACAGTCAACATAAAGTTGGTGAGCTTCACAGGTTTATCAAACATACAACATTGATGCATTATATACAACCAAACCTTACATAGCAATCAGATCATTCATATCTGTCATAACACATTTCATAAATCAGATAATATAGCATCACAACATTCATCCCATTGGTGCAGGAAATATTTTCTTAAGTAGCGCTACCAATATTATCTAACGGTTCCACATCCGAATTAATGGTTGTAACATAAATTTCAGAAAATAATGCATCAATTAGTATGCTTTTTCCCCAAAACTTTATAAAAACAAAATGGGCCATGAAACTCACCTTTACTCCAAATGGTAACCTATAAACAAGAAAAATATTTATAGTTTAGAAAATGTATTTTTCTTTAACATTTTTAGTACCTCAGATTGAAGAATTTATTTCATAAGTTAGGTTTTTATATAAATTCCGAAATTTTCACAGTAGATGTATCTTAGTGTTAGATAAAATATACTAAAATTTCATATTTAAATTATTTTCAGGCTAATTCTTATTATTTTTACATTATTCAAATAATTCTTTTGAAATAGCTTCGGGCCTCTAAAATTAGTCAAATTTTGTCAGGTTAATAATTATAATTCGTATGTTTTCTTAAAGTTTTCTCATGTTTTAAACCATAGCAGAGTCATTTTTTATAATTTTTCCTATTTTACTCTTATTTGCTAAAAATATCAGAACATGCTCAAAATTCTAATTTTTACACAGACTGTTCTATTCCTATTTTTATATTTTCTATAAATTTCCCATAATTTATTTCATAATTTAAGTATTTTTCCCGATTTTTAGTTGACAGAATAGTTAAAAATTAATATTTCAGATAATATTTTGAGTTAGGTCACGAGATTTTTCTAGTGGATTCTATAATTTGTAATAGTCAGTATATAATTTTTACATACATTTACTAGGTCGGTTCTTCTGATATAATTTTTCTCTTTATATTCTTAAATATTGCATATAAATTAACTAACTTATAGGAATGGTACCAAATTTTGCAGAGTTCTATTTCCTAATATTCTAAATATATTTTTAATATTTGTTCCCATAATCACAGTTATTTAATATGCAGAATTAATTTAACAAACTATAACTAGATTTTTAACCCTTTTGTTGATAATTTCTTGCTAAAAATTTTGATTTTTAAGATTTGTTTTATTTTTCCAGATTCTTAAAACCTTTCTTTTTGTTCTGAAAAATAGGTTTGATTTTGTATATGTTTCTATAAGAACTTTGTTTTAACCAAAAGGGTTAATCACATGTGCTTTATTTAACACATGTTTAGTTTTCATAATCTTAATCAAGCAAGGTTTTAGGAGTTAGAACCTTGATTTTGACAGAAGGAGAGTGTGAGAAGAAGGTGAAGATGGTCTAAGCTTGCTTGGTTTTGGCAAAACTCTAGCTTGGGTGAGTTGGTTCTTGCGGCTAGGTGTCACGAGAAGGGGTGTGTGAGTCATCACCCAATCATTACAAGATGGTTCTAGATATTTGGTTGGCTAATTCGGTGCTTAAGGGTATTAACCGAGTGTTCAAGGGGTGTTAACCGAGTTGGTTCTTGATCTTAAATGGTACTTTGGTTTGGGGTTTAGGTGTAGGGGATTTGTTTAGGTTTGTTTTGATGTCAAGTTTCTTTTGATGTTAACTTATGTTTATGATGTTTGGTTGGGTTGTATTTGGTTTGTTTATTATTGTATTGTTGATGTATTGTAGTTTTGTATCAAGGAATTATGTTTATGAATTCATGCATACGTAACCTCTTGTATTTGCATGCAAGCATGCAATGAACAATACTTATATTCATGTGATGTGCATATGTTTCTTAAAATATGGTACATGCATACGTAAAAGGGTGTGTATGCATTCGGCCATGCATACGTATACATATATATATAAGTGAACAACATGAAAGCATGTATACGTATATGTATGTATAAAAATATATATATTAACCTAGGTGTAGCTTAGAATATTTGAATGAACTTAGTGTATAAAATTTCTAAATCTAGGGTTGTCACATTCTCCCCCCGTAAAAATAATTTCGTCCCGAAATTTATTTGGATAGTAATGAACTTATCTGACCATTGACTTAAAATAGATGAGGGTATTTTCTTCTGATTTCATCTTCTCTTTCCCATGTATACTCTGGTCCTCTCCTAGCGTTCCACTTAACTTTCACTATGGGGATCTTGCTTCTTCTTAGCTTTTTAACTTCTTTATCTAATACGGCTATTGGTTCCTCTGTAAAATGAAGCCTCTCGTCTATCTTTATTTCTTGAACTGGAACTTTTAATGTTTCATCTGTTAAACATTTTTTCAGATTGGACACATGGAACGTGTTGTGTACTTTACTTAATTCTTCGGGTAAATCTAGCTTATACGCAACAGGACCAATTTTGTCAATAACTTCAAATGGTCCAACATATCTTGGGTTCAACTTATTTCTCTTTCCAAATCGAAAGATTCCTTTGGTGGGTGATATTCTTAGATAGACCTTATCTCCAATTTGAAACTCTAATGGCTTTCTTCTTTTATCCGCGTAACTTTTCAGCCGATCCCGTGCTGTCTTTAATCTATTTCTGATTTCTTTGATCTTGTCAGATGTTTCTTGAATTAAGTCAGGGCCTATAAGTTGTCTATCTCCTATTTCATTCCAACATAGTGGCGATCTGCATTTTCTTCCATACAAGGCTTCAAATGGGGCGGTTTTAATGCTGGAATGATAGCTATTATTATAAGAAAATTCTATCAAAGGTAGATGCATATCCCAGTTGCCACCAAAGTCTAATGCACAAGCACGTAACATATCTTCTAGTGTTTGTATTGTCCTTTCACTTTGTCCATCTGTTTGTGGGTGGAAGGCTGTGCTAAGATTTATTTGGGTCCCTAAAGATTTTTGTAGGTTTGCCAAAACCTTGATATGAATCTATTGTCTCTATCAGATATAATGGAGATTGGTATTCCATGTCTGGATACTATTTCTCGTATGTAGATTCTTGCTAATTTCTCTATTTTGTAATCTTCCCTGATTGGCAGGAAGTGTGCTGATTTGGTTAACCTATCTACTATAACCCAGATTGTGTCCTAACCACTTGAGGTCCTTGGTAACTTGGTTACAAAATCCATAGTAATTTGATCCCATTTCCATTTTGAAATTTCAGGTTGTTGTAGATATCCTGAAGGTTTCTGATGTTCTGCTTTAACTCTTGAACACGTATTGCATTTCTCTACAAACTCTCCAACTGATCTCTTCATGTCAGGCCACCAGTAATGATTTTTCAAATCCTTATACATTTTGTTATTTCCTGGATGTACTGAGTATTTTGACTTATGTGCTTCTTGTAATATAATCCTTCTAAGTATAGCATCATCAGGTATCCAGACCTTCCTTTAAATCTTAGAATTCCATTTGTATCTTCCTGTAAATCCTTTTCCTGTCCTTTTATTTCTATTTTACTTTTCTGTTGGGCTTCCCATATTTGTCTTAACAGGTCTGATTGTAGTTATATTCTCATGGCTCGTACTCGTAATGGTTTAACCCTATCTTTTCTACTTAAAGCATCTGTAACTACATTTGCCTTACCTGGATGATATTTGATTTCACAATCATAATCACTCAGTAATTCTATCCATCTCCTTTGTCTCATGTTCAACATTTTCTCCTCAAATATATGCTGTAAACTCTTGTGATCCGTATATATTGTACATTTTGTCCCATACAGATAATGTCTCCAGATCTTAAGTGCAAAGATTACTGCTCCTAATTCCAAATCATGAGTAGTGTAGTTTTTCTCACTTCCCCTAAGTTGTCTAGAGGCATATGCAATGACTCTACTTCTTTGCATTAATACACATCCAAATCCTTGACGAGACGCATCACAATATACTACAAAATCATCAGTCCCTTCTGATAATGACAAAATAGGTGCACTACATAACTTACTTTTCAAGAGTTCGAATGCACTCTTTTGTTTTTCTCCCCAGACATATGGCCTGTCTTTTTGAGTTAGTTCAGTCAAGGGCTGAGCTATCCTTGAGAAATTTTCTATGAACCTTCTATTATATCCTGCTAATCCTAAAAATTGGCGTACTTCTGTTGGTGTCTTGGGATCCTCCCATTTCTTAACAGCTTCTATTTTCGCTGGATCTACCTGTATTCCTTCTTGATTGACTATGTGCCCAAGGAATTGCACTTTTCTTTTCCAAAATTCACATTTTGAGAATTTTGCGTATAGTTTTTCTTTTCTTAACAACTCCAAGGTCAATCTTAGGTGTTGCTCATGATCCTCCTTATTCTTAGAATAGATTAAAATGTCATCTATAAAGACTATGACAAACTTATCTAAATAGGGTTTACATATCCTATTCATCAGATCCATGAATATGGCGGGAGCATTGGTTAATCCAAATGGCATTACCAGGAATTCATAATGTCCATACCTTGTTCTGAATGCTGTCTTAGGTATATCTTCATCCTGTATTCTTAGCTGATGATACCCTGATCTCAAGTCTATTTTTAAAAAGTAACTAGATCCCTGTAATTGATCAAATAGATCGTCTATTCTAGGTAAGGGATACCTATTCTTCACAGTTACCTTATTGAGTTCCCTATAGTCTATGCACATTCTAAATGTTCCATCCTTTTTCTTAACAAATAAAACTGGTGCTCCCCAGGGTGATACACTAGGCCGTATAAATCCCTTATCCAAAAGTTCCTGAAGTTGGCTCATTAATTCCTTCATTTCAGTAGGTGCTAAACGGTAGGGTGCCTTAGCAATAGGGGCTGTTCCTGGCATCAATTCAATTTTGAATTCTACTTGACGAGGGGGTGGTAAACCAGGTAATTCATCAGGAAATATATCAGAATACTCATTGACAATTGGAACATCTTTCAGGTTTACTTTGTCTATCTTAGTGTCAACAATGTGGGTCAGATAAGCCAAACATTTCTTCCTTAGACATTTTTGTGCATTTTTACAAGAAATTATCTTTATGGTGCCCCTAGGTTTTTCACCATATATGCACAGTGTTCTATTCTCATTAACCAAAGGGATTTTGATCATCTTCTTACCACATACTATTTCAGCTTGATTTTTACTTAACCAATCCATTCCTACAACAATGTCAAATCCTCCTAAATCAATAGGAATCAAATCTATATTGAAATAGTTTTTATCTAAATTCATTGTGCAATTAGGAATGATTTCATAAGCTTCGATTATCTTACCATCAGCTAATTCTATCATATATTTTTGATTTAGCTTTTCTGTGGTTAAGTTAAGTAGTGGCGTAAATGTATTTGAAACAAAACTACGGGTTGCTCCAGTATCGAATAGTACAGTAGCATACTGATCGTTTATAGGGAACGTACCCGTGACAACTTCTGGTTCGTGTCGAGCTTCTTCTGCCTGCATTATGAATGCTCTCCCCCGAGGGTTGTTCTGATTAGCCGGTGTTTCCTTTTAGCTGTGGACATTCGTTTCGGCGATGGTTTTCATTCCCACATTGATAGCAGACTGATTTTGGATTTGCAGGGTTTTTGCAGTCTCGGGATATATGCCCCTTTTTCTTGCAGTTGTAACAGATTACCATCGCACAGTTGCCTTGATGGTATCTTTGGCAAGTGTTGCACCATGGCTGGTTTTCTGTCTGGGGTTTCTTTTCCCGTGTCATTCCTAGGTAGTTTCGAGGGGGCTGTCTAACTATTCGTTTCTGAGGGGTTCCCTTAAATCTTTCCCCTGGGCTATCATCATTCCACTTTCTCTTTTCTCCAGATCTAGGGTTGCCTAGTGATCCATTTCTTATCATCTCATCTGTCAAGCTTCCTGATAAACTTACAGTATTTTGAAAAGTCTTGGGCCTAGCCGATTTTACTAATCCCCTTATCTGTGGCACTAGTCCCCAAATATATCTTCCTATTCTCTTCGATTCTGGGGCCACTAGATGTGGTACTAACCTCGAGAGTTAATTGTACCTGTCGGTGTATTTCCGATGTGCTGCTCCTTTCATTTCTAAAGCTAAAAATTCAGTTTCTAATTTTTCTATTTCATTATAAGGGCAGTATTTTTCTATAACTAATTTTCTGAATTCCTCCCAACTTAACTCATTTATAATGTGCCTACCTTTAGTGGTCATCTCCATTTTCCACCAGGATTGTGCTTCCCCTTTTAATGAGTGTGAGGCAAACAAGGTTCTGTTGTTATTGGCACATTTGCTGATCTCCAGAGTTGATTCCATTTCATCTAACCAGCGTAGAGCTTGTACTGCTCCGCCTCTACCATCAAATTCTCGGGGTCTACATGACATAAAGGCTTTGTAGGAACATCCCTTCTCTGTTATTATCTCGTCTGCTGGTTGTTCTCTTATGGCATCATCAGTTGGTATTTCGTTGCCGGGGGTTGTGGTACCGAGGTTCAGGTTTTGTTGAAGTTGAGTTACTAGTATGGGTATGGCAGCTTCCAATTGCTGTGACACTATCCGGGAGATCCTTTCATCTTCATTGGCTGTCGAGTTAACAGGTGTTTCTTCCCCAAGTCTAGTTCTAGGTCGTCCTACTCATGCAGTCCTCCTTATGGGTTGCTTATTTCTTCTTGGCGACATGTTTTTCTATAGTTAATTATAGTAAATATTAAAAAGAATTTTAGACTCTTAACAATATTCTAGTTAACACACAAGCAAGTAATAGTTCAAACACAAAAGATGTTTTTCATGTAAGTTCTTATTTAAAGATTTCACATTAAAAGTTAGCTCCTAATTTCCCTGCACCCATTTCCATATTCTTGAGAAGATGTTTCCCTTGGGTGCTTTTAGTTCCTTAACATCCTTCTGAATATTCCTGATTCCTTGTTGAATTTTCTTGAGCTGTTTAAGGTTTTGTTGAGTGGCTGTGTTTTGGTCTTCATCCATCCTTTGTCTTTTAGCCTTTCTTTCTTCGTTTTTGAGGGAGTCAGTTTCTTGTATCTCCTTGCCTTCGTCTTGCTTGGTCTTGAATTTGTTTCCGGGTCGTACCCTTTTCCTAGGAGTTTTAATGGTATATCCTCCTACCATTACAGGTGCATGACGGACATAAAATTTAGGCTTATGATTATCTTCATCTTTGGTTGGAAAAGGTTCTAGAATTTGCTGAGGTTCAGGTTCAGGCGTAAGTTCTTTGTGATTGTTATAATCCGAGTATTCGGATGAGTCAGTCTCACAGAAATTGTTATCAGTACTCATGGCTGCAAAACAAATCTTTTCATGATTTTGAACCAAACAGTTAGTTACCTATTTCTGTATATATTATAAATTCTTTACAAAGGAGATGCTATAATATTCATGGAATCATATCACGCAAATTCATATATACACACAATTATACAGATATGAGCTTATGGTTATAGTCTAGGTATTTTATGGTACCTAATTCTCTATAACCAATGGCTCTGATACCAACCTGTCACATCCCGGCGTAAGCGTGAAATGCTTGGGGTGTGATCTGTTTGCTCAGAACTCATTGATATACAATTTTTACCAAGTATCACATAAATATATCATATTTCATAATAAAGCACAATAAATATATAATAACACATAACATAACAAGTTTAATAATATAGGAGTTAGGGTTACATCAATTCATGATAGTCAAAATTTGAATTAACATAATCCTATTACATTAACATCCTAACAGCAACATCTTCAGAGACGATGGAAGTGTGCATCCACCGAAACACTGAGATCATATAATTCACTGCAGGTTAACACAAACTTTCCCCACAACCTCTCCCAGCCATTATAAACATCAAAGGAGAACATTAAGCGGTTTAGTCATGGTGAATTCCTGAAAAAAACATACCCAAAACAGTCACATAAAGTTGGTGAGCTTCACAGGTTTATCAACATACAACATTGATGCATTATATACAACCAAACCTTACATAGCATCAGATCATTCATATCTGTCATAACACATTTCATAAATCAGATAATATAGCATCACAACATTCATCCCATTGGTGCAGGAAATATTTTCTTAAGTAGCGCTACCAATATTATCTAACGGTTCCACATCCGAATTAATGGTTGTAACATAAATTTCAGAAAATAATGCATCAATTAGTATGCTTTTTCCCAAAACTTTATAAAACCAAATGGGCCATGAAACTCACCTTTACTCCAAATGGTAACCTATAAACAAGAAAAATATTTATAGTTTAGAAAATGTATTTTTCTTTAACATTTTTAGTACCTCAGATTGAAGAATTTATTTCATAAGTTAGGTTTTTATATAAATTCCGAAATTTTCACAGTAGATGTATCTTAGTGTTAGATAAAATATACTAAAATTTCATATTTAAATTATTTTCAGGCTAATTCTTATTATTTTTACATTATTCAAATAATTCTTTTGAAATAGCTTCGGGCCTCTAAAATTAGTCAAATTTTGTCAGGTTAATAATTATAATTCGTATGTTTTCTTAAAGTTTTCTCATGTTTTAAACCATAGCAGAGTCATTTTTATAGTCTTAATTTTTCCTATTTTACTCTTATTTGCTAAAAATATCAGAACATGCTCAAAAATTCTAATTTTTACACAGACTGTTCTATTCCTATTTTTATATTTTCTATAAATTTCCCATAATTTATTTCATAATTTAAGTATTTTTCCCGATTTTTAGTTGACAGAATAGTTAAAAATTAATATTTCAGATAATTTTTGAGTTAGGTCACGAGATTTTTCTAGTGGATTCTATAATTTGTAATAGTCAGTATATAATTTTTACATACATTTACTAGGTCGGTTCTTCTGATATAATTTTTCTCTTTATATTCTTAAATATTGCATATAAATTAACTAACTTATAGGAATGGTACCAAATTTTGCAGAGTTCTATTTCCTAATATTCTAAATATATTTTTAATATTTGTTCCCATAATCACAGTTATTTAATATGCAGAATTAATTTAACAAACTATAACTAGATTTTTAACCCTTTTGTTGATAATTTCTTGCTAAAAATTTTGATTTTTAAGATTTGTTTTATTTTTCCAGATTCTTAAAACCTTTCTTTTTGTTCTGAAAAATAGGTTGATTTTGTATATGTTTCTATAAGAACTTTGTTTTAACCAAAAGGGTTAATCACATGTGCTTTATTTAACACATGTTTAGTTTTTCATATCTTAATCAAGCAAGGTTTTAGGAGTTAGAACCTTGATTTTGACAGAAGGAGAGTGTGAGAAGAAGGTGAAGATGGTCTAAGCTTGCTTGGTTTGGCAAAACTCTAGCTTGGGTGAGTTGGTTCTTGCGGCTAGGTGTCACGAGAAGGGTGTGTGAGTCATCACCCAATCATTACAAGATGGTTCTAGATATTTGGTTGGCTAATTCGGTGCTTAAGGGTATTAACCGAGTGTTCAAGGGTGTTAACCGAGTTGGTTCTTGATCTTAAATGGTACTTTGGTTTGGGTTTAGGTGTAGGGATTTGTTTAGGTTTGTTTTGATGTCAAGTTTCTTTTGATGTTAACTTATGTTTATGATGTTTGGTGGGTGTATTTGGTTTTGTTTATTATTGTATTGTTGATGTATTGTAGTTTTGTATCAAGGAATTATGTTTATGAATTCATGCATACGTAACCTCTTGTATTTGCATGCAAGCATGCAATGAACAATACTTATATTCATGTGATGTGCATATGTTTCTTAAAAGATGGTACATGCATACGTAAAAGGGTGTGTATGCATTTGGCCATGCATACGTATACATATATATATAAGTGAACAACATGAAAGCATGCATACGTATATGTATGTATAAAAATATATATATTAACCTAGGTGTAGCTTAGAATATTTGAATGAACTTAGTGTATAAAATTTCTAAATCTAGGGTTGTCACAAGTTGAAATGTTTGTTGTGATATATTTCATAATCTTGAAATGAATTACACACGTATAATGAGGTTATACTTTCCAAAAATAGATTTCTAAAATGAAAATTTATGTTAATCGTTATTTAAGCATAATTAAATATGTTTTTACTTAATTGAGTCATTAATTGGTCGTAGGGTCAAACTGGTCAACTGTAATCCACAAAAGTTAACTTTGGTTAAAAGTCAAGTTTATCAAACATTTCTAAATGCACTAACTGTTTACGTTGTTTGGATATAACAAGTTTTATTTTGACCAATATGTACACACACTTACAGACCTATATTGTTAGTTAATGATTAGCTTTTGATTTTTACACTTGGTGTTTCCTGCGCATTCCAAGGTAAGTTTTACAGGCCCTTCTTCTTATTGTACTCTTTTAGGGGAGAGAGCATGCTTAAATACTTTTTGAGGATATAGTAAAACTGTATGATCACATGTTTATTTAGTGTTTTTTAAGTCCTCACTTCTCGAACCATTATGATGCTTTCCCACCTCCATGTAGTTGACCATACTTTATTCTAATTTTCACCTTTTATCATTTAGTACAGTTACCATGTTTAGTTGGTGACAAAAGGTAAGTCATGGACATGTCATGACTACCTAATCTAGGATAATATTTTATTCTAGATACCTTACTTCTAACAATATAGTATTTGTTTAGTAGTAAGTTTCAGCTGGTAATCTAAGTGTAATCGGCTGTAGATGGTAGTATATATAGTTTCTCATTGTAACTCAGTTAGTATTCTTGTAAGAGTCTTGTAAACTTTGAGTTGAGAAGTAATAACAACAAGTATCTTGAAAACCATTTCTTGTGTTCATTAACTTAGTATATTATTATCAACTCTTTCAAGGATTCTGTATCATCATTCGAGTGTGTCTAAGTGAGTTTAAGAGTTAACCTTGTGTTGAGTGACCATAACCGATCCTACAATAATAGCTTATAAAATATCAATAATGTATAATTGTTTAAATGACTTAACATAAACGAATATAAGTATATTATATTAGTTTTTTATATATAAATATTTAAAAAATGAAAAATATTATTTTCAGAAAATAAACAAGTTAACTAGTGATCCGAATTGGCTCTGCATGTATATAAGCAAGCCGAGCCCGAGCTCAACTTTAGGCTTGATTAAATAAACAAGCCAGCTCGATGCGGCTCACATTTCAAATGAGCTGAGCCCAAGCCTACCCAGGCTCGGATCGTTTATAGACCTACCTGTCTGCTTGCTTCCTAATAAATATAGACCCTAAAGTTGAATTTAGAATTTAAGTTTTCTTATAAACACTCTAATATAAAGAGAATTCCTAGTTCTCAATACCCTGTTAGGTGTTATTAGTAGTTAATTTTGGAGCATGAGTGGGAGCGCGAGTAGGGGAGATTCTACATCAAATTATTGCAGATAGTTTTTAGGTATGTTCATGTTTAAGGTTATGTATAGTAGTTGTTAATGTTGTTATTGTTGTTGTTGGTGTTGTTGTGGTGTTATTATTGTTGTTGTTATTGTTGTTGTTATTATTGTTGTTGGTGTTGTTGTGGTGTTATTATTGTTGTTGTTGGTGTTGTTGTTGTTATTGTTGTTTTCGTTGCTATTGGCATGGTCCTTGATGTCATCGTCGTGCCTGTTGTTGTTATCGTTGTTGTTGTTATTGGTTAGGCTTATTGTGCGGGAGATATTGAGTATCCTGATGGTTGGCATGAGCATGAGATAAACGCCCAAGATATGCCAACTAATAAAGGTTGTACTAAAGGGTTGACATAGGGCATGAGGAAGTAATGTAAAAATACTAACAAATAAAAGGGATTAGAAATTATACTTGATATAGTTTCTAGCTAGAATATAACCTAAATAATATTATTGTCACTATTATAATACCTAAAAGCTATGAACCGGAGTAGACAATCTCTCTAACTTGATTGATTAAGGTGACTTCGTCTAAACTGTTTTATAAAACAGGATGTGTGTAAGGTCCCGTTCCCGGAACACTTACAGCTGAACCATCATTGCGCATAAAACATATATTTACTTAATCAAAGCAGCGGAATAACTTAAAAACCATTTCATATATTAATGACAGCTTTTGCAAAATAATACAATGTAGTTAACTGTTACAAAATATCATGATTTGCATTACATCACAAAAACATCATTACTATACAAATGGATGCCATCCTACAAATGCCAAGTAGCTGCCCCGTGCCATCCTTAGCAACAATCACCTGCCAACTGGAAAATACATAAAAGTCAGCGTTGCTGAGTGAGTTCTAGTTTTATAAATAAAATACTTTACTTTCCATTTAAAAACGTTCTTTACCTTCATATGTGCTCATACATCATACGTACAAATAGATAATCTTATTATTATCTTCATCATCGTTCATCGCACGTTACTCGTTATCATTCATTATCATCATTCATTCCTTTTCTTTCGTATCGTTCATTCCATACATACATCATTAACCTTTACTTTCATTCGAACCAATGCCATGCGCTTCACCCCACCGTCATGCATAAAGAGGGTACTGGGCTGAAGTCTATAAATAGACTCCCGTACATTGTGCCTGGTGGCCTGACCACAGTACGTGAGTTTTGGACGATTCTTTGCCACTTTCAAAAACCCCAAGCCCTAGAATCCGGGTTTACCCTTAAAGAACCGATTAAACGATGTTTCTTACCTGGATTCTTGGTCTTTTCTTGTTGCTTGGATGCCCACTAACACCGATCTTCAATCTCTTGATCAACCGAGCCTTGAATCACCACTTTCTCTCCACTTTCTCTCTCTACACTCTCTCTCTAGAAGTTGGGTGTTGAGTGCAAATGAGAGTGGCTCAAGCTGATCCGTTCATATATACCGGGCGTTCCCGGGACCTTAAACTCGCCGAACACATAACCCGCGAGGTCTACTCGATCCATACTCCATTTCCCGCGTATTTTCTTTAAATAATCCCGGCTAAGCCCATTATTATTAATTGGCTCGTTTCGACTTTATTCCGGGCGTTACAATGTGATACCCTACTAACTAGTAATAATTGTATAATTGACTATCAATAGCATCTGTGACATGTGGCTATGCTTGATAGGATGTTTGAGGGTTTGTTATATGATTATGCTTTAGCCAGTGGATTTTGTGTACATCGCTCGATTATGGGAATATCTTATGCTTTATCCTTTTTGTTTGCCATGGTTCTATCTGTTTGATTCTATAATCAATAATAAAGTGTTTTGCATAATATCATGTTTATAAACTAACTAGCTTTATATTAAGTCATTAATGTTTGTTTTTATGAGCACACCAACTGTCACACCCTAATTGATAGCATGACTAGTTGTATCACATCACAACAATAAGTACAACATAATACTTGACATAGAAGACCACGAAAGCTAGGGTGAACTAAAATTTATCATGTCTACATAATTCACACGTCTAGCACGTAGAAAATGTAAAGCATAAAAGTATACTGCCCAGGCAGTTTTAATTCAACCATTGACTTCTACACGAAGATCTTATTTATCCACAGGCGCTAAGTCTCCTTGACCTTGCTAGTGATTCCAAGCACCTTTTACTACTACATCACGAGCTAAAACACATTAACAACAACATTGCTGTTGAGTCATAACAAGAGACTCTAAAAATAGCAGATGTAAGGATTCCTATAAGTCTGATGCAGCCAAAACATCCAAAGTCTCTCTGCATGCATGCACTAAAGAACAGAAGTAGAAATGCTTCGGAAGTTTTACACCACACTAGAATATTCTAAGTGTAAAATCTTCCGAAGCCAAGACCAACATCTTCCGAAGCCAAAAGTGAAGTCTTCCGAAGCTTCAAATACAAAGTCTTCCGAAGCCAAAGAGTGAAGACAGATTTCTTCCGAAGACTTTTAGAGATATGCCTTTATCTGATGTACTTTACCATAAAGCTGGACCACCTTTCCGCTGCAACTCTGTAAAGTCACCAACTTACATGAGTTGGTGAAAGGTCCATGCTTTTGGTAACTGTACATTGAGGTCTTGAGTCCATGCTTTCTACTTTATGTACTTTTATCCTTTTTGTAATATATTAGGATGTGAGCTATGGCATGTCATAGTCACTAGTCAAAAGGCAAATCTGCCTTTTGACTCTACATTTGATTTTGTAGTTGTCTAGTCAATTGTATCCAGCTGGCCTTCAAAGTATGGCCGGCTGTAGGATGTAGTATATGTATCTCAAGTACTTGTAACTTTCCTTTATGCTTTGTAACATTTGTAATAGAACTTGAGAAGCAATACAACATTCTTGAAAACCAATTACTTGTGTTGTTGCCATCTTGTTCTGTCTCATATTTACTTGTGTTCTTAGCATCATATCTATATAGTTAACCAGTTCCCTATTTGATCTGTTAAGTGTTCTAAGAAACTCTCCTCATTGTGTTGTTGTGTTGTAAGTGCATACCCTTCACCGGTCCTGCATTTGGTATCAGAGCATTTCAGGCTCTTGATATAAGATCTCACCATCTTAAGATCCCTCACACACACAAAATACTTAACAACTCAAATGGCAGCTATTACCAAAGCTGATATGGAAACTGGAACTATGACAAAGTCTCCACTGATCACTCCTGAAGACTTTGATACTTGGTGTCAAAGAATGGAAGGCTTCATCAAGTCTCAAGACTCCAGGATGTGGGACTCTGTTGTTGAAGGACCTTACATACCAAGCACCACTTCTGCTACTGGTGGTGGTATGATTCCTAAGGCTGTGGCTGATTACTCTGAAGCAGACGGGAAGAGAATAGAGATTGATCAGAAAGCCATGACAGTCCTTCAAACTGCTCTTCCAAACTCCATCTACAGAGGCTTCAAGAAGTGCAAAACTGCCAAGAACTATGGGAAGCACTGAAGCTGATGTATGAGGGTCTACTGAAGCAAAGGAGAACAAGAAGGATCTCCTGAAGCACAGTTTGAAAACTTCACCTTTAAGGTAGGTGAAACCATGACTCAACAATACTTCATATATGTTAAGATTGTGGATACTCTAATGGATGTTGGAGTAACTCTTGAGAACAGGGACATTGTAAGGAAGTTTATGTCCTCTCTTCCTACAATGGACACATTACTGTGTTGTTATCAAGAGGACTGAGAACCTTAAGACTCTTACTCTCACAGAGTTGTATGGTATTCTTAGTGGCTACCAGATGGAGATGAACATGCAAAACTCATCTGGTAACTCCAGCAATCAACTGAGTTCAGCCCTCCATGTGGTTAAAAGGGAAAGCATTGAACCACAACATCATCTTATATGCTACCCTAACAATTCACAAAAGGGCCCTTTCATCACCTTCCTAGAGACTCCAAGGAAAAGCTACACTCAAGGAAGTCCCTTCCAAGAGACAAGTTCTTCTCATGCCTTTGTCTCTGCTGATGAAACCTTAGGCAACTTTCTCTTCACCCTTAAAGATTTGGACTGTATCCATCCAGATGATCTGGAGTACATGGAGATAGTCCAGCAGATGGCTCTTCTCACTCACAGAGCCAAGAAGTTCTACAAGAGGACATGGAGAAAGTTTCCAAGCAATGCAGCCAGTGGAAAGTTTGGGCTGGATTACAACTGTAACCAGATGGGACACTTTGCAAGAGAGTGTAAGGAACCAAGGACAAATGGTGGCCAAGCACAAACCAGACCAAACTACACTGAGAAAGCCCCCAGAATGAGAAGCCAAAGCAGCAAGCTGCAGTTGCTGTTGAAGAAGGAGGCTTTGACTGGAGCTTTCAGGTAGAAGATGCATCTCCAAACCAAGCACTCATGGCAGACCACGATGAAGCCAAGGTATTGGAACATCTTTGTACTCCTGAATGCATTGCTAAAGTTAATAGATACAGGTCCTATAACTTAGAAATGAGATCTGATCTTGAGTCCTTAAATATCTTAAAAGCTGATTTTAAAAGAGCTGAAAATGATTATAAACTAAAGATAGAGGACTTAGAGAAAACCATTTCAACTCTTAAACATGAGCATACAAACTACAGGACTCAGATCAAAGACCTCATTACTAAGTTAACTGAATGCCAGGCTGAGCTTGTGATCAGCAAAGCCAAGGCAGAAAAATGTGTTCTTGAAGAAGAGACCTTCAAGAACATAATATCCTCATCCTTGCATGCAAAAGTTTGTTATCAAAATAAGCAGGGACTAGGATCTTGTGAGATAGCTCCTCCACACACAATCTTGTCTGTAAGATCTCCTAGGTGTGGAACTTGTGAAGATGAGCTTCCCCTCATAGATCCTGTGACTGAAGAGGATGAAGAGGAGATGGTGGAGAATGGCTCTGAGAAGAGTAAGAAGAGCATTCTAAGAAGGGTCACCATCCCTCTGAGGAGAGCAAAGCTGTTGGGATGACCAAGTCAAGAAGAAAGAACTTGATCAGGAAGGCCAAAAGAAAGTCCAAAAGGCTCAAGAGATCAAGGCACCTTCAATTCTGCACAGAAACAAGTCTTCATCTCTGCAGGATTTGAAGTGGTGAAGGCTGAAGACACCAACTTGAACTCCATCAACAAGAGTTCTGGTTCATGTCCATCATCCCATCATCAAGAAGAAGGCTGATCAGTTTTGCACCATTGCTGTACAACCTGAACCATCCAGCTCCAAAGTAGTTCTATCCCCACAAGAACTGCCACACATCTGCAAAGATGAAGATGAAGGAAAATGATCAAGCAGCCTTGTTCACAAGGAAAACTCCTAGAAGGAAGAAAATGGACTGTGTTATGTGTGGGAGTACTTCTCATCTTGCTAAGGATTGTGTTTACAATCCAAAGAGTACTCTCCACATGACCAAGAAAGAAACTTCTAAGAGTTTGGAAAGAAGAAGCAAGCTTCGAAAGGAAAATGTTTCCTTTGGAAGCTCCAAAATGAAGAAGAAGACAAGTGGAAACTTGCCTTCGGAAGAAAATTTGGTCTCGGAAGAAAGGAATACTTCCGAAGCACTGAAGCCTGCTGCAGTGAAAGCAAGATCTTCCGAAGGTCCAGTCATCAAAACTTCCAAGTCATCAAACTTTTGAAGTATTGAAGGTCAAGTCTAAGCTTCCAAAGGTGGTGTGGAAGTCAAAGAAAGACCAAGTGGCTGAAAGTTCTTCATCAACATCAGCAAATGATCCTTCTAGCATGACTATAGGATCAATTACTGTTGCATTGTCTTCAACTTCTTTTGATGAGCCCAAGACCAATGAGGCTTGGGTTTCCAAATGTAACTAACCATCTCTTTTGTGCAGGAACAGCTCAAGACAAACAGAAATGTATGGATCATTGACAGTGGCTGTCCAGGCACATGACAGGCAATAGGTCACTACTCTAAAAGTTTGAAAGAATTGATGGAGGACCAGTTGCTTTTGGAGGAGATGCAGGAGGTTACATTACAGGAAGGGGCAAGGTCACAAATGGTAAGCTCAGCATTGAGAAGGTAAATTTGTCAAGGAGCTTGGGTACAATCTTCTGAGTGTATCCCAATTTTGTGATCAGAGTCATAACATGCTCTTCACTGAGCATGAGTGCATTGTTCTCAGGCCCGGGTGGTCATCCTCATGAGCACATCCTGCTCAGAGCCCCCAGGAAAGGAAACATGTACAAGATGGACTTGCAAGAAACATCTCCCTCAGGAGAAGTTTCATGCTTTCTGTCTAAAGCAAATAATGATGAATCTTTCCTCTGGCATAAAAGAATGTGCCATGTAAACTTTAAAACATGAATAAATTAATTAAGAATGATTTGGTAACTGGAATACCAAAGAAAGAGTTTACAAGTGATGACCACTGTGTTGCATGCCTGAAGGGAAGCAACACAAGGTATCTCACAAGCCAAAAGAAGAAATTCCATCATTAATCCCCTACACTATTACATATGGATCTCTTTGGCCCCACCAGTGTAATGAGTCTAGGAAGGACCTCTTATTGTTTGGTGATCACAGATGATTTTACAAGATTCACTTGGGTTTTCTTTCTTAGAACTAAGGATGAGACCCCTGAGATTCTAAAGAATTTCATCTTAAAGATTGAGAATCAATGTGATCACAAGGTCAAAACCATAAGATGTGATCAAGGAACTAATTCAAGAATCAAACCTTGATACATTTTGTGATAAAAAGGTATTACAAGACAATATATGCTCCCAGGACTCCTCAGCAAAATGGTGTTGCTGAGAGGAGAAACAAGACACTAATTGAAGCTGCAAGAACTATGTTGTCTGACTCTAAACTGCCCATCACCTTCTGGGCAGAGGCAGTGAACACTGCTTGCTATGTGCAAACAGAGTTTTAGTGGTTAAGACACATGGTAAGACTCCTTATGAACTTTGGCACAAGAGAAAACCTTTCATTGGTTTTCTCAGGTCATTTGGATGTCCTTGCACCATCTTGAATAAAGCCAAGTTTTGCTGAGAAATCAGATGATGGACACTTTATTGGATACTCTTCAAGCTAAAGCTTATAGAGTATACAATCTCAGAACTAGAGTAGTTGAGGAGTCAGCCAATGTGACTTTCAATGAGCACACTCCCAGTGTGAAAGGTTCTGGTCCGGATTGGCTATTTGATCTTGATTTAGTTACTAACTATTTTAACAAATCTTGTGAGAATGTTTCAGGATCTACAGATATATTACCTACAGGTGATCCTGACCCAAGATTTGAGCTAAGAAGACCTTCAAGTTACACATCTTCAGCTCCAGTGGTAACTAATCCTGCAAATGAAGCTTCTACCAGCACATCAATGACAAATCCTGATGATACTTCAGGGGTGCCTTCAAATTCCAGCTTAGAGGCACAAAACTCAGGAGAAGGAGCTTCAAATGTTGGAGAAAATGGTAGTGGTGAAAGTGATCAGGAATTTCTTGATGCTGATAACCACTCCATTAAAGACAACCCCAATGATGTCACACACTCATTGGATCAAGTTAATCTTGATAAGTGTGCTGATGTGGAGGGTGAATCTTCTTTGCCAGATCAGAATTTCTCAATTTAGATCTGTCTAAACAACTTGCTGTGATCCCTCAGCTAAGGATCCACAAGTCTTATCCTTCCACAAACATCATTGGAGATGTTGATTCAGGGGTGAGAACAAGAGGACAAACCCATGAAGCAAATGTTTGTCTTCACTCTTGTTTCTTGTCTCAGATAGAGCCAAAGAAAATTGATGAGGCTCTAAAGGATGGAAGTTGGGTTGAAGCTATGCAAGAGGAGCTGCTTCAATTCAAAAGGCAAAAGGTTTGGAACCTATGTCCTCTTCCTCAAGGGAAGACTACCATAGGAACCAAATGGGTTTTCAGGAATAAAAGGATGATAGAGGACTTGCCATAAAACAAGGCAAGACTAGTTGTTCAAGGGTATACTCAAGAAGAAGGAATTGACTACACATGTTTTTGCTCCTATAGCAAGACTTGAAGCTGTTAGGATATTCCTAGCTTTTGCTGCATCCAAGAACTTCAAGGTCTACCAACTTGATGTCAAGTGTACTTTTCTCTATGGGGTGATTGATGAAGAGGTGTATGTCGAAACAACCTTTGTTTGCAGATCCTAATCATCCTGATTATGTCTGTAGGCTTGATAAAGCTCTTTATGGGCTAACCAAGCACCAAGCACCAAGGAAGTGGTATGAGACTCTATCTTAGTATCTCTGTCAACATGGCTACAAAAGAGGTACTATAGATGGACTCTCTTCATCAAAGGAACAGGAAATGACATAATGCTAGTTCAAGTATATGTAGATGACATTATCTTTGGGTCAACTAATCCAAAGCTCTGTAAAGACTTTGAGAAGCTGATGAAAGACAGATTTGAAATGAGTGCCATGGGGAAACTCAATTTCTTTCTAGGATTCAAGTGAAGCAAGTTGACAATGGCATCTTCATAAGTCAGTCAAAGTAGGTACAAGACATACTTAAAAGGTTCAACATGACTGATTGTAAGGTTGCTAAGACACCCATAGCCTGAAATCACTCCCTTGGACCTGATCTTAGGGGGAGTGTGTTTGATGAGCATCTCTATAGGGCAATGATTGGGTCTCTTATGTACCTCACAGCGAGCAGGCCAGATATCATGTTTGCTACATGCATTTGTGCAAGATATCAAGCCAACCCCAAGATGTCACACCTGGTCACTGTAAAAAGAATTTTAAGATATCTCAAAGGTGCTCCATCACTTGCCTTTGGTATCCAAAGAATTCTGACTTTAATCTGTATGCTTATACAAATAGTGACTATGGTGGTTGCAACATGACTGCAAAGTCTACATCATGGTTGTTGATGCATGTATGTCCCTAGATCATGAGTTTTAATGTAATAATCTTGTCTGTCTGATTATGATGTAATAGTATCGGTTAATGAAATGATATGAATTGGTTGTTACTTGTGATGTTTAATATTTCATTAATGAGTCGAATTGGTTTAATTAGGGTTGTGATTGTTTGAATGGTTACACATAATGTTATATTAATACATTCAAACATAACATAATGAAGTTCTCATGCGAATGGCCCATGCGAATGGACCACACGCATGAATAACTTCATAAGATTGACTCAGTCGCACGACTGAACCAGGAGACTGGATCAGTCGTATGATTGACACATAAGATTGGCTCAGTCGCACGACTGAACACTCAGTCGTGCAGATGAATCAGCCGCATGGTTCAATCGCACGACTGAACCATACTTATGGTCCAGTCGCACGAATGAACAACACTAACCTAAAATAGACCCAATTCGTGGAAAAACGAAAGCATTCATCCCATTACGATTCCAGACGTACCCTAGCCGTCCAGAAGCCTCCCAAATCGTTCTCCAAGTTCACAGAACACATCAGATCGATTCCTAATCGATTTCTGACGTTGATTCAATTCTTGATTGATTCATCGTGTGTTCTCAACTGATTGGATCGCCAATCAAATAGGATTCCGCACTATTTGAGTTGGTTTAACACGCTAATCACTAGGTATTTCGTTCAAATACCAGGTCCTAACAAGTGGTATCAGAGCTTTGGCTCTTGATTACGTGTTGATTCAATCAAGATTGCATAAAAGTTTGTGTTTTTGCACGAAAAACTCAATCTTTGGCATCAAAAGTGATCTTGGACGTTCCCTGCTCATCGAAGTTCAGTTTCTACGGACTTAGGCGATTAGGACTTGTGAAATTTCGAATTTTTACGGCTGAAACCCGTCAAACCTAGAAATTTTCGCAAAACAGCAGCTTCAGTCGCACGAGTGACCCATTCGCACGACTGGACTCCATTCGCATTGCTCATTCGCACGATTGGACCTAGTCGCACCCTCATTCGGCCGACTGAACCGTTCGTTCGCATAACTCATACGCACCAGATTCATTCGCACGACTGAACCATTCGCCCTGTTCAGTCGCACGATTGAACCAATCGCAGAGTTCATACGCACGATTAGACCTTCGCATCCTTCAGTCGCATCAGTGAAAGTTTGTTTGATTAGATTCTAAGTTTATTAGCCATGGAAGATCAGATGTCAGCCTTTACTGCTGGGAAGGACTCGAGGATTCAGAACCTGCTGTTGCTTGAGAGTGAGGTGGGTAATCACAATAAACCACCAAAGCTCTTGACTTTAGATGAGTTTCCCCACTGGAAACAACGTTTTGAGATCTACCTCAATGGAGTAGATCCTAATCTGTGGGAAGCTATTGAGGTCGGTTATAGTACACCGGTGGGAGCTGATGGAGTTAAATAACGTTAAGTGGGATGACAGACGCACAGAAAGTAAAGTACAATGCAGAGAAAAGGGTTTATGCATTGATCACTCAGTCTATCCCCAAAGACATATTCCACCAGTATTCAGAGAACAAACAGTCCAAGAAACTTTGGGATGAGCTAGAGAAGAGATATGATGGGAATGCGTCATTGAAGGCAATCAAGGCAAAGGAGTTAAAGAAGGAATTCGATAACTTCTCATCGATTGGTAATGAGAGTTTAGACGAAGTCATAGACAGATTCTACCACTTGATGAGCGAATTGCATACACATGGAGTTGAAACGACTATGGAAGAGAAAGTAAGCAACTTCGCAGACGGATTGCCTGATAAGTGGGCTTCATTTGTGTCTAACCTTAGACAGAATGAATGCTTATAAAGCTGGATATAAATGACTTCATTCTCAAGTTGCGTGAAGAAGCACTAAGGATGAAGTATAGAGCTCAGAAGTCTTCGTACACACAAAATCCAGCTTTATACAACGCCACGCCTCAAGCTAAGACATCTGGAGCACCTCTCCAGACTGCATTTGTGTCTAGCTCGTCAGGTCCTTCACATGCTTCTCCTTCTGGATCAGACACGTCAGGGTCGTCATGTACCCACTATATTGGATCAGAAGCAAGTGCTACCAATTGAAGACCGAGAACCTCGGTAATGTGACTGTAGAAGTAGCTCGAGAGCATATGGATCTTTTAGCAGCAGTGGTTCATTCATATGATGGACTTGTTGCTGGGAAGATTGGAAACTGCCATCTGGCAGATGAGGACTACGAGCAGGTGGATGAAATGGAGCTTGAGAGGATGGATATAATGTGGGCCTTAGCTAGCGCTGTCCGAAGGGCGAAGAAGTTTGTTAAAAAGACAGGACAGAACTTGATAGCTACTAAGGATACCACATTTGGCTTTGACAAGAGCAAAGTGACCTGCTTCAACTGTGGAGAAAGGGGCACTTCAAGAGAGAATGTGTCAAGCCAAAGAAGACGGGTAATGGGAACCCGTTCTCATCCTTTACTCGCCAAGACAAGCAAGCTTCCAGTTCTACTTCATCAAACAAGGATCCAAAAGCCTTGACTGCTCATGATGATGAAGGACAGGATTGGAGCTTTAGGTTTGTCTCACCAGGAGAATCTAACATTGCCAGTGTTGAAGATTTTGATGATGATTCTGCGAGTGAAGGTGATCTAGCAGTTGAGATAGCAATGTCACATAGTGAAGAAACAACTGCAGCTGAGGTCAGTTACAAGCCAAAGGAGGAGACTTCCACGTCAGAGACAGAAAAGTCAGAATCACCAGAACCAGAGACGTCTGATGCTGCGATGATGGCTAACTCTTCTGAACCAACACAGGTAGTACAACTGACCAAATGTTTAATAATCATGCTTGTTCTGATGTGATATGTTTAGGAATAGCATTGATGAAAAATTTGCTAGGTTATTAGATCACAATGATAACTTAGTAAAAGATTTACAACTGTGCACTGAGGCTAATAGAGTTCTAAAACAAAATGAGCATAGTTATAAAGAAAAGATAGACCTATTGACTAAACAGCTTAGGGAAACCGAAGTAGTTGCCTTTAACCAAGCAAATGACATTAGGTACTATCTAAACTCCCTAGAGGACACTAAGAAGCAAAAGGCAGTTCTAGAAGTAGAAGTTAATTCATTAAAACAGAAACTGCACAGTTGGACTAGTTCTTCACACATAGTTCAACACTTAGTGAGAGAAAGGAATAACGGGGAGGGATTAGGCTACAAAGTGGTTCCACCTCCACCTGAGACCTTGATGAACACCAAGTCTAGACCAGTAAACAACAACCCATCAAGGATCATGTGGTGACTACTCCTCTTGTTACTGATCCAGACACATCATGTTCATCTACTGAATCTGGACAGAAACAAAAGGAGGCCACTTCAAAGGCAAAGGGTAAATTGCCTTGTGTTAATCTGGAAAATGAATTTGAAAAAGTTAACTTAAAGTCAGGGTCAAACAGAGTCAAATCAGAACCTAAAAGGACTTCAAACGTTAATTTTTCACATGCTTCAAGTCAAAAACCAGTTAACCAAAAGTGGAACATGTTAAACAGGTTAAAACAGTTAATTTTGTTAAACCAGAGAAAACATCAAACATACAAGAGTCAAAACCTAAAGTGATTGATGTTACTAGAGTGTCACGCACTTCTCCACAAAGAAAGTCTACTTATAAGTTGATAGCAGATCATGCTACAACTGTGGAGAATGTGGACACATTGCTTCCTATTGTCCTTCTATCAGACACCTAGGAAGAAGATTGATCTTCAGGACTCTAGACCTAGGTCTTCTAAGAGGAGTTCTCTGACTCCACCTAGAAGATCTAGTGAACCTAAAGTCCAACCTGTAAGCCAGACGACTGTTTATCATAAACAGGCATTGCACAAATCTGGCTTATGGAAAAAAGAGAAGTCATCCTGCGTGTCTGATACTGATGACAAGAAGGAATCTGTGAACTACCCTTCACCCTCTACGGGTCAATGGGTAGAGTTTATGATGGTGATGCCTTTGGGAAACCCAAGACAGTAAAGGCTTGGGTTCCTTACCTAACCTAATACATTTACTTTATATGTGCAGGGTGTTCGATACAGCGCTGAGACTAACACGTGGATTATAGACAGCGGAGCATCCAGGCACATGACAGGAAATAGAGCCCTTTTATCAAACGTCAAACAAATAAAAGGAGGGCATGTTTCCTTTGCAGGAAACAAGGGAGGATACATCACAGCACAGGGAGAAGTGGGAAATCAGAAAGTTAAGTTTGATAAGGTGAACTACGTTCAACAACTTCAGAATAACTTACTTTCTGTTTCCCAAATCTGCGATAAAGGATTTAAAGTCATCTTCGACAACAAGAAGTGTTACGTGCTGAAGAAAGACTACATGATCCCAGAGGACCAAGTTCTGATGACTGCTTCAAGATATAAAGACCTTTATGTCTTGGATCTGTCAACAGCTGCTACAACAGATCATGAGGTTCAGTGCTTTCTATCTAAAGCTACTGAGAAGGACTCAATCTCCTGGCATAGGAGAATGGGACACATTAGTCAAAGGAAGATGAATCATTTGATTCAGAAGGATTTAGTAGAGGAGTAAATGTCAAGAACTTCCAACTTCCTGACTTTTGTGTAGCTTGCAAGAAGGCAAACAGACAAAGAAGTCTCATAAGGAAAAGAAAGTTCATTCAATAGAACTTCCTCTTGAACTTCTTCACATGGATCTGTTTGGTCCAGTCAGTACAAGGAGCATTGCAGGCGATTTGTACTGTTTGTTTTGTGGTCACTGATGACTACTCAAGGTTCACTTGGGTAATGTTTCTAAAACCAAATCAAATCAGAACATTTGAGTCATTCAAGGAATTAGTAACCACACTGGAATCTCTCTACAAGCTAAAGTTTAGACAAGTACGCTCAGACAACGGGACAGAATTCAAGAATCAATGGATGGAGGCATATTGCAAGGAAAAGGGAATTGTTCATCAATTCACTTCAGCCTACACGCCTCAGATGAATGGTGTTGCTGAGAGGAAAATAGAAGCTTGATAGAGACTGACACTGCTACTGCTGGCTGACTCGAAACTGCCTATCCAATTCTGGAATGAGGCAGTAGCAAATGCATGTTATACACTGAATCGAGTCTTAATAGTCAAGCGCCACGGAAAGACATGTTATGAGCTACTACAAAGACGCAAACCAAATTTGGAGTATCTTGAACCTTTTGGCGCGCCGTGTACACTTCTGAAGAAGACACAAGAAGGAAAATTCAGCGAGAAGGCAGATGAAGGAATTTTTCTAGGATACAACATACCGAACAAGCGAGTTTACAATAACTCAACGGGTCTTGTAGAAGTGTGGTGTAATGTCGACGTTCAGAGATATACCACACCACCTACAGGCAAAGGACCTGCATACTTCTTCGATTATGATGGATTCTTCAAGTCCTTCAACATCCCTCTCTCTCCCTCGGATGATGAGTTAGCTACTAGGATGATGTATGATATTCTGAATACACCATCTAGCACACACAGGGAGAATCATCTACTCAGTCAGGGGGAGTAGTCGACGACAGTGACTCCTCCTCTGAAGATGAAACTGAAGCAGATGACCAGAACAGTCAGGAGGAACAGGTTCCAGTTCCTGAAAGTCCACAAGCATCTACGAGTGATGCTCCTTCGACTTCGGAACCTCAAACTCCAACTACCTCAGATGCAGAACAAAATGTTCATAATCTCGGTTCTGAGGTGGCTGTTCCTACTACTCCAGGATCACGACTAAACGTCTATCATCCCCTTGACAATGTTATTGGGGATGTCAGATCAGGAGTACAAACCCGAAATCAGCTATACTCAGCTGATTACGCCTCGGTTATGGAGAAAGGATACATTCATGATGGTGCTTATCGATGTTTTGTCTCGCAGGTTGAGCCAAAATATGTCAGTGAGGCACTAAATGATGAGGCGTGGGTGAGTGCCATGCAAGAAGAACTTCTGCAGTTTAAGAAGTTAGGTGTATGGACTCTGGTTGATAGACCTAAAGGTGCTAAAGTCATTGGCACCAAATGGGTACTAAAATGCAAGAAGGATGACCAAGGAGTCATTATCAGGAACAAAGCTCGACTGGTGGTTCAAGGTTTTCGCCAAGTCGAGGGATTGACTATAATGAGGTGTTTGCACCCGTGGCAAGGATGGAAGCTATTCGTATCTTCCTTGCCTATGCCTCGTACATGAAGATCAAAGTCTACCAATTAGATGTGAAGAGTGCATTCCTTCATGGGGAAATCAGGGAAACAGTCTATGTAAGTCAACCCGAGGGATTTGAGGATCCTTATCATCGGGATAGAGTTTACAAGCTCGACAAAGCTTTATATGGGCTTCATCAAGCTCCTCGAGCTTGGTATGAGAAACTCTCGACTCATCTTGTGAAACACGGCTTTCGCAGGGGAGTCATTGACTGTACACTGTTTATTAAAGAAAAGGATGGCGACCTACTGCTTGTACAGATATATGTTGATGACATAATCTTCGGGTCAAAGAACGAAGAGTTATGTAAAGAGTTTGAAGCAGTGATGAAGAAAGAGTTTGAGATGAGTGCTATGGAGGAGATGAAGTTCTTTCTCGGGTTACAGGTGGATCAAACACCTAATGGAATCTTTCTACATCAGACCAAGTATGTAGGAGACATTCTCAGTCGCTTTGACATGGAGAATGCTTCTGCTGCTGGGACTCCACTTGCTACGAATCATGATATAGCACCTGATGAGAATGGAGATCTAGTAGATGCCACTATGTACCGAGGAATGATTGGATCCCTCATGTATCTCACTGCCTCAAGACCTGATATTATGTATGCTACATGTCTATGTTCTAGATATCAGGCTAAACCAAGGTCAACCATCTGATCGGGGTCAAGAGGATTTTTCGTTATCTGAAGGGTACACCCACACTTGGATTGTGGTATCCTCATGATGATGACTTTGAGCTTACCGCGTATAGTGACTCGGATTACGGGGGCTGCAAGATGAACTACAAGTCTACATCAGCAGGGTGTCAATTCTTGGGGAGAAGATTAGTTACCTGGCAGTGTAAGAAGCAGACATCGGTTGCATTGTCAACCTGTGAAGCCGAATATGTTGCTGCTGCAAGTTGCTGTTCACAAATCATCTGGATTCAACAGCAAATGCGGGATTACGGTTTAAAATTCTCATCTACTCCTATTTTTGTTGATAACTCTGCTGCAATTGCAGTAACTAAAAATCCGGTTCACACATCCTAAGACCAAACACATCGGTATTAAATACCATTTCATAAGAGATTGCTTTGAAAAGAACTTAATTGATGTGGTTAAAATTAATACTGATTTTCAACGCGCTGACCTCTATACTAAAGCCTTTGATAAACCACGTTTTCAATATTTGTTAGAGGTCAACGGCGTTAAAAGAAAAGTGAGGTAATTCCTGATGATGATAATGTGTAGTCCGATGTAGTTTAGTTAAAGTTTATTTTATTTTATTTTATTTGTCTATTTTTTTATTTTATTTAAACTCATGTTATTTTGCTGTTTATGAAAATCCTAAAATAATTAAACCAGAAATGATTTAGTATTTTAGGGGGAGAATATGTCACACAAGTTAACATTAAAAAAAAATGAATGAGGGAGAAGGAGTAACTAGCTGAAATAAGGTAGATTGTGTCTGTGATACCGATTCAATACCTTTGGAAAATGATAGTACACAGGAACATATCAAGAGGGACTTTAAAAATTAAGTTTTGGAAAAATGCAAAAGTTCAAAGTATAAGTCTGTGTAGTCTGAGCAATATAAAAAGGAAAGATGATAGAAAACTGGCAACTCCTAAGGTGACACAAAGAAAGTAGACTTAGAGGCTGCTAGACCACAATGATATGTTGGTAGATTCAACACAATAGACAATTAGACCTGATTGGTGATCTCAAGATCAAACTAAGTTGTTCAACTGACTGTGGGCTTCCATCTTATCACTGGTTAACACAATCAACAATATTCCAATAAGGGGTAATGAGCAATTAAACGCCACAATGTGTGCGGATGACCATAATTAGAGCAAAGCAAGAAAAAAATGAAAGACAAATGCAATAAAGCTAATGACTTATGTTGTTGGTGCATTTTGTGTAAAATAAAATAAGCTGCTCTAACAAGGAGATAGGTTGTGTGCCTCTCTGCTGTGCGATGGCACTGACCTGAGGATAAGCATAACCTAGATATTCTAGAATTCATTGTTGTTTGCCGCCTCTCTGCTGTGCGATGGCACTGACCTGAGGACAGGCTTCTCTTTGAAAGCTCTAAGAATAGTCTCTTCTTGTAATAATACCCGTAGACCGCTCAAAAGCTCCTGAGGAATGTTGATTACCATATAAGTGTGGGATCCACAAATGTTAGTTGAAATAATTAAACCTAAATAAGTCACCAGTCTGTGTCAAAAGTCTGTGTATGGATTTAAGTGGACAAACATACTGACAATCATTGTGGCTACATTCTCAAAGGTTCAAATCAATGTGAAAATCTAAGAGTTTCAGTATGATTTCCTTAAGTTGCTAACGACTCTGGATGAACACCGAGAATTTGAGCATCAAAGGTTTAATAACTAGTCCCAAATGATTTGACTTGCCTGTATGATTCCAAAATTGAATTGGTCCAGATATGATCAATCTAAGTTGAAGCTATCTACTCCCGAACCAAATCCCGTAGATATCAATCTCTGGATTTATCTCTCACAAAAAGCCAAAAATATGTCTGTTTATGTAATTAGTTTTAAAGTCTTAAATTAGTTAGTCGTTTTAATTTTAATTTGAGTCAAGTGTCGGGCTACATCAGGAAAATCAGAAGGAATCAACTCACTAAAAGGGTCATGTCTGAGATGACCATATGTGCTTTGAAAGGTTAAAATAGTCACGTCTGAGGTGACAAAGTGTTTTTAAAAGGGTCACGTCTGAGGTGACTAAAGTGTTTAAAGATCACGTCTGAGGTGATCAAAATGTTTTCCAGATAAGATGATCATGTCTAAGATGATCAAAGGTCATAATGTTAATTTCATAAAGTTAAAAGGGGTTTAAATGTAAATTGGTCAAAATGGCAGAAAATTAACTAAGTATGACCCATTCGCACGAATGGACCATACGTATGGACTAACCATACGAATGGAGTCCATTCGCACGAATGAACTATGAGTATGGACCATCAACCGAATGGCCCATACGATTAGTCCAGTCGGAGGCTTAAGTGCGAACGAGTGAGTCAGTCGCACGACTGAACTTCAGTCGGACGACTGGAGAAGGGCGACTGACCCAATCGCACGACTGAGTTCCACTCGCACGACTGAATGGTGCGTATGAACTCAGTCGCACGATTGGATCTAGGGTTAGTATAAATAGAAGAGGAGTCGGTCGCAGAGACTCATCACCCTCAAAGAAACCCTAATCGCACGACTAAAGTCACTCTGCCAAAATTTCATTTGATCTCCTTAAAACCTTCGTTTCTTGCATACTGATCTTTACTTGATTCTACAGGTAATTTGCGACAAAGAAACATCAACACAAACGTTCAATTGACTCTGAATCGGATAATCAGACCCGTTAAAAACTATGACCTGTGTGACAAATGACCTAACTAAATGACTCAAATTAATGAAATTAAGATGTTTAGGTGTTACAACACGAATGGGTTGCGAGTCTAATAAACCAAAACACGAAGTCTAAAACTAAAGTTGGTGAAAAAGCAAATTTGAATTGAACGGACAGGAGGTCATACGACTGGACAAGCGGATGAACTTCAGTCGCACGACTGAAGGGAGCGATTCACTTAACCGCACGACTGAACCATGCGAATGAGACTCAGTCGCACGACTGGTGTAACCGCATAAGAGTACATGCGCATGAGTCCAGTCGCACACTCAGTCGTGCGCATGAGGTCATTCGCACGTCTGAACCTCAATCGCACGGTTCAGTCGCACGACTGTCTTCAGTCGTACAACCTCAATCGCATGACAGAGAGATTTTATTCAAAGTCTAAGTGTTTCATTATACTCTTAGCCAATGAACTAATGTTATATTGTTATGTGTTAGATGGCGAGTCGATGGACCATGAGCACCAAGCACAACATATGTGCTCATCTGGATTTGACATCCAGGAACGCAGCTGACTTCTCAGGCATTATTACGTTTTTGTTGAGATCCAGGATCGCTCATGCTATCGCTACACCATGCACGCCGTATAGATCAGTGCAGCAGGCCTTCTGGGAAGGCGCGACTGTTGATAGATCCTCTGAGCCTCATTGCATCAGGAGTTCGATCTTTGGTGAGGCATCACCGTATCAGAGGAGGATTTGAGGATTGTTCTACAGTTAGGGGATGATGCTGATTGTCCTACTCTCGTCTACACCCCCTCACTGTCAGAGGATGTTTCTGAGAGCCAAGTACTCTGGGGACATCAATGCTGGGGTACTCAACAGAAGTAACCTCTGTCCCCAGTTAAGTATCTTGCGCATGTGCTGCTAAAGTGTATAGCTTCCAGGAAGGGAGGGTTTGATGAGCTTTCCGACAGATCCAGAACGCGTATGTTGCTTGGTGCTGAACCACCCGTTCAGCTTCTCCAAGATGATATTCACCTACCTGGTGGAGAACATCGAGGGGAAAGGGAAGGAAGGCTTCTGTATGTACCAGATTTATGCAGATGATTATTGATCAGAAGCTTCCCTCCCTGCCAAGGAGAAGGAGGATGCTGTTGTTCTTGAGGTCATGGATGACACTACGCTAGGCCGGATGAAGGTATACAGGGGGAAGCAGGTGAAGCCCCCTGTCAGGAGGTTGTTTGGGCATCTGGCCCGTGCTGATTATGTGGCGCCAGCCAAGAGAAAGTGGCGCCACGATGACAGTGATTCGGATGTCGAGCATATTGCTATACCAGATACTGACTCAGATGATGATGATAGCGGCGACGCCGGGGATGATATGCCTGCTCCATCTAGAGGCACTGATTCAGACGTTATTCCCCCGGGGTCAGCCACTGCCGGAGAGGTCGCTGAGATGGCCGGTTTCCATCAGGATTTGTAGCTGGGGATCAAGAGGAGGAGGAGTCAGATGAGGAGCCCCTCACTAGGACTGTGGGAAGCAAAGTTGTTCCCACAGACCACGGGCTTAGGGTGGTTGGTGAACACCCTCGGGACTCCTCAGAGAGAGAGACTGACCCGAACTATGTTCCGGGTTCAGTGGGCAGAGCTGCAGGGGGAGCATCCACTTCCACCGGGACTAGGAGGAAGCGGATGGCTCAACCCCATGGATTGAAGAAGAAGAAGCGTCGCCTGACCTTCGTTACTACTGCTACTGCTGCCACTACTTCCACCACCACAGCCACCACTACCACCTCCACACCCACCATACCACACCCTCACCAAACTACCACTCCACCACCTTACCTACCACCACTGTATCCTTCCCATCCACCACCAGACCATTCACACCTACATCACCACCAGCACCAGCCTACCGACCCATATTCACCACTGCCACTGCCCACCACCACACATCATGCTGGACCCTTCAGCCCAGCCACACATGCATATGGATCTACTCTACCTCACATCGGGGTAGAGGAGCAGCTCTCAGCGCTTAACCGTATGGTGATGCGCCTGCTTGCTGCAGATGAGGAGAAGGCGGCGCAGATCCACCAGCTGACCGACCTGACTGCTGCCCAGTCTCAGCAGATGGCAGAGCAGGCTCGGGTGATAGACAGCAGAACCAGCTAATCGATGCCAGAGAGTCGAGGTGTCCCAACTCCAGGACCAGCAGGCCCAGTCCGTCAAACGTATAGAGGAGTTGGAGACGACCAACAAGACGATTATGCTGAGGTTAAAGGGGTCGAAGGATGAGCCCCTGAAGCTAAAGGAGGGTGACGGGGATGATGGAGATGGTGATGATGAAGATGATGATGATGATGAGGAGATGATGATGATGAGGAAGAGACTGAGGAAGACAGGACAGAAGGTCGAGATGATGATGACGAAGCAGAAGGAGGGGATGCGGCTGCATCGGCCTCTGCTTCAGGTCAAGAACGAAGATCTAAGCATCGACAGGACCAGTCATCCACCACTTCTGCTCCTCCGAGCGACACGCCCCAGATTCAAGACAAAAGTACAGATTAGATGTCTTATGTATTTATTTATTTTGTATTTGAATCATGTAATGAAAACAAGTGTGTTGAATGTTATATATTAAGTTAATATAATCTGTTTGATTAATTACTAATGGTTTATGTGTTGAATGTTTATATCAAACAGATCCAAACTTTCAAAGGGATGAGTTTGACTTTGCTCCCCTTCAAATGGTCAAGACTCAATTAACCATGATTCTTGATCTGCAAGGGATTGTAAGAAGGTCTGTGAGTTATACCCCTGAAGAAGGGGAATAATTCATGACCTATCTGATGAGCAACTGGCAGAGATGTTCAGACTCAATCCTGATGAAATAGTCAAGGATGCTCCAACAGTTGATTCAACCAGTGATGAAGAACTAACGACGTTGATGAAGTTGAGGTTGAAGATATTACTGCAGAAGAGTACCCTCAGTATGCTGACACCGAGGGTAATGTGGTCCCCAATCTGGGTGAATCCCTAGTCAGTGATACGTTTGAGGTACTAGACAAGATGGAGCAGGAAACTGAAAAGACTGAAGGAACAGCCCAAGCCTCCAATGATGACGTAGACCTTCGCAAGGCTGAGTGGGCTGCCTGTTTTGAAGAAGTAAGAGCCCAGCGTGCTGCACCAAAGAAGATGCCTACACCAAGCTCTACAGAGTCAAGAACACCATAAGGTGTCAGGCAGGATTATCTTGCGGGGCTTATTTTGATGACCTTAACGCGTATGCAGTTAAGAGGGAGCAGGGCATAGAGTACTTCAGGTTCCCACATGATCTGAAGACTCTACCTGTTTTGAGCTCAACCAGCTGGCTAAGCTAAAGCTGCTGTATGCTGACCCAAGAAAGATGTCAGGCTGGTTCGAGGCTGCCCTGAAGAAGGAGTACCACACCAGATGGGTTAACTTCAGACCACAACAGCCTACGAGGTATAAAGAAGGTCTGAGGTTGATGCCTACAGGCAAGCCCAGATTGTGCTGAAGTGGAGTCCCCCGCGCACTATGTCGAGAATCCCTCTCAGGGAAATGCCACAGGACTTCACTCCACACTTCAAATGGTGGTACTATGATTGGAGAACGCTGAAGCTGTCATAGTTCTGAATAAAGAGGGCCAAATGGATACTATCAGGGTATTCGACCCAATGTGGCTAACCAACTTGTCTGCTAATGATGTCTATACATTATACAAGTGGCCACTGTTCTATGACACACAAGACATTGTACAAGCCCTCCAGTTCCAAAACGTTATACGACTTTGCTTTGCGTTTGAGATACACGCAGGAGTCACTAAAGAGGAGAAGTACAAGAAGTATAAGGAGGTGATGCAGAAGACAAGAGATTAGATAGATCTAGGTCCAAGGGGGAGTTTGTTGATGCATGTATGTCCCTAGATCATGAGTTGTAATGTAATAATCTTGTCTGTCTGATTATGATGTAATATAGTTAATGAAATGATATGAATTGTTGTTACTTGTGATGTTTAATATTTCATTAATGAGTCGTGATTGAATTGATTGGGTTTATGATTGTTTGAATGATTGCACATTATGTTATATTAATTAAAACATTCAAACTTAACTTAATGAAGTTCTCATGCGAATGGCCCATGCGAATGGACCACACGCATGAATAACTTCATACGATTGACTCAATCGCACGACTGAACCAGGAGACTGGATCAGTCGTATGATTGACACATAAGATTGACTCAATCGCACGACTGAACACTCAGTCGTGCGGATGAATCAACCGCATGGTTCAATCGCACGACTGAACCATACTTATGGCCCAGTCGCACGATTGAACAATACTAACCTATAAATAGACCCAATTCGTGGAAAAACGTAAGCATTCATCCCATTACGATTCCAGACGTACCCTAGCCGTCCAGAAGCCTCCCAAATCGTTCTCCAAGTTCACAGAACACATCAGATCGATTCCTAATCGATTTCTGACGTTGATTTCAATTCTTGATTGATTCATCGTGTCTCACTGATTGGATCGCCAATCAAATAGGATTCCGCACTATTTGAGTTGGTTTAACACGCTAATCACTAGGTATTTTGTTCAAATACCAGGTCCTAACAAGGGGGGATGCAATTTCTTGCTGGAAGAGTAGTCTCTTGGCAAAGTAAGAAACATCTTGTGGTCTGCATCAACTGTTGAGGCTGATACATTGTTGCTGCAAGCTCTGTGCTCAATTACTTTGGATTCAAAATCAGATGTTGGACTATGGATAACTTAAGGAAAACTCCCATCCTATAGACAACAACAGTGCTATCTCCATCACAAAGAATCCTGTTTGATACTCAAGACAAAGCATATCAAACAGGTATCATTTGATTAGAAATACCTTGAAAAAGGATTAATCAAACTAGTCAAAGTTAAACAAATGAACAATATGCTGATCTGTTTACAAAAGCTTTTGATGAGCAGAGATTTAAATATCTTGTATCAGCTATTGGGATGATTAACTTTGAATAGCTTTTCTTAAACTTAATCATATTTATTTCTAAAACCTGTGTGTCCTAAGTTGTCTATTTTATTTTATCACCTTCTAAGCCTTATTTCTTTGGAAGAAAACTTTTCAAAAGAATTTTCTTAGATCTTTGAAAAATTTTGATCTCTTTTCTTTTCGGAAGATTTAAAATTACCTTCAGAAGAAATTTATGTTTTAGTGAACAAATAGTTGCTTAAGTAATTTTACCTTCGGAAGAAATTTCTACAATATCTTCCGAAGCTTAACATCAACTTAAGTACTCTGTATGTTTTCAAAGAACAAGTTTCTTCCGAAAGCAATTTACCTTCGGAAGTTTCTATTCTCCTTAGAATAAAAAATCCCTGAGTGTAAATTCTCTTCCGAAGCAAAATTTTCAAAACCTTTGAAATATCTTCCGAAGCCAATTTTCCTTTAGAAGCTTTTTCTTCAGAACTTCCGAAGCAAATAACCTTCGGAAGATTTCTCGACTTCCAAGAAAACTACTTTTTGGGCAAAAGTAAACCACTTTTCAGAGGTGGGACCGACATCCGGATTTCAAAGTTTATCCTCTTTCATTTACTTTGTCTCAAATCCTTTTCACATAAATACCCAACGGTTCCCCCCTCTTTCACTATCTTCCTTAATTACACTATTCCTTAAACCTAAATTCTCCCAAACCGCCTTTGTTCTTCATCTTTCTTCATCCTTAAGCTTCTCAAATGGCCAACCTAAACCTCAGAAACAACCCAGATTTCTCCATGCAACTTCACAGGCAACACAACCAGGTTGCTCTGTTAAGCTCTGAGAAAGATGAAAGTTTCTCAAAGATTTGCCGTTTCTTAGCTCTATCCAACTACTTCACCTCCCTAAGCATATGCTTGAATTCTGGAAGACCTGCCAAGAGGTCATTATGGATGGGGAGAAGGCACTGTCTGCCACAGTGCAGGGGAGGACTATCTTCATCACTCTGGCCATCATCAACACTCACTTACAGCTGGATGATGAAGAAGGTGAGTTGTCCTTCCCAAAGGAAGCTGTAAATCATTCCTTTGAGCAGATGGGCTATGAGAGAGATTTCTCTATAAAAACCTTCAGGAAAGAAAAGGTCTCATCCCAGTGGAATACCTGCTTCATGTGGTTATCCACAGCTTGTCAAACAAGCATGGAGGGTGGGACCAGATTCCTGAGGATCTCTCCTTCATAGTGCATGGAATGGTTCAAGGGGTCAAGTTCAGGTACTCTCAGTTTGTATATACAAATTTGCTTGCTAACTTGGACTCCTTAGAGTATTATATGTTTCCTAGATATGTTCAACACATTCTCAACTGTGAACTGGGCTCACAGTTGAGGGAAACAAATAATATTCTTAAATTGGGACAGATGAAGCCCGACATCTTTAAAATAATAAAGAAGCCAACTGTAGGCTTCTCAGGGGTAGAAACAACCCTTGTCCTAAAAATGTTAGAGCTTATTGCTCAAGGTGACAACCTAGCAACACAAGCTAGTGTTGAACCCACACCTTCTACCTCCTAACCACCAAAAAGACCACAAATCACCCTCACCTACCAAGAAAATCCAAACGAACCCCTGCTCAAGCTATTGAGTCTATGCAGGCCCCCATATACTCACCCATACAGAAGGAAGTGGACACTAGAGCTCCTACTTTCCCTGAGGAGCAAACCACTCCCATCTCTTCAAGAATCAGTGGTGAGGTTCCTCATGCTCACCCTGATGAGCTCATAAGCCAACCTGCCTTAAGCCCTCACTCTGAGTCTCAACACTCAAGTGAACAACCTTCAGGGGACACTTACCATCCCTAGCCTTTAGACTTAAATCAACCCATTCCCAACCTCTCATTCTCTACTGATGAAGACTTAGGTTTCAGTGGGTACCATGAGTCTCTCTACTCTTCCCCTACTCAAAGAGAGATGAGTACTCCTGAGTCTCCTTTGTCTAGCCCACATCAGTCACCCATCACTAAGGTGGATACTTCTGAACCTGTTCAGGATATCCATATGGAAAAGGCTCTCACTGCTGCAAGTGATTACATCATTAAGACCTCAACCATGGCAACTCAGCCCATTGACACTTCAATTAAGGCTGTCAATGTCCAGGGGAAATCCAGCAGCCAAGAACCTGAAGCTGGTGGTGAGAGAGAGGACCTTAGTCCAATCATCTCATCCCCCAATGTATGATGAAGATGAGGGGAATCTGAGACTAAAGGTGCAAAACTGTAAAAAACATGCTCCTATTTTGTCTCTAAGGTTAGTCACCTTGAATCTCAGGTGACTACCCTGCAAAATAGGGTCAATGATCAGCAACTTGAGATATCTTATCTTAGGGAGAAACTAGCTGGGAGACCTTTAAGAGGAGCTCAGCCAGGAACACAAGAACCTGTGAATGTGATTGACCTAACTCCTAGCTCACCTATGCAAGAGGGTGATGCTACCAAAAAGGGGGAGAAAGTCATTACAGTCACAGAACCTGGGAGTTCTTCAGAGAGTATGGACATTGAGGACTCACCATCCTCACTTGCAATTGTGCATACTCAGCAACTTCCTCAAGTTCACATTAATGTGGACACTATAGACTCTATCATTAGGAGTCTCTTTGAGGAAGGCATTCCAAGGGCTATGTCATCCCCACCTCAAGGAACTTCAAACTACATTATTGGGTGGATGTATGATGCTGATAGAAGAGCCCTCATTCTTCACAGAGTTCAAGGGCAGCAAGAAGTATTTAATTTTTAGACCTTGAACTATTATGAAGGTCTTGACCTGATCAACATGCCACTTGTCAACCCAAGTCAATCAAGACAAGCTGACAGGTTAGCACTCAGGATTCAAGACAGAATTACTAAAGAGTTCAGCCATAGAAGGAGACAAAAGAAATCAGGTAATGTCATTGGTCAAGTGTATGTTGAGGCAGACCCTGAGATTAGCTTCAAAGGGAAAACCTTGGCTGAAGGCCCAGTGATAGAGCCTGAGAGTCCTGTCACACCAACAACTGCTTCAGAAATTCATTCCCTCAGTGAAACACCTGCTGGTGAAGGGTGTCTCACAACCTCTCTCTGGCCAGAGCTTGGATGCTACACCAAGCAATGAAGGCCAAAGCTCTCTCTACCCTGTGTCACAAAGGTCTGTGGGTGACAAAGAGAAAAGGATTCTAACTCCTGAGGAGATTGAGGAGGAAGAGAGAGAGGAAGAGGAAGCTAAGGGGAGAAAGTTCCTCTGGGTCTTCAGGCTTTATGCAAGCTGCAATCAGGGCTGCCCCCAGACCAAACACTCAAGATGATGAGTTGAGGGCAGTCAGGATTACTTACTTGCAGACCAGGAACTACAACATAGATGAGATTATATCTCTCCCCTTAAAGCAATTAAATGAACTGGCTGACATGGAAGTGTCAAGAGAGATGAAGGAAGCAGAGGATGCAAGGCCACTTCTTCAATTCAAAGAGGAGAAGAGACAGAAAAGGCTATACAAGCATGTCCCTACTCTCTCCCCAGTTCAAGAAAGCCTGTGCAAGAGGCTGTGGCAGCTACACAAGAACCTCAGGTAGACAAGAAAACAGATAGACAAAACATGATCAACTACCTGAGTGCCACTGGTCTCTACCAGGCATCTGCACTTCTTCCCTTGTCCTTTGAGTACATTGAGTTTGAGTATCTCAAACAGCTTGAACTTCAAGTGCTCAAAGAACAAAAGGCAACAAAAAGAAAAATGAGGGAAGATGCTGCAAAGTCAAGAGCCATCATCCAAAAGAGTATGAAGAAGTCTGCTGACAAACAAAGGATGATGAGCTTCTTGAAGCTGTATGGATTCTCCGGAAGGAGACTTGGCCCTATGTCTCTATCCACAATGGATGAGCATATTAGGGTAATCAAGTAGAAGATCAAGAGTGGAGAGCTGATTGACTTACACTCCCTTCCAAGTCAAGTCCTACCTGAAGTGGAGGTTAAGGTTGAACAACCTGAGACAACACAACCTGGACCTCCTGCTAACCCTCAGCAAGCTTCATCTTCTGATCCACAGCAGGGTCAAACTCCCTCTCCTTCTGAACCTGTAAGGGAGGAACACCCAACTGAGAAAGACAAGAATGATCAACAAGGTGCTGCAGACCAGTCTTCTCAGTTGAAGTCTACTAAGAGGAAGAAGAGGATGGCTTCCAAACCAAAGTCAAAGAAGAAGAAGAAGCCTGAATCATCAACCTCTACACCTCAGGCTGAGTCAGATCAACCTGAGGAAGTGCATGAAGAGGCAGCCCAATCAACTCCAACTCAAGTGGCTCCTCTTGCAGCTGAGAGACCCATCTTATCCTGGACCTTCACAACTAATCCAGAAAGATGGCATGTGATCACCTCAAATTCCACGTGCGGGGTTTTACCGCGAGGCGTGTGACAAACCAGGATCTCAGACACGGTCATATCAAACGACACTGTATGAACTTAAATAAACGTTTGAACTTTAAATCAGAGTAGTCATAAACGAAATAAACATCAGTGCGGAAGCGTAAAGACGAATGTAAACCAATACTAAAAGTTCCCAAAGTACTATGCCAAAATAAAATGTTCAAAGCAAAATAAATGAGTTTGATGATGCATGTCCTGAGTGCGTTCATTAATTGTGCAACATGAGCTTAAGCGTTTCTGTGACCTGAGAAAACATGCTAAAGTGTGTCAACATAAAGTTGGTGAGTTCACAGGTTTAATGACAGAAAAATGTTTGTAACTGTTCGAATGGTAAAGTAATTAAATCATATCGATAGGTAGCTAGCCTATAACGAGTTACTTAGCGTTTCAAACCGAAGCTGACTGTTTGTATGTTTGTTGCCTTCCCGTCACGTCTAACCTAGACAATGACAAATGTTAGGTCAATAACGCACCCGTTTGACCTCCAATCAAGCTAACGCGACTAGCCGGGCGGGGTTTGTCAAACCCAGTAGTACTACTCAGAATTACCTCGCTACACATTACTAACGGTTCGAGAATGTAAGGACTTTTAAGTATGTTTGCACTAACGTAACAGGCGATAAACAATAATACTAGAAACCATTTATAAATAAAGTTTGCATGTTTTCTCCCCCAAAAGGAAAGTAATGTAAAATAGGGGCCGTGAAGACTCACCTCGAATGCGTTGCAACAAATAAGTGTAAGCACAAAGGATCGGGTTCCAATTAACCTGAGTTTCATTTAATATTTAATTAAACTAAATATTAATCATAATATAATTAACTATTAATATAATTTGTATGGTTTCGCGGTCGCGGTTCGATTACGGTGTCGGTTATTGATATTTACTCATTCCCAAACAAGCACACTCAGACACTAAGTTACCTTTACTGCATGAAACCAAAATTACTCTCGCTCATACCACATCACGTAAAAAAATTACTCTTCATGCATTTATATATATGATTTTATATAATAAAACATATACGTTTCAAGAATGCGTAACCCACACAACACAAATACGCAACGACTCAAACATAACACACTTACATATACTTAATATATATATATACTACATACATATATGTTTAACATGTATCAATAAACCACACTCACAAACATTACATACATAGAAACACTCATACATACATGGTTATGCATACAATATACATGACCAATAATCATGTTCCAATCACAACACCACCACTCCATCTAAAAACACACACACACACTCACACTAGAAACACACACAGAAACACACACTTCCACACATGCACTATCATTTTCATGTGCATTCACATGCACACAGCAACAACATGAAGTCATATACACACAAGGATACATACGAGTGGCTGGAAAAATACACATGATATTTAGCAATCCACACTAAACCATCAACATACACAACACCACCATACATTAAAAGAAGTCCACTAAACACACACACAATAGCAACACACCCTACATATATAAAACGCAGAAACGTACATATATATATATATAAGGTAACACACACACACATATATATATACACATCACAGAACTTGTATATATATACAACGAAAGCACACGCACACATCGCAGAACACATATATAACCGATCAACGCAGCCCGCAACGAACCCAATCGAAGACCAAAATTGGGACCGTAATCGAAACCATAACCGTTCCGAACGAGAAATAACGAGAAGGAGAACCATACCGAACAAGATGCGGGTTTGATTCGATCTTCGTTCACTTTCGCTGGCCGTGTTCTTTGATTGCGGTGTCGTTCGATCGCTTATAAGTCCGTAGGGGGGGAACCGTCGCATGAAACGGAAGGCCGTCGGAAGCTAGAGGCTCGCAAATGAGACTGCCGGAATGGAGTAATCAACGAGAGGGGTTACGGATGGGTGATGCCGAGGAGGTTTAGGGTTACGATGAGGGAAGTAGTCGATGGGGAGATGGGGGCGGTTATGGGCTGGGTAAGGTTTATAATAATAATAATAATAATTTACATTATAAACCCTTTATTTTAATTTGTTTGCATGCTTAAGTTTTTAATTAGTTAATTTGTTTTTAATTAGTTTAAGGTTAACAATAATCATTCATTTTTTTTATTTATATACATAATAATAATATAAAAAATATATTACGAAACGCATTAGGGAAATTAAGGTTTTGACACTAACCTGAGAACACGGGGTGTCACATCATCCCTTTGTTGAAGGAATTTTCGTCCCGAAAATTAGAACAACACAGAACGCTAGATTTAGCAGCAACGATAGAAAGATGTTCAGGAGCTCGCTTAAGACAAGATTTCTGGAAATTCTGAAACAAACCCAAAACAAGGAAACGTAAGGTTTCGCGAGAGTTGTGACATCATCCCCTTGTTGAAGGGAATTTCGTCTCGAAATTTGAAGAAAGATATCTTAAGAATGGATACCTTGAGAAGTAGATGCCTGATGTTTGAACAGTTGTGGATACTTGTTCATCATTTGATCCTCGCGTTCCCAGGTAAACTCTGGTCCACGCTTTGAGTTCCAACGGACCTTGACGATAGGAATACGACTATGCTTGAGAGTTTTGACCTCTCGGTCCATAACTTCCACCGGTTCCTCAATAAAATGTAGTTGTTCATCCACATGTATCTCATCTAACGGAACGACAAGAGTCTCGTCTGTAAGGCATTTCCTCAGGTTCGAAACATGGAACACATTGTGTATTCCGCTAAGCTCTTCTGGTAGGTTCAACTGGTAGGCTACTGGGCCAACCCTTTTGACAATCTCAAAAGGCCCAACGTAGCGTGGGTTTAGCTTTCCACGTTTCCCGAAACGAACTACACCTTTCCAAGGTGACACTTTCAGAAGTACCTTGTCACCAATTTGAAATTCCAACGGTTTTCGTCGTCTATCTGCGTAACTCTTTTGTCGGTCACGTGCTGCTGCCATGCGATTACGAATTTGTACTATCTTCTCAGTCGTTTCATGCACAAGTTCAGGACCGGTAAGTTGGCTTTCTCCAACTTCTGCCCAACAAATAGGTGATCGACACTTACGTCCATACAATGCTTCAAACGGTGAAGCTTGATCGACGTGTGATAGCTGTTATTGTAAGAAAACTCAACCAACGGTAAATGAGTTTCCCAGTGGCTACCAAAGTCAATTACGCAAGCACGTAACATATCTTCCAGTGTCTGTATTGTACGCTCACTTTGACCATCAGTTTGAGGATGATATGCGGTGCTCATATCTAGCCGTGTTCCCAATGATCGTTGCAAAGATTGCCAGAAGTGAGAAGTAAATCGAGCATCACGATCGGAGATGATAGAAATTGGCACACCATGCCAAGAGACTATTTCCCTTAGGTAGATACGAGTTAACTTCTCCATTCTATCAATCTCTCTAATTGGTAAGAAGTGTGCGGATTTCGTCAAGCGATCTACTATTACCCAAATGGTATCGCACCCGCTAGGAGTTTGATACTCCACTTTAACCTTAGAATAGGTTAAGCATCTGCTAACATAGGTGGCGATATCAGCTTTCATGTTCGGCCACCAATACAAAACTTTCAAGTCATGATACATCTTATCTGAACCCGGATGGATAGAATATCGAGACTTATGGGCTTCGTCCATCACTTTTTCTCATAGATTCCCATACAAAGGAACCCATATTCGTTCCATGAAATAACGAACTCCGTCAGACTTGATCTCTAACTGCTTTTCCATGCCTCGCATGGACTCTGCTTTCAGGTTCTCGTCCTTCAAAGCCTCAAGTTGAGCATCACGTATCTGATCAGGTAGTCCGGTGTGGATGGTGAGTTGTAATGCTCGAACTCGCTTTGGCTTAGGTGTTTCCTTTCGACTTAAAGCGTCAGCTACTACATTAGCCTTACCCGGATGATATTTGATCGCACATTCATAGTCATTCAACAACTCGACCCAGCGATGTTGTCTCATATTCAACTCCTTCTGCTCAAAAATATGTTGAAGACTCTTGTGATCGGTAAATGGTGCACTTGGTACCGTACAAGTAATGTCTCCATATCTTGAGTGCGAACACAACGGCTCCCAACTCTAAGTCGTGTGTCGTGTAGTTTTTCTCATGAACTTTTAGCTGACGGGAGGCATATGCGATGACCTTCTCGCGTTGCATTAGCACACAACCAAGACCTTGGATGGAAGCATCGCAATATACTACAAAGTCTTCTGTTCCCTCAGGTAGGGATAGTATCGGTGCCGTACAAAGCTTTTGTTTTAGGAATTGAAATGTTGACTCCTGCTTGTCACCCCAACTGTACACTGTGCCTTTATGAGTTAATGCTGTAAGTGGTTGAACGACCTTCGAAAATCCTTCAATGAATCGTCGGTAGTACCCAGCCAACCCAAGAAACTGTCGTACCTCAGTTGGAGTCTTAGGCGTAGCCCAGTTCCTGATGGCTTCTATTTTTGCCGGGTCAACATGTATGCCCTTCTCATTGACCACATGGCCCAAGAATTGGACTTCCCGAATCCAGAAGTCACACTTCGAAAACTTGGCATACAGTTTCTCTTGTTTAAGTAATTCCAAAATCAATCGAAGATGTTCCTCATGCTCCTCCTTGTTCTTTGAATATATCAAGATATCATCGATAAAAACGATGACAAACTTGTCCAGGTAGGGTTTGCACACTTGGTTCATGAGATCCATGAACACCGCCGGTGCATTGGTCAACCCAAAAGGCATAACCAGAAACTCATAGTGACCGTAACGAGTTCTGAATGCTGTCTTTGATATGTCCTCCTCTCGGACTCTCAGTTGATGATATCCTGATCTCAAATCTATCTTGGAATAGAAGCTCGACCCTTGAAGTTGGTCAAACAAATCGTCGATACGGGGAAGAGGATAACGATTCTTAATCGTCACTTTGTTCAGCTCACGGTAATCGATACACATGCGAAAAGTCCCATCCTTTTTCTTGACAAACAGGACTGGGGCTCCCCATGGTGATGAGCTAGGTCTGATAAACCCTTTATCCAAGAGTTCTTGTAGTTGAGTAGACAGTTCTTGCAGTTCTTTCGGAGCTAGTCTATACGGTGCTCTTGCAATAGGTGTGGCTCCAGGCGTCAAATCAATCTGGAACTCGACCTGACGATGCGGTGGAAGACCATGTAAGTCTTCAGGGAAAACCTCAGGAAAGTCACGAACAATAGGGATATCCTCAATCTTCTTTTCTTCGATAGTCTTTTCTGTGATCATAGCTAAAATAGCGGTATGGCCTTTACGTAAGCATTTCTGGGCTTTCATGTACGATATGATACCAGAGACTACACCACCTTTCTCGCCCTGAACATATAAGATTTCACCACTAGGAAGTGGTACACGAACGACCTTTTCACAACAGATAATCTCAGCTGGTTCTTAGATAACCAGTCCATGCCGACGACTACGTCAAAGCTACCAAGAGTAATAGGCATGAGGTCTATATCTAACTTGTGTCCCGATAGTTCTAGTTTACATCCTTTGAGAATATGTGTTGCCTCAATCATTTACCATCAGCTAGTTCTACGGTGTAACTAGGTTCTATTTTGGTTGACGTTACATCTAGAAGTTTGCTAAACTTGGCAGAGATAAAACTCCTATCAGCGCCAGTATCAAATAATACAGAAGCAAAACAGTCATTCAGAGAAAACGTACCAGTAACCACGTTTTGGTCATTCCTTGCCTCACCTGACCCAATCACGAAAGCTCGGCCTATAGCACCATTCCCATAGTTGTTGTTTCCATTATTTCCCCTGTTTCCATTTTTCAGTTTTGGGGCAATCCTTCATGTAATGACCTTTGCCACATTCGAAACAACCCATGGTTGTTTCGCCTTGTCGTTGTTGCTGAGATTGTTGTTTAGTCATCAGTTCACCATTGCAGTCTTTAGCAGCATGACCCATCCTTCCACACCTTTGGCAACGAATACGATCACACTGGCCATGATGGTGAAAATTGCATTTGTTGCACTTTGGATACTTGCCTGCATAATTACTCGATCCTTGACCATTGTTGTTGTTGTTTTGATTATTATTTGTGAAATTTCTGGAGGAATCAAACTTTCTGACTTGTTGTTGCTGAGTGTTGTTCGAGTTTGAGGACTTGCTGGTGGTTTTATCTTATTTTCTTTTATAGTCAGATGAACCAGATGTAGTGCTACGTTTAGGCAGAGTGCCCTACACCACTGCCTGATCAGTGAGCTTGTGAGCTAGCCGGATAGCATGCTGAATAGTATCAGGATCAATAGCTATGACACTAGCTTGAATCTGAGGAGCTAAACCATCAATATACTTCTCTATTCTTTTGTAGTCCGGGGTTATCATTTGAGGACATAAAGAAGCCAACTCGTGCAAACGAGTCGTATACTCCTCAATATTAGATCTAACCATCTTAAGATTCCAAAACTCCCCCTTCAGTTTCTGGACCTCATTTCTGGGGCAGTACTCATCTTTCATTAAGGTCTTGAAGTCATCCCATGGTAGATTATTAGCAGCCTCAAGTCCTAACGTCTAGACTTGTGAGTTCCACCAAGTTAATGCTGGTCCTTCTAATGTGCTAGAGGCATACTTGACACGGTTTCCAACAGGACAGTTGCACATGGCGAAAACCGACTCAAGTTCTCCAACCAACGAGGTAGTGTAACAGTACCCTCAGAACCACTAAAAGAGTAAGACTTACAATCCATAAACATCTTGAATGTACAAGTTGCTTGACCTCCTTGATTCTGGTTCTGATTACGGGTCTGTTCATATGCCGCAAGCGCGTCAGCAACACGCTCATTGATGACAGCGTCCAACTCAGCCTGGTTCATGTTAATGTTACCTCTTCCTCTCGGACATCCAGCCCTTCTTCCAGACATGATTCAGTGGATTCAAGGCTTTTCCTTGGAGCTCTAAGCATTTACGCATCCGAGTCTGATTCTCTGATAGATTTCGAATCTATTTGGTTGTCTCAAGCATATATTGTGTCCAACGTTTCATCGCAGTTACATGGTGATGAATGATTGTTCAGGCGGGTAAGGAAGATAGGGTACGATAGGAGTAGAAGCAAGTGTGAAAAGTGGTAGGAGGGTAGGGTACGTTTCCTCCCTAATCCACCGGGCAATCAATCCTGGTAACCAGTCCCAATCGTGGGTGTTAGGTGAGTCATGGGCATTTAAGGGCTCCCCGTGCCCCGTAGTGGCAACGGTAGGCTCAAGTCGGCGTCTCTTATACTCCGGGGGTGAAGAAATAGGTATAGATGCCGAAGGCAGATGAGCGGAATCCTCGGTCACTCTACTAGTCGAGGGTGATATAGGTGACATGGATGGTTCGGATGATGATGTTGTGGACATCCTGTAACGTAACGCGAGTATGCCATGAAATGTACGTCCAAAAGTCGTAAACAAGTAAGAGTGTCTGTGCAATGCTAGTGTTGTGTCTAAGGCTATAGTCTAGATGCAAATGCAATCCTAGTTCTCTATAACAATGGCTTTGATACCAATCTGTCACACCTTAAATTCCACGTGCGGGGTTACCGCGAGGCGTGTGACAAACCAGGATCTCAGACACGGTCATATCAAACGACACTGTATGAACTTAAATAAACGTTTGAACTTTAAATCAGAGTAGTCATAAACGAAATAAACATCAGTGCGGAAGCGTAAAGACGAATGTAAACCAATACTAAAAGTTCCCAAAGTACTATGCCAAAATAAAATGTTCAAAACAAAATAAATGAGTTTGATGATGCATGTCCTGAGTGCATTCATTAATTGTGCAACATGAGCTTAAGCGTTCCTGTGACCTGAGAAAACATGCTAAAGTGTGTCAACATAAAGTTGGTGAGTTCACAGGTTTAATGACAGATAAAAATGTTTGTAACTATTCGAATGGTAAAGTAATTAAAGCATATCGATAGTTAGCTAGCCTATAACGAGTTACTTAGCGTTTCAAACGAAGCTGACTGTTTGTATGTTTGTTGCCTTCCTGTCACGTCTAACCCAGACAATGACAAATGTTAGGTCAATAAGGCACCTGTTTGACCTCCAATCAAGCTAGCGCGACTAGCCCCGGGCGGGGTTTGTCAAACCCAGTAGTACTACTCAGAATTACCTCGCTACACATTACTAACGGTTCGAGAATGTAAGGACTTTTAAGTATGTTTGCACTAACGTAACAGGCGATAAACAATAATACTAGAAACCATTTATAAATAAAGTTTGCATGTTTTCTCCCCCAAAAGGAAAGTAATGTAAAATAGGGGCCGTGAAGACTCACCTCGAATGCGTTGCAACAAATAAGTGTAAGCACAAAGGATCGGGTTCCAATTAACCTGAGTTTCATTTAATATTTAATTAAACTAAATATTAATAATAATATAATTAACTATTAATATAATTTGTATGGTTTCGCGGTCGCGGTTCGATTACGGTGTCGGTTATTAATATTTACTCATTCCCAAACAAGCACACTCAGACACTAAGTTACCTTATGCCATGAAACCAAAATTACTCTCGCTCATACCACATCACGTAAAAAATTACTCTTCATGCATTTATATATATGATTTATATAATAAAACATATACGTTTCAAGAATGCGTAACCCACACAACACAAATGCGCAACGACTCAAACATAACACACTTACATATACTTAATATATATATACTACATACATATATATTTAACAAGTATCAATAAACCCACACTCACAAACATTACATACATAGAAACACTCATACATACATGGTTATGCATACAATATACATGACCAATAATCATGTTCCAATCACAACACCACCACTCCATCTAAAAAAACACACACACACTCACACTAGAAACACACGACAGAAACACACACTTCCACACATGCACTATCATTTTCATGTGCATTCACATGCACACAGTAACAACATGAAGTCATATACACACAAGGATACATACGAGTGGCTGGAAAAATACACATGATATTTAGCAATCCACACTAAACCATCAACATACAACACACACCATACATTAAAAGAAGTCCACTAAACACACACACAATAGCAACACACCCTACATATATAAACGCAGAGAAACGTTATATATATATAAGGTAACACACACACATATATATAATACACATCATAGAACTTGTATATATATACAACGAAAGCACACGCACACATCGCAGAACATACATATATAACAGATCAACGCAGCCCGCAACAAACCCAATCGAAGACCAAAATTGGGACCGTAATCAAAACCATAACCGTTCCGAACGAGAAATAACGAGAAGGAGAACCATACCGAACAAGATGCTGGTTTGATTCGATCTTCGTTCACTTTCGCTGGCCGTGTTCTTTGATTGCGGTGTCGTTCGATCGCTTATAAGTCCGTAGGGGGGAACCGTCGCATGAAACGGAAGGCCGTCGGAAGCTAGAGGCTCGCAAATGAGACTGCCGGAATGGAGTAATCAACGAGAGGGGTTACAGATGGGTGATGCCGAGGAGGTTTAGGGTTACGATGAGGGAAGTAGTCGATGGGGAGATGGGGGCGGTTATGGGCTGGGTAAGGTTTATAATAATAATAATAATAATTTACATTATAAACCCTTTATTTTAATTTGTTTGCATGCTTAAGTTTTTAATTAGTTAATTTGTTTTTAATTAGTTTAAGGTTAACAATAATCATTCATTTTTTTTATTTATATACATAATAATAATATAAAAAAATATATTACGACACGCATTAGGGAAATTAAGGTTTTGACACTAACCTGAGAACACGAGGTGTCACAAAGATGTTGAGAATGTCTATACATGGCAAGACTTAATCAACTTACCTCTGCATGATCTCTTTGAGATGAGAAGATATTATGAGAGTCTGAGTGATCCTGACCATCTGATGAAGAAGGGTATGGTCATCATCATCCTGAAGACTACCAACATCTGAAAATCTTCTAAATGTTTTGGTAGGATCAGCCTAGGGGGAGTTTGTAAGGATTCCTATAAGTCTGATGCAAACATCCAAAGTCTCTCTGCATGCATGCACTAAAGAACAGAAGTAGAAATGCTTCGGAAGTTTTACACCATGCACTAGAAATATTCTAAGTGTAAAAATCTTCCGAAGCCAAGACCAACATCTTTCAAAGCCAAAAGTGAAGTCTTCCGAAGCTTCAAAGACAAAGTCTTCCGAAGCCAAAGAGTGAAGACAGATTTCTTCTGAAGACTTTTAGAGATATGCCTTTATCTGATGTACTTTACCATAAAGGTGGACCACATTTCCGCTTGTAAAGTCACCAACTTACATGAGTTGGTGAAAGGTCCATGCTTTTGGTAACTGTACATTGAGGTCTTGAGTCCATGCTTTCTACTTTATGTACTTTTATCCTTTTTGTAATATATTAGGATGTGAGCTATGGCATGTCATAGTCACTAGTCAAAAGGCAAATCTACCTTTTGACTCTACATTTGATTTTGTAGTTGTCTAGTCAATTGTATCCAGCTGGCCTTCAAAGTATGGCCGGCTGTAGGATGTAGTATATGTATCTCAAGTACTTGTAACTTTCCTTCATGCTTTGTAACATTTATAATAGAACTTGAGAAGCAATATACAGCATCTTGAAAACCAATTACTTGTGTTGTTTCACTACAAGAAATTCAGGTCTTTACATACACATAGTGTGTGGAAAAAGTATATTATGTGTGGGTGGTTGTCTTTATCTACACATAAGATAAATGTCATGATGTGTTGCCTTGCGCCTGTGGATATAAATCATTACCTACACTTCAGTTATGTGTAGGCACATAGGTGCTACACCTACATATATATATGTGTCTAAAACTAATTCATATGTGTGGGTAGAAGTAAGGCAATTTGTTTGGTTGGCTGCTTACGTTGCAGCTGACATGGCGCTGACATGGCGTTAATGTGACGCTGACATGGAGGATGACGTGACGGATGACGTGGACTATAATGATGATTTGGCATGTCCTTACAAAGTGTTGTTGACACGTGTCATAAATAAATGTGTGGGTATATAGTACCATTATGTGTAGGTAAGAGTGGTACATGTGTAGGTATTGATTTTAATATGTGTAGAAAAAAATATTTATATGTTCAAATAAGTATATTTATGTGTGGACATAAATTACCATATATGTAGGTAATAATCATCACATACATTAGAAAATTAGAAAATATGTAGGTGTGTAAATATAAACACATATGACCAAAATTACCCTTCTTAATTGAATATGTTCAAACATCATCATTCAAACCACAAAAGAAAGTACCAATTATAGAAATTCAAATACATAAACATGAACATCACTATGAGTTTTTAGAAAAAACTAAAACTACTTCACTCATTGATATCTTCACCGCACTCTGATGTATCACCTTGAGATGCTCCCGATGTGCTTGTTGGAGGAGGCATGATATTACTCTCAATTAATGTTTTTTCCATAATTGCAACATTTACCTTTTAGTGTTTCAAGTGCATCTACTAGTTCGTTATAACTAGGACGCTTTGATTTTTGAGTCGTACCCATAGTGTTACTAGCAATAACGGGATCACGTCCCCACCCATTTAAACGAACAGAGCTCGTCCAAGTACCATCTCGATGATCGACTTGTCGCTCATTGATTCCACAGAATGTTGGTTTCTCAGCTTCATCTATCTTCCTTTTAGCAAAAAGAAGACAAGTATTAAAAAAACTTATTATTTAGTATGGAGATAAGCAAGTAAACTTACATATATTCCAGCCGCATCTGTAGATATCCAACTTTTCTGCATCCCAAGGGTAAGCCTCCAAGTCTCAATTGACCTGAAGGAAGAAGAATTAAACCTAATCCACGCTCAAGGTGATAGCGCATTGTACTCTTCGAACCATTTCTACTATCTATCTTTCGTTTTCCACGTGCAAGAACCTTCTTTTTTGCATTTTCCTTTGAGAACAAACAACCAAATAAAACATCAAATATTAAACTGAATTCAATAATCATTAATAATATAAATAGTTAAAGTTCTATTAAATTGTTACCAAATATTTCGTCTCACTCCACATATCACAAAGATATTCCCATTCTTCTTTGCTAACATTAGAATAGGGTGTGGTCTTTGCCTTTGTTGGATCTTCCGGACCTCCAATCTCTTTGAAGTAAGCATGTAGCTTAGCTCGATGACCTCTCCATGCCCTTGCCATGTAGCTATCGATAACTTTGCAAACATCCACATTTTCCACATCAATATCGAAAAGTGTCTTCAAGTAATAAATAAATAATTAATCGGTTAGTAAATGTGAATACTAAAAATAATAATGAATTATAAAAAGAAACTTACAGTTAGTTTGTGACGTAATGGCAATCTAACTTCATTAGGTACATGTCTCCATTCTTTGTATTGCAAGCTACAATTGTTACGCAAAATATAGCCACACTCATACATGAAAGATGATTCATTTTCATTTACTACTCTCCTCATTTGAAAATTGAAATCCACTGGCAATCGCTTCTTGGATGCTTTCATTACATTTCGAGCTCCCTTGCCACACGTAATACCACGTTTTGTGCTTGTCATACTATTACCAACATCTTGCTCATTCTCATAAACTGTGTCTATCAACAAATATAATGATAACTTAAATTTACAACATTAATTGTAACACATATTAACAAGTAACGTTATAAACATTAGTGATTGTAATACCATTACCCATTTCTTGCTCTGGTACTTGAGATTGTTGTAAATTACTAACCAGATTTATTGGAGACTTATCTGTTCAAAAAACAAATTACAAAGTAATATACTTGGTAAGTAGAATACATATGTAGAAAATATTAAACTAGTACCTGAGATTTGAGACACTGGATCACGTTCATGACTTTCAAGTGAAGCGATTAAATTTGTTGCTTGTGACATCCCTAAACATGTTCATGAATTTAGTCATAGATATAAAGTAATAACATATTATTTTACTAATCAATCATATCAAGAGTTTTATTTAAAAAAATAAGAATTTTGGCAATTTGACTCGACCCATTCTGACCCGAACCTGTTTTGACCCAAACTCATTCCAACCCAAACCCATCCTAACCTGCCTTTTTAATCGACACGTTCAACAACATCAGACAAAAACAACTTGCAACACAAACATATTTAGACATTCAACAATCAAAATAACTAGTGAAATTAACAAATGTATATCAGACAAATATGAATAAACTAACAACAAATGGTCAAGAATCAATAAACTAATAGCAAATGGTCAAGAATCAATTAACAAAAGTATATCAGACAAATATGAATAAACCAACACAAACATAAATGCTTGCTATTTATTAGATTATTTTGTTACTGCTATTTATCAGATTGTTTTTGTTGCTTCTATATGTGTAATATAGCAAATCATAACCTTTTAATCATAGTCTAAGTCCTTATAATTCCTTTATTAATTTGTAGATTAATAACCTATTAGTTATCATATCACAAACAAATTAAACAATATACTTGATAAAACAAATTAACAAAAGGAAAGGAGGAGGAGCATACCAGAACGTCGTCCTTCTTCAATACGTTGTGCACCTTGTCTACCTCGTCCACCTCGTCTTGTCATTATGCTCTTTAAAAATATAAAAAGAATTAAGCATTTTATAAGTCTAACATATAATACTAAATTTAACAATAAAAAGATTGTTACTCAAAACTAACCAAAAATTATCAAGAAAATCATGCAAAAGAGTCATCGTTATCACTATTAGGATTTGGATCATCAGAATCATGGTCAGTTTCAGAATCAAGTATGGATTCCTTGTTAAAAAAGATAACACCTTCATCATCATATTCATCATCAATATCTTCTAAGTCATCCACAGGAGGATTTGAATTACGTATTGATACAACGGCCTCATATGGTAATGTTTCTGGTTCTACATCACTTCGAACTATCAAAGACGTGTCAGGTAATTCTTCGGTAGGTTGAAAAGATGGCAATTCACTAGATTCCTCTTCTTGAAATATATCATTAATCGATACTTCGTCTTCATCATGCTCAAGTATATCATAAATGTTGCGATGGTTAACTTTTTGTACCACCTTCCAGTTCTTTCCGCGTGCTAAATCATTTAAATAAAAAACCTGTTGAGCTTGATTAGCCAAAATAAATGGTTCTTCTTCATACCACTTAGATGTAATGTCAATTGATGTCAATTTGTGATCAACTACCATCCTCTTTCCCTTTAGATCGGTATTATACCACTTGCAACGAAACATGAATACCTTCCTACCGAGTATGAAATCCAACTCTAAAACTTCAAGTAGAACACCATAATAAATCATTGCTTCATCCTCGTCCCCTACACAAACTCCACTACACTGTGTTGTGAACTTATCATCACGCTCTTTGCAACGAAATCTAACACCATGGACGATGCAAGTTTGCCAACTACTATAACGATCATCGGGTGATTGTGACAACGCGTACAAATCATCAGTTGCTCGAGGATCACCATTGACTCTAAAGAAATTAATAAAGCTGTTGTATGATCCAATTTTTATACTAATCATCAAATGATAGATTGTTAAGTATATAAAATCTTTATTATTAGGTGTTGGTGTATGGATCAACTGAGGCCACTGAACATTCTGAGCAACACTATCTAAATGATGTTTGTTCCCAATGTGTATGCTCCAAAATTAAAGAAACATTATTTAGTTGTTGGAATCTTAATTTGGAGCTACTAATTGATTACACGGTCAACTTATATCATATTATCAGGAGTTAAGAGTAGAGACTAATTAAAAATGTTATTTAAATATTGATAACAAACATACCAATCGTGCTTCAAATATAGTATACAAGAAAGGTATTTAGAAATCTATGATTCAAAAAGTATTAGTGGTTACTAAAAGTAGTTTACTACAAAGTATTAGTGGTTTACTTCAACTATGCTTATTACTTCAACTAAAAAGGAATGTCAAATATGCTTATTTACTTCAACCCAAACAGATTTTGTTTTGCACCATAAATCTTTTGTTTGGCCTTTTCTAGCTAAATGATCAAAGCAGCTAACAAATTCTATGGCAAATAATATTTTTTGGCATATCCACAAAAAGACTAGCCTTTACAAAAGTTAACAAAAGTCACGCAACAGCCCAGTCTAGCACATATCAATTTAATACTTAGCTTCAATGTGTTCTCAATTAACAGCACCTCTTTATAACTTTGGCTTCGGTAGGTTCAATGAAACAATTGGCATGATTACCACAACATTTAATAAACCAATAGCTATAGCAAATGATCCTAATTTGGTTTACTTTCATGTACTGTTGAGTATAGAATCAGTTCACACAAATCAAGCACTTATACGATCTATCAGTTTAATCATTTCAAATCTAAGGTGCCAAACAAAATCGAACAAAATCGAAGGTGCAATCAGTTCACACAAATGATCCTTATAACTTTGGCTTCGGTAAAATAAACAAAATTTTTGATTAGAATGGTTACCTTAACAGGAGACTTCAAAGCAATTTAGAGATGAAATAAGAAGTGAATCGGAGCTCTCGAACAACACAAGATTGTCGTGGTACTGCTTGATGGCTTCAATCGGTCTCACAATGACCAAATTTGGTGATTCTTCGCCGGTAATCGGTCGAACAGAGGCTCGTGTGATTGGGGGTTTTGGTGAGGGTAAACAGAGGATTTGAGATGTATTAAACGACGGTTGCATCATGGAGAAACGACTCTTTAGAGTCGCCATTTATCTCGGTATTTCGTTGAAAAGGTGAGTTAGTTTTGAAAAACCATATCTTCAACCTAGAAGATGAAGATCAGATGAAGTTCATGGGTCAAGCGGTGTCTGATGCTTAATTTGTGTGGGCATATAAGTGGGCCTTTAGTTTGTTGATTTATATTGTTCTTTCAATTTCTTATTATTTTCTTATTTTTTAAATTTATTATCATTTTTATTTTTATTTCGGGTTTCAGTGTATCACAAAAATCTAGTGCTAGAATGGGTGAACTTAAAAAGAAAAATGTTATTTTCATTAAAAAGTTATTTTATAAACCATTATTGAAAGATAACATATATAATAAACCCAAAGTGAAAGGATAAAGATACGTACGAAAGTATATGAACTTTTGAAGTATAGAAATTATATAATTTATAAAGCAAGAAATATAGTAAAAGAATTGTAACGTAGATAAATCAACTAAAGGGGCTTAACTGAAATGGTCATAACTTGGGCTAGAAGTCTCCGTTTTGGGCCTGCGACCAGTCAAAACGACCGTTGGACCGAGGAGCACGTTTTCACAAACAGCCGTAGGCGGTTTGGGTCATCGTTTTGACCCAAAAACGGCTTATTTTAGGAGTTATTTCAATTTTTGTCTTATTTTTACATTTTGTTGGACTTTGCTTTTGGCCCAGTTTTCGGCCCGTTTATGTTTTGTGACCCATTCGAATTTTATTTTATTTCTTTATATGCATATAAGAGATTGGTGGAATAATCATTGAAGTTTATGAAAAAAATTTCTCTCTATCACAGTGTGTGTTAGTGTGAAATCTTGATTATCGGCATTCTTCGTGAATCAACGATAATTAGAGGAATTGTTCCTGGCATTCTCGTTGAATCAACAGGTTCAATTATTTATCATTCTGCTCCGACTTTATCAATGATCATGAATGGCTATAATCAAATCATCAACAACCTCTAATTAACTAGATGACCACAATTGACCCTAATTAAGCTCCGAGGATTATTGTATCTAACCTTTTTAAAGCATCAATAACCCTAATTAACCATCAATGACTGTAATTGAATGCAATTAAACTTTTCAGTGACTATAATTTATCTTACTTGAGCATGAGCAACCTTAATCAACCATTAATGACTATAATTGGTCATATTTGAGCATAAATAACCCTAAATCACCATATATGACCCTAATTGACCATTACTTACTGTAATTGGCCTAAAACTATCATTACTATCTCTAACTAACCATTATATGACCTTAATTGACCATTAATTACTGTAATTCACAGTAATTAACCTTAATTAACCACTAATACCATAACTAGCTAGTTAAAAATAGCCCTGAATAAACATTAATAACTCTAATTGTTTATCGATTACTCAAATTAATCATTATTAAGTAACATGAATTTAATTTCTACACATATTAAACATTTTTAAATAAATGTAGATATATATTTTTCCATGTCATTTTCACAAAAATAAATCACAGATTAGAAGTTTACTTAATTTAGCTACACATAAATGTGTAGATATTATATGTTGGTAAAGCATAATCAATCATCCACACATATTATAGCTTTTATCGTATGTGTAGGTATTTGTTTTGTCACGTCATTATTTAATAATAAAATAAAAAATTTATGTACTTAGTTTATCTACATTTCTATTAAAAATACCATGTGTTGATAAGATATTATTAATTACCCACACATATATTAGCTTTTAACGTATGTGTAGATAACTATTTTGCCATGTCATTTTGAAAATATTAAATAAATACTTATTTACTTAATTTATCTATATATTAACTTACAAATACTATGTGTTGGTAAAACATAGTCAATTAATTACCTACACATATATTAGTTTTTACAATATGTGTAGATATTTAATTTTCCACGTCATAATAAGAAAATTATATAAAAATTTATTTACTTAATTTAGATACATATTTACTTACAAATATATTAGTTTTCAGCATATGTGTAGATAATTTACCTACACATAATAAAAATTACCCACATATGTGGGTAATGTCACATTTAATTAATCATCAATTTTGGGGGGAAATTTTCCCACCAATATCAAATGTGACTAAAGCGAATTAACAACACATATTAAGTATTACCTATCATGAAAATATATTATCAACCATTTACCCACACTAATATAAATATGTGTAGATATTTAATTTTCCACGTCATAATAAAAAAATTATATAAAAATTTATTTACTTAATTTAGATACATATTTACTTACAAATACTATGTGTTGGTATAACGTAGTCATTTAATTACACATATATTAGTTTTCAGCATATGTGTAGATAATTTACCTACACATAACAAAAATTACCCACATATGTGGGTAATGTCACATTTAATTAATCATCAATTTTGGGGGGAAATTTTCCCACCAATATCAAATGTGACTAAAACATATTAACAACACATATTAAGTGTTACCTATCATGAAAATATATTATCAACCATTTACTCACACAAATATAAATATGTGTAGTTATTTACTCACACATTTAGATGTGTAGATAAATTATGTGTAGGTAAACACCTTATTTTCTTGTAGTGTTTGCCATCTTGTTCTGTCTCATATTTACTTGTGTTCTTAACATCTTTCACTAATAGTTAACCAATTCCCTATTTGATCTGTTAAGTGTTCTAAGAAACTCTCCTCATTGTGTTGGTGTGTTGTAAGTGCATACCCTTCACCGGTCCTGCAACAGACAATATAATCATGTGTGTATATAAGAAAATTGTTTATCAAATAAAATCTCATTAATGCCCTCACACTTAGGGAAGTTTCTACCAACATGTATGCCACTCCTGGTTACACAACCATACGATGGCTAGGTTATAAGCGCCTTAGCCGACCAAACCCTAATACGGCACAGTATACAAGTAATAGACAAATCGAAGTATCGTGTACTCTCAAGTCGCAAATAGCTCTAGCGATCATACGCTTGTCGCTGGCAAACATCACCAGTGACTTGCGCTGCCGACCAATCCCGAAGGATTGCAACCACGATGATCGGTGACTCATTCTAGAGCCCATACTCACAACAAATCCAGCAAGTGAGGCCCCTCCTACCCAGATGGATCTAACTAAGTGCACATATGCACCAAGGTGATCAGTAACTCAGTCTAGAGCTGTCCACTCACCTTAATGATTTACAGTTAATATAGTGACCAACTGGTATGCCAGTCCATCGGGGACTTTTTAACTTACCATCACACACTTATAAGCCATTTTACCAAAATGCTTAACCTGCTCGGATACAGCTCCAAAACAGTTAGGAAAAGGGAAAGTTATACACGCAGCGATAAGCTTCCAAGCGTGTCTGTTTAGTGTTTGACAAGTGTCATGAGTGTCTCACAACCCTAATCACACAAACATTCACTCCAAGACGTAGTCTTAATCACCGTGAAACCCCTCGGGTCTTGCCACCCGATATAATAAGCCGACCTACTCTGGTCATGGTTGTGACCTTGAGCTAAAGTTCTCTGACTCAGGAGATCAGTCATAGAGTTAGGGTTTACGCATACTTCTGACACATTGACCCCCCACATGAAATCCCTATCTTGTAAATCCACGTGACAACCTCATGCTTATAAAATGACACTTTATTATCAGTTCATATTTACGAGATCTTGTCCCGTAAGAAATCATTACTAGACCATAACAACCATATGCATTATAATCACTATATACTAGTTTGGTTTCTTCCGAAATCCATTGCTTACCTAACGATAATGGATTTGAGATTTTTTACAATCCTTGACGTCTATAGTTCACCACCAAGAGATCCAGTACTGTAATGGGGTTTTCATACGTTACACACCCAATCATAATGGTAATAACTCGTATTCACAAGGGTTTGAAACTTACCAAGACAAACCGATCTTCCAAACCGTTTCCAAGTCAAACAAACATAAACGAACGTAACCACACATTCCTTGAGTCACACCAAGCCTTCCAAAATATCCAAATCATAGATAGAGAGAGTGGTGCGATTAGAGAGAGAGTATACCGAGAGTGGAGAGGGTAAAAATGGTGAAAATCAGGTTTTACGGTTTACATACCCATTCTGCTCGATCAGTTTCTTTGAGGACGGCTAAGCCTTGCTTGGTGGTCTGCCACCGAATTAGATGGATATTTGCATCTTTCAAATGTAATATTCTCATCTTGAAAAAAATATTCATGGTGGGCCGTCACCCCGAACCATTCGTAGTTCGCTATGAAACACAAGTTATTGATTTCAATCCCTATTCCTTGGCGAACCATTACACCTTACCATGACGGTCTACGGCCAACATGGTAGATTGTTATGGTCAACCAACATTGCTCGTAGCGGTCTGCTAGGGTCCCCTACCCGCTTTTCCTTGTGAAAACTTTATCTTTAACCCTTTTATATGTGTTCACGATCTGTTTGTTCACATCGTAATCCGCCCAATGGTTGAATGGGTCACATCATCCTCCCCCCTCTTATAAGGATTCATTCCTAGAACCCTTCAATTCATGAATAGGTGGTGGGTATTTCTTTCTAATTTTTTCCTCTGGCTCCCATGTTAATTCCAGACCACACTTAGCATTTCATTTCAACTTAACGATTGGTATCCAATTTCGCCTGAACCTCCCCTCTTATCTTTCTACAACCTCGAATGGCTACTCCATAAACTTCAATCGTTCATCCATATGGATGTCGTACAATGGCACTTGCAGTATCTCATTAGACAATCACTTCTTTAGATTTGACACGTTGAATACAGGGAGGTCTAACTAGTAGGCTACCATGACTATAATTTCCATGATCTTAAAAGGTCCAATATATTAGGGATTCACCTTTCCTTGTTTCTCGAAACGATTTTCCCTGCCAAGGCGACATCTTTAAAAATACTTTTTCCCCATTCACAAATTCTAGGGGTTTCTGTTGCCTATCGACATAACTCTTATGACGATCCTGAACAGCTTTCAATCTTTAACAAATTCTAGGGGTTTCTGTTGCCTATCGACATAACTCTTATGACGATCCTGAACGGCTTTCAATCTTTATCTTATGTTCTTCACTTTATCAATGATATCCATAATTATCTCAAGACCTATTAGTTGTCCCTCGCCTACTTCGAACCAACAAAGTGGTGTTCGACTTTTCGCCCATATAATGCATCGAAAGGCTTGGCTTTCAAACTTGCATGGTAGCCATTAATATACGAGAATTCATCAATGGGAGATGATCGTCCCAACTACCACAGATTTGAATCACATATGCGCGTAGCATGGCTTCTATGGTTTGTATTGTTCGCTCGCTCTGGCCATCTGTTTAGGGTTGATAAGTAGTACTCATATCCAATTTAGTCCCCATTAAATTTTGAAAAGTTTACCAGAAACAAGACGTGTATCTAGCATCACAATCTGACATGATTAACGTTGGCACTCCATGATTAGATACTATTTCATTAATGTATAACTAGGATAGTCTTTCTATTCATAAGTTTCCTTAATATGTATGAAGTGCATATACTTCATCAACCTTGTTATGATGACCCATATCGCATCTTTTCCCTTTCGTGTCCTTGGAATTTTCACCACGAAGTCCATTGTGATCTTTTCCGACTTCCAGATTGGAATATATAAAGGATGTAGCAACCCTGAGCGTTTCTAGTGTTCGGCATTTACTTGTAAGCAAGTCATATGCCTTTCTATGTAAGTCACGATGTCCTTTTTGATTCCAGGCCTCCAGTAACAATCCTTCATCATATAGTATATCTTATCTGCTCCAGGGTTCATTAAATACTTAGATTTTTATGCCTGTTCCAATACCAATATTCTTAAATTTTCAAAGTTAGATACTCAAACCTGGCTACCCATCAGAAGTAACCATCACTCCCTGCAGTTAATTTTTCACAATTCTAATCGTTTCTTCCTTCCCTAGAGTTCTCTCCAAAAGGGATTCTAACTGGGCTTTCCTTAGTTCATAAGCTCACAAATGTCTATACGTATAGCACACAGATTGGTTTTGTCTCCTCTTTTTGTCTTAAGGCGTTAGCAATCACATTTGCCTTCAATGGATGATACTGAAGTTCAAAGTCATAATTAGCTAATACCGCCATCCATCACCTTTATCTCATATTGAGCTCCTATTAGTTGAATATTTATTCCATGCTCTTATCATAATACATGACAAACATAGTTCCATACAAGTAATGTCTCTAGATCTTTAACGCAAACACAACCGCACCTAATTCTAGGTCATGTGTAGCGTAATTTCCTTCATTCTTTTTTAGTTGTCGATGCGTTTGCAATCATATGGTTCTTTTGCATCAAGACGCATCATAATCCATTTGTTAAAGCATCATAATAAATCATAAAATTACCATTCCCCTCAGGTAGAGCGCATTACTTAGTTTCCGCTTAAGCACTTCAAATGCTTCCTTTAGCTTGCGATCCAAATAAGTTCGCACTTTTTTGGGTGAGAGTAGTAAGCGGAGTTTCTGCAGGACCGGTTAAGGGCTTAACAATTACAACACAACAACACAAAGAGGAGATTAACTAAACTTGATCAAATAGTAAATTGGATTAACCAAGATATTGATACAAAGAACACAAGTAATGATAAAGAAACTGAACAAGAGATTTGGGTTTCAAGAAGGCAGTATATTGCTTTCTCAAGTTCTATTACAAGTGTTACAAAGCATAAAGAAAGATACTAGAACTTGGAATACTTATACTACAACCTACAGCCGGCTATATTTTGAAAGCCAGCTGGATACAATTGACTAGACACAAACAAAATCAATTGTAGAATCAAAAGGCATATCTGCCTTTTGACCTTGTGACTATGACATGCCATAGCTCACATCCTTATCTATTACAAAAAGGATAAAGTACATAAAGTAGAAAGTTACAGACTCAAGACCTCAATGTACAGTTACCAAAAGCATGGACCTTTTCACCAACTCATGTAAGTTGGTGACTTTACAGAGATGTAGCGGAAAGGTGTCCAGCTTTATGGAACAGTACATCAGATAAAGCATGTTACTAAAAGTCTTCGGAAAAAATCTGTCTTCATAGGATGAAGCTTCGGAAGACTTTGTCTCTGAGGCTTCGGAAGACTTCATGTTTGGCTTCGGAAGATATTGGTCTTGGCTTCGGAAGATTTTACACTTGGAATGTTTTCTAGTTTATGGTGTAAAACTTCCGAAGCAATTCTTCTTCAGTACTTAGTGCATTACTTGCAGAGAGACATTGGATGTTTTGGTTTGCATCAGACTCAAAGGAATTAGGACCAGAACCAGCCAATTAGGACCAGAACCAGCCACACAGGGTGTGTATTCATTGAAAGTCACATTGGCTGACTCCTCAACAATTCTAGTTCTGAGATTGTATACTCTATAAGCCTTGGCTTGGGAAGAGTATCCAATGAAGTGTCCATCATCTGATTTCTCAGCAAACTTGGCAATTTGATCCTTGGTATTCAAGATGGTGCAGGGACATCCAAATGACCTGAGAAAACAAATGAAAGGTTTTCTCTTGTGCCAAAGTTCATAAGGAGTCTTACCATGTGTCTTAACTACTAAAACTCTGTTTTGCACATAGCAAGCAGTATTTACTGCCTCTGCCCAGAAGGTGATGGGAAGTTTAGAGTCAGATAACATAGTTCTTGCAGCTTCAATTAGTGTCCTGTTTCTCCTATCAGCAACTCCGTTTTGCTAAGGAGTCCTGGGAGCACTATATTGTCTTGTAATACCTTTTTCATCACAAAATGTATCAAGAATTTGATTCTTGAATTTAGTTCCTTGATCACATCTTATGGTTTTGACCTTGTGATCACTTTGATTCTCAATTTTTAAGATGAAATTCTTCAGAATCTCAGGGGTTTCATCCTTAGTTCTAAGAAAGAAAACCCAAGTGAATCTTGTAAAATCATCTGTGATCACCAAACAATAAGTGGTCCTTCCTAGACTCATTATACTAGTGGGGCCAAAGAGATCCATATGTAATAAGTGTAGGGGAGTAGTGATAGAGTTCCTTTCTTTAGGCTTGTGAGATACCTTATGTTGCTTCCCTTTCAGGCATGCAACACAATGATCATCACTTGTAAACTCTGCTTTGGCATTCAAGTTACCAAATCATGTTTAATCAATTTATTCATGTTCTTAAAGTTTACATGGCACATTCTTTTATGCCATAGGAAAGACTCATCACTATTTGCTTTAGATAGAAAGCATGAAACTTCTCCAGAGGGAGATGTTTCTTGCAAATCCATATTGTACACGTTCCCTTTCCTGGGGGCTCTGAGCAGGAAATGCTCATGAGGAATGACCACTCTAGGCTTGAGAACAATGCACTCATGCTTAGTAAAGAGTATGTTATGTATCTGATCATAAAATTGGGATACACTCAGAAGATTGTACCCAAGCTCCTTAACAAAGTTTACATTTTCAATGCTGAGCTTACCATTTGTGACCTTGCCCCTTCCTGAAATGTAACCACCTTCATCTCCTCCAAAAGCAACTGGTCCTCCATCAATTCTCTCAAAGTTATGGAGTAGAGACCTATTGCCTGTCATGTGCCTGGAACAGCCACTATCAATATCCAGACATTCTTGTTTGTCTTGAGCTGTTCCTGCACAAAGAAAATAATTAGTTACATTTGGAAACCCAAGCCTTACTTGTCTTGGGTTCACTAAGTATAATAGAAGGTAATGCAACAGTAATAGATCCTATGGTTGTGCTAGGGGGATCTTCAGCTGTTGTTAATGGAGAAACTTCAGTCACTTGGTCTTTCTTAGACTTCCACACCACCTTTGGAGTCTTGGACTTGACCTTCAAAACCTTGGAAGCTTTCGGGACTTCACAAGTTTTGATGACTGAACCTTCGGAAGATTCTGCAGTCACTGCAGCAGACTTCAGTGCTTCGGAAGAACTCCTTTCTTCCGAGACCAATTTTTCTTCCGAGGGTAATTTTCCATTTACCTTCTTCTTTGATTTGGAGCTTCCGAAGGAAACATATTTTCCTTCCGAAGCTTGAATCTTCTTGAAACTCTTTGAAGTCTTTGTATTGGTCATATGGACAATACTTTTAGGATTATATGGAAAATCCTTAGCAATGTGAGAGGTACTTTCACACATGACACACAACATTTTCTTCTTCAAAAGAGTCTCCTTATGAGAGCAAGACTGTCTTTGGTCACATCCCTTCTCCACCTTCATCTTTGTAGATGCTGAGACAGTTCTTTTGGGTTGTGAACTGTTCTTGGAGTTTGATGGTCCAGGCTGTGCAGCAGTGGTGCGCAGCAGATCAGTCTTCTTCTTGGTACTGAGATGATTTGAACAAGAACCAGAACTCTTAGCTAAGGAGTTTTGGTTGATGTCTTCAGTCTTTACTACTTTAAACCCTGCAGAGATAAAAACTTGTTTCTTCTTAGAGTCAAAAGTAGCCTTGATCTCTTGAGCCTTCTTTTCCTTTCTTTTGCTCTTCCTGATCAAGTTCTTTCTCTTTGACTTGGTCATCACAGTAGATTTTTTCTCCTCAGAAGGATAGTGGCCCTTAGTAGAATCCTCCTCTTCACTCTTTGCAGGACCGGTTAATGGCTTGAACAAATTACAACACAACAACACAATGAGGAGAACAACTAAACTTTGATCAAACAGTGAACTGGATTAACCAAATATGATGATACTAAGAACACAAGTAAAGTAAAGAGACAGAACAAGAGAGTTGGGTTTCAAGGAGGAAGTATATTGCTTTCTCAAGTTCTTTGACAAGTGTTACAAAGCATAAAGAAAGATAAAAGAACTTGGAATACTTATACTACAACCTACAGCCGGCTATACTTTGAAAGCCAGCTGGATACAATTGACTAGACACTAACAAAATCAATTGTAGAATCAAAAGGCATATCTACCTTTTGACCTTGTGACTATGACATGCCATAGCTCACATCCTTATCTATTACAAAAAGGATAAAGTACATAAAGTAGAAAGTTACAGACTGAAGACCTCAATGTACAGTTACCAAATGCATGGACCTTTTCACCTTTTCACCAACACATGTAAGTTGGTGACTTTACAGAGATGCAGCGGAAAGATGCTTTATGGAACAGTACATCAGATAAAGCATGTATACTAAAAGTCTTCGGAAGAAATCTGTCTTCATAGGTTGAAGCTTCGGAAGACTTTGTCTCTGAGGCTTCGGAAGACTTCATGTTTGGCTTCGGAAGATATTGGTCTTGGCTTCGGAAGATTTTACACTTAGAGTATTTTCTAGTGTATTGTGTAAAACTTCCGAAGCATTCTTTACTTCAGTACTTAGTGCATGTTGCAGAGACACATTGGATGTTTTGGGTTGCATCAGACTTAAGGAATCCTTACACTCTTCTCAGAAGAATTCTTCACTATCTCTTCTTCATCCTCTTCACTTATAGGATCTATGAGAGGAAGCTCATCTTCACAAGTTCCACACCTAGGAGATCTTACAGACAAGATTGTGTGTGGAGGAGCTATCTCATTTGATCCCAGTCCCTGTCTATTTTGATAACACACTTTATTGTGCAGGGATGAGGATATCATGTTCTTGAAGGTCTCTTCTTCAAGAACACTCTTTTCTACCCTGGCTTTGCTGATCACAAGCTCAGCCTGGCACTCAGTCAGTTTGGTTATGAGATCTTGGATTTGAGTCCTAAAATCTGTATGTTCATGTTTTAGTACTGAAATGGTTTTCTCTAAGTCCTCTATCTTTAACTTGTAATCATTTTCAGACTTTCTAAAATCAGATTTTAAAATGTTTAAGGGCTCAAGATCAGATCTCATTTCCAAGTTATAGGACCTATATCTGTTAACTTTAGCAATGCATTCAGGAGTACAGAGATGTTCCAATACCTTGGCTTCATCATGATCTGCCATTAGTGCTTGGTTTGGAGAAGCATCTTCCACCTGAAAGCTCCAGTCAAAGCCTCTTTCTTCAACAGCAACAACAGCTTGTTGCTTTGGCTTCTCATTTGAGAGGCTTTGTCAGTGTAGTTTGGTCTGGTTTGTGCTTGGCCACCATTTGTTTTAGGTGCCTTACACTCTCTAGCAAAGTGGCCCATCAAGTTCTAGTTGTAACACTTGACTTTGCTTTTATCCAAGCCAAACTTTCCACTGGTTGCATTGCTTGGAAACCTCTTTCCAGTGCTCTTGTAGAACTTCTTGGCTCTATGAGTGAGAAGAGCCATCTGCTGAACTATTTCCATATATTCCAGGTCATCTAGATGGATACAGTCCAGGTCTTCAAGAGTGAAAAGAGAGTTACCACAACTTTCATCAGTAGACACAAAAACTTGAGAAGAGCTTGTCTCTTGGAATGGGCTTCCTTGAGTGTAGTTCTCCCTAGGTGTCTCTGGGAAGCTGATGAAAGGATCCTTTGGTGAGTTGTCAGGGTAGCATATGAGATGATGTTGGGGTTCTATGCTATCCCTTTCAACCACATGCAGGGCTGAACCCATTTGACTGTTGGAGTTGCCAGATGAACCTTGCATGTTCATCTCCATCTGGTAGCCACTGAGAATTCCATATAACCTTGTCAGAGTAAGAATTTTGAGAATTTAAGTCCTCTTGATCACCACACAGTAGTGTGTCCATTGCCTAGGAAGTGAGGACATGAACTTCCTTACAATGTCTCTGTTTTCAAGAGGAACTTCTCCATCCACAAGGGTATCCACTATCTCAACATACCTAAAGTATTGTTGAGTCATGGTTTCACCTGTTTTGAAGGTGAAGTTTTCAAACTGCTGCTTCAGGAGATTCTTCTTGTTCTCCTTGGCTTTAGAGGAGCCTTCATACATCAGTTTTAGTGCATCCCACAGCTGTTTAGCTGTTTTGTACTTCTTGAAACCTCTGTACACAGAGTTTGGAAGGGCACTTTGAAGAGCAGTCATGGCCTTTCTATCAATCTCTACTCTTTTCCTATCTTCATCAGAGTAGTTGGCCACATCTTTGGGGATCATACAAGCACCAGTAGCAGAAGGAGTGCTGGGTATGAAAGGTCCATTTTCAACAGATTCCCACATTCTTGAGTCTAGAGACCTGATGAAACATTCCATTCTCATACACCAGGTATCAAAGTCATCAAGAGTGATTAGTGAGGGCTTGTTCATGGTTCCAGTCTCCATATTAGTCTTTGAAATGGATGCCATTTTGAAAGTTTAGTATTTGTGTGTGTGAGGGATCTTAAGATGGTGAGATCTTATATCAAGAGCCTGAAAAGCTCTGATACCAATTGCAGGACCGGTTAAGGGCTTAACAATTACAACACAACAACACAAAGAGGAGATTAACTAAACTTGATCAAACAGTAAACTGGATTAACCAAGATATGGATACAAAGAACACAAGTAATGATAAAGAGACAGAACAAGACATTTGGGTTTCAAGGAGGCAGTATATTGCTTTCTCAAGTTCTATTACAAGTGTTACAAAGCATAAAGAAAGATACTAGAACTTGGAATACTTATACTACAACCTACAGCCGGCTATACTTTGAAAGCCAGCTGGATACAATTGACTAGACACAAACAAAATCAATTGTAGAATCAAAGACATATTTGTCTTTTGGCCTTGTGACTATGACATGCCATAGCTCACATCCTTATCTATTATAAAAAGGATAAAGTACATAAAGTAGAAAGTTACATACTCAAGACCTTAATGTACAGTTACAAAAAGCATGGACCTTTTCACCAACTCATGTAAGTTGGTGACTTTACAGAGATGTAGCGGAAAGGTGTCCAGCTTTATGGAACAGTACATCAGATAAAGCATGTTACTAAAAGTCTTCGGAAGAAATCTGTCTTCATAGGATGAAGCTTCGGAAGACTTTGTCTCTGAGGCTTCGGAAGACTTCATGTTTGGCTTCGGAAGATATTGGTATTGGCTTCGGAAGATTTTACACTTAGAATGTTTTCTAGTGTATGGTGTAAAACTTCCAAAGCAATTCTTCTTCAGTACTTAGTGCATTACTTGCAGAGAGACATTGGATGTTTTGGTTTGCATCAGACTCAAAGGAATCCTTACAGTTTCAATCTTGGAGAAATCCTTGATAAATCTTCTATAGTAGTCGGCCAAACCAAGAAACCTCCGTAGCCCATTTCCACCGGTTCTTAAAGTTACAACATTAACTCTTTCATCATTCCTAGACCATAACAACAATATGAATCTTAATAACTTTCAACCAGTTTGGTTTCTTCCAAAATCCATGGTTTATTTGAATGATTCATAGAGATGTGTAATATGACGGTGTTAGAACCTTACGATAATGCATTTGAGTTTTCTGACGATCTATGACATATACAATTCACCACCGAGAGATCCAGCATTATAATGCGGTTTTCATACGTCACACACACATACACTCATAATGATAATAACTCGTATCCATAAGGGTTTGAGACTTATCAAGACAAACCAAGCTTCTAAACCGTTTCTAAGTCAAACAAATAGCAATGAACGTAACCACACGTTCCTTGAGTCACATCAAGCCTTCCAAAACATCCAAATTGTATAGAGAGAATGGTGCGGTTCAAGAGAGAGTAGACCGAGGATGGCATATCTGCATTCTGCACGATCAACTTCTTCGCAGACGCTAACCCCTTCTTGGCGATCCGTGAATGACTGAGGATGGCATATCCGCATCTTAAATAGGAATATTCATTGAGGACTGTTAGGCTAGACCATGGAGGTCCACGATCACCATGGTGGATTGTCACCCCAAACTTTGGCGGTCCTCAATGAAACCCAAGTTACTGATTTCGATCCCCATTCGTAGATGGACCGTCACGCCTTACCATTGTAGTCTGCGACCAACGAGGAGGACCGTTATGGTCAACCTATAGGACCCATAGTGGTTTGTTATGGTCCCTTACCCTTATTGCCTTGGGAAAATTTTATCATTAACCCTTTTTTTACACGTTTCTGATCTTTTTGTTCACATGGTAACCTGCCCATTGGGCTGAGGGGTCACACATCCTAGATGTCAAGTGATTGCAGGGATTAAATATTAACGGGCTAGCTTTTGAAGAGATAGAGGCTAAGAGTGCTACTAAAGATTTAGATCTCTAGTATAGTTAAACTCATGTAATATTATTATATAATGTGACAGATATATAATATGCTATGATTTATAGTTAAACTTAGTCTTACGTTGTAATATTTCTAATTATTATGTGTTCTATGTATTCAATGTGTAACACTCCCTAGGGTATATCATGGGAGGCGAGCATTACATTGGAGGATGGTTGGATGTGTATGTTAACACACATTATCTCACTTATTGATATATAAGAGTGGCTATATGTATGTCTCTCACTATGTTTATATATGTGATATTTTGTCTCTCTTATCTTCGAATGTGGTGTAACATGTTTCCTTCTTTTATGAGGTTAGGTTTATAAGATATTAGAATTCATATTTCAAAACGTTATTATGGTTATTTACTATATACTAATTTGCAACATTGTTATGGATCATGTGTTGTTACATGTACTTAATTGCATTATACCAACCGTTTTTTAATCTTTACCTTTTTTTATCTTTTTAATTTTTATATTTTATAGAATTTTTTTTACATTTTGATCTAAATTTTTCACATTGACACGAAGCGGCCTGCGTGTGTGGTTCAACGTTTATACACTTATTTTTTCATGTTTACTGGTCCCATCGTAGCGCACTGGTACTAGATCGACTTACTTATAGTTTTAGATGTTTTTCTTTTTGTCTTTATGGTCATGCTAGTGATCACATGGTTTAAAGATACAGCTATAACGCGAGTACCTTAATACTAGTTATTGTTAATTAGTTTGGACCGTCTGCAATGGTTGACTTTGGATGAGTATACTAGTATTTTGTAATAATCAAATTTTAATATATGTTGGTTCTTTCTATATTAATTTATTATAGTTTTTATAATAGATAAATTAATTATCACATAGGATAAACAACCACTTAAACAACAAAACCGGTAAAAAAATATGAGCTTGTACATTAAATTTCAAACTTTGTAAATCAAATTAAATAGCATAAAAATCAAACTAAGTACCAATGAAAAATAGGCCTATGACGTTGGACGTTAATGATATGCACCCTAGTATGCTCCAACAGTAACTAAATTAACCACCACATCACCTCTTGGAGCTTGTAACAACTCAATTTATCAACTTCTCGAGAGACATGATACCTGAATTAAGTTACATTAGTGTTAACAAATCAGGGTCAAAATAACCGCGCGTGCTGAAGGCACAAGATGAATAAATTTTTTAAATACAATCAGCTAATAAGGTGATCAACTAATCAACTAAAACCCAAGTTTTAAATACACAAAAATTTTATAAAATTTTGAAACACGTCGATTATCTATTAATGTATATGTATATGAATCGTACGATATATAAATAGTCACTTTAAAACGATCAAAATATATAACATTAAAAGTAAATAATATGTGTTAGTATTTAAAATATAATTATAAAGAATACAAAATACCTTTAAGAAGGTTTTTTAACATAAATTATTTTAGCAATAATTTCAAATATCATTTTCACACTTTATTTAATGTTTCAGTTTGTTTTATGTAATAAACTTGGTTAGTTATGACATGTTAAAGTTTTAAAAAGATTTTTAATCAAATTAGTTTAAATAATGAATGTTGGATTGAAGCTACTAAACCATTAGAGATGGATCAAGTAAAAAACACAACAAAATTAAATGAGACTTACCACTAACTAAATTAAAACATAAGATCTTATATTTGAAAGAGAAGCGCTTAACCATACAAATAAACATCTATATTGACTTTTTCTTTTACAATCTGCAATGATTGTACGTATATTGTTAGATTCACCACCTATTGTCAAATAGTTTTTTGTCGTAACTTGATAGCACTGACGAGTATTCTACATAAATTATGACTAAAAAGTGAAGCAATGACCGAAGAGAATTCGATGAAAAAGTGAGAAATCATACAGTGATTTATTAAGTTTCAACATAATTTTACGTTAAGTCAACTAATTGACACGAATAACAAAGAATAATAATAATGTCAAATAACTAACATGGTTAACTAGGGATCTTAAATCTTGTCAAATAATTGCACGTATTATGACATGTTGTTAAAATGACTCATATAGATCTACATGAGTCGTATAGGTGACGAAACATAATGTTTTATATAATGCTATGTTTATCGTATCATTAGGAATTGAGTGATATGACAAGCTGTCACTTTGTCGACTAGTTTGTGACTATGTGAGTTGTATAGGTCGATCCATATGACGCGTGTAAATGGTACTCGCGTAGTAAAGTTGTTGTACCAATAATATAACCACCCTTGTCAAAGTGACATCTAGTTCCAACATTGGCTGCTAAATTTTAGATGTTTGAATATCAAGTATTAGAAAAACATGACATGCGGCATATAATCGCAATGTCGTTAGTCCAGCATTCAGGATTAACAAACGGCTCATGTTCAAAAGTTATTCTCACGTTTAACATAAGTGCTATCAGTCAATTCTAGGGGACAAGACCATACTACCCCTACCTAAAACATTCTTATTTCGGCTTGAAGAAAGATATACATAATTACATTGACTTTAATGAATTTCCTTATTTCGGCAGACGAAATATGTTCTTATCCACACTAACAAGAGTCAACAAACGTATACATAATAACTTAAAAAACAAGAAACATTCTTCTCTATAAGTAGCCCAATCGTTTTAGAAATAAAAGGTCTTGGGTTCGTGTCTAATCTAAAATAATATGTTACGGGTGAGTTAGGGAGCTTTCTCAATTATGAGTTTTCTCCTAGGCGACAGTGAAAGATTCAGTAATTTATTTCAGTAGAGTCACTATTTTTAAATGCTTCAATTATATAGAAGCGGATATAAAAGTTGTTAGGTCGGATCCGGTTGATCATATAATAAAAATAAGATACGATAAAAAAAAAATCATTATTAGAATGTAAAAGGCACATGATATAAAAAATAGTATTTACGAATAGAAATAAAATCATCCTATAGTTTAATTAACTCATGGGATTTATGATTATATAGTGGGAGTGAGCTTATTTAGCTGTTTATTTAACTAGCTCATAGGCTTTTTTCCAATCTTTGGGTTTATATGTAATTTTTTTATAACTCATGGAGTTACCGTATAAAAACACAATAGCGTCACTCACAAAAACTTGTATATACATCTTCATATACGCGCAAAAATTCATTGTATTTATTTGACTCCGGTTCATTTTATCTAAGTCCGCCCATGCTGGGCAGGGTGGGTTGGGTCATCACACTATTTTTCGGGCGGAAGGGTAGTATGTTTGCCAGAATTAATCCTTGGTGACTAAGCTTTTACCGTTAGAAAAAACTTATAAAACCATAATTATATATATTATTCCTTTAAAACATTAATTTAAAAGTTAAATATTAACTAGCTCATGCCCTCAAGAGTCATGTGTGTAAGAAAGTACTATATAAAATAATAACTTATTCTCATTTGGTTTTATTTTAGAAAACAAAATTTAAGCACGTTTGCAGGTTAGTTCTGTCTCTAACACTTAGCAATGCTCCATAATAATTATTAACAACCAGTTTTACTCCTCGCGCTTCACGGCGAGTAAAGTGTAGTCGTGTTTCCCTGTGTAACGCAACGGTAGTTTGATTATTATTTGTTCGACTCATTAATTATCATAAAAGTGAATCTCAATATGGGTTCCGGTAATTAACACCAAAATACCACCAATAATGTTGAATCTCAATAAACAGTTGAGTTTGTCATGGTACCGCAACATTAATTACTTGCCATAGCGTATGACATCAAAAAAAAAAATTTTTTTTTTTTTTGAAAGGAAAACTTCATTAACACAAACTCGCAAGACCTCAAATCAAGGACTTAGCAATCAAACACCACAATACATCAATCCAAAGGGAAATTACACCAAGTTTTCCAATCAATATATTTCCAACGAGACCTATTACGGATCCAAAAATAAGTCGTCGCTTTGATGTTCTCCACGAGCTGAAACGGTTGTCGCTTCTTATCATTGAAAACGCGTTCATTTCTTTCGTTCCATATCATCCAAATGGTAGTATAAGTATGACATCAAAATTTAATTGATTTGAATAAAAACACTAATAAAATTTAATATTAAATTATGGATCGATAAAGAAAGTAAAATTAGAAAGGAATTATGGATGGCTAAATGTACAAACTTAAACTTAGAAAAACTAAATGGTCAGTTTTAAATACCAACAAAGTTATGTGGTCAAAATGTCAAATAGCAAAGTTGGCTGTAGCTCCCAAGTTGATCTTTAATATTTATAATAATTTGTTGGAGTCAAATATTTATTTGGAATTGAACAGACGTAGACATGCATTGCGCTATCATGTCCCTCATCGTCTAACAGAGTTTACATTACATCTGGCTTCATGAACTCAGAAAATTCATGGATATTTTTATGTGGATATTGACATGTTTAAGACCATGTATCATGGGGGTGACTACACAACATTAACTAGTTATCCATTATATCGAATGGTAACTTATGATTCGACTTAGGAAGCATGATAGCAGCCTATATTTGGGCAACGTGTCCCAGTTACAAAGTATAGAAAATTTATCTACATTGGATACTCTATTAACACTATAAGAAAATGACCCTGTGATGATAACACTATGTTGTTGCCATATGATCAACATTGATTTTTACTATTCTTGACTTTTGGTGACGGCACGTGGCCACCATAAGTTGCTCTGTCTTGACCAAAAACCGTCCTCGCCATAGGAGACAATGAGGTGTGCCATTGCGTAATTTTATTTATTTTATGATTTATTTATGAAAAATCATATAAAAAACTAAACATTGTATATAGTTTATAACGAAGACATGTTATTGCACGTCATAGACAATTTTTTTTTCATTTGAAATAACTTGGAGGGGAAATAATGTAATATCATGTATTTTTAGGGTTATTCATAAGTTAGCTTTGTTACTTCTTTGGGGCATTATTGCCATATATGAAACTTATGGGTGAGTTATGTTTAATTCTTAGTTGATCTTTAAATTTTAATGTAAAGTTAATAACCTAGTTATTAAATCGAACTATAATAATAATTGTAATAATAATAACAAAGATAATAATGATAATAATAATAATGCTAATAGTAATAATAATAATAATAATAATAATAATAATAATAATAATAATAATAATAATAATAATAATAATAATAATAATAATAATAATTATATAACTAAAGGGTAATAATAATTATGTATTAATAATAAAGAATTATTAAACTTTAAATGTATAAAACTTTGATTTAAAAGTCAAGGGGGCCTAGTTGCAAATTTATAAACCTTGAAAATAAGTTTTAAGCATAAAATAATACAAAACCAAACAACAGGGACCATTTCTGTAAATTCATTAAACTTAAACCAAACCCCCCCCCCCCCCCAACCCCGCATTTCCGGCAGCTTTCCGGCCACCGGCGGCCAAAGCTCCGGCGAGGCCTTAAACCCGGTTATAACCCTTCGATTGATAAACCAAACCGTTCCAAATCGAGTCTAGAACTTGAATCGAACTTGTAACTGTCGAAATCAAAACCTGAAACGTATATGTTGCTAGTAAATCACTCGAAACCGAAAACTTCAATCAATTTTTAACCGTTCAACGTACAATTGGTGATAATAACCCAATTAATTGAACATAAACCATCGGTTAACTATTCCTAACCTATCATCACTTGCAATTTCATCTAAGAAACACCCAAACATCATCTCCGATCACGCACAAGAATCGCGAACTGACCCTATTCGAACTCCATCGCCTGATCAACATAAACCAAAATTGAACGAGGGATTTTGATCTCAGAGATCATTAGAAGCTTCCTGCACAAGCAATTGGATTATTATTGACATTTGCGCATCGAATAGAATCAAGTTGGGGTCGCGACTGTTCTTCGATCGTTCCTCATCAATCCGTTTTCAATTCGGGTAATTAAATATACATATATGCTCGATTTTATCTGAGGAACGAAAGCCCTAACAATAATTGGGTTAATATCATCGATTGGGGATTCAATTTGGAATCAATCAAAACTAGGGTTCTTGGTAATTGGGGAATTTCTTGAAGTCTTGTTTTTAAGACTTAAAATCCAAGTCATAACGCGGCTGAGGCCTCTGGTTCACTGGTTAAGTTACAACACCCTTAAGCATGAGGTCCCGGGTTCGAACCCGGGCACCCTCATGTTTTATTATTTGTTTTTTTAGGCTTTTAGCCTAAAGATTAATTTTGGAAAAATTCTTAAAATATATGGTAATTATTTTTATAAATTTCAAATATTTTCAAAAGTTCCAAAGATTTTCTAAAATTTTTCTAAGACTAAATAAAAATGTTTTTTGTTGATAAAACATTTTAACAAAGCTTGTTTAAATAGTTTTTAATAAAATGGATGGAAAATAATAATTAGTAAATTATTATAAGTTCAAATATCCCTTTTCAATTAATTTTGTTTATCTAGTAATAAACGCTTAGTTATAAAAATTTATTTAAACTTTATATATATAACCTTTTAAATTATTATAATTGTTTCTTTTCACAACTTTGAATAAAATATAAATATATATTTTTCTTAGAAAATATAAATTTATTCCATTTGTTTAAACATAATTATTTGAAAATCCTCAAATTCCACTTAGAACCCTAGTCCCTGTTAAATTGTTGAACTTATTATAATTAGGCTTAAATCTTGTAAATAAATATATTTTAGGTGCATTGTGAAGGACCGTTGAAACGACGCTTATTATTATTCATATTAATCACCAATTATATATTATTTGATCAAGTGAGTATTTCTATACCCCCTTTTTCATATTTTTACACTTTGGGGTGAAACATGTTACCATATAAGCATTGCACTTGTAAACACGTTTGATGCTTGTAAACTTATGGCAATTCACTTGTATGTTATGATTAGTTGATCATTGTAGCTACCATGTAATGTCGAATATATGTACAATCATTAACTATTGCTAGCCTGGCGACGTCATAGATCTATGGGCCTGACAAGCCTGCTTGGTTTATCCAAGTACACTTAGCTAATCGTATATGCTTGTAAACGTTTGAGACTTGTAAAACTTTGTCAAGGTTTGATTGTGCATTCTGTCTTACATCCCTAGTTACTTTGCTCTCTAACTTATAACATGAATTGTCATCTTTTATATATATCTATGTATTTCAAACTATGGAAATCTCACCGACATTATTGTTGACATTTTTACTTTTAACATGTTTCAGGAAATACTCAAGTTTGATTTCTACTCATTGAAGCTTGCACATCTAGGAATGGACCTAGATAAATAAATGAAATAAGAATGACATGTTACATTTTATATTATGCTTTTAATTTCTTTGAGACTTTTGTTTGTAATGGTACAATTGGAACTTATGTTTAATATATATTTGGGTTATTAATAGCGTTATGTGGCTGTGAACGATCTTAACTCTCACTCCTCGACGATTCCGCCGTCAAGGTTGGGGTGTGACAAATAATCTGTTTTTATGAAAACTCTATGAAAACAACACGTAAAAGAATCTCTCTCAACCTTGTTTATAACAACCTACAATTAAAGTTTCTATAAATAAAAATTATTATACAAGGAACTGAATTTTATAAAAAAAATAAATAGTGAAAATATATGCTATAGATCTTTGAGAAGGAAAATGTTCAAATTTAAAAAGATAGGTTAAATATTCTCGAATGAAGCAGTAGCTCCTTTGACTCCTTTCTTCTTGAAAGAATAATGCATTGCACTTTCAACAATGTCACTCCTCTTTTGTTTGCAAACTACACATTTAGCTACTGAATTTCTTTAATAATTCAGGCCTGAGATAACTTTTAACACTTTAATCACATTTAGCTACTAATTTTCTTTAATTTTTCAGGCTTGGGATCAGTTTTAACACTTCAAGTCATCTATTACGGTTGAAAATACAAAACTAGAAGAACTTCTTGACTTCATTGTAGGTGCGTTAAAAAAACTCAAGGTTAGAAAGTAAAAGAAGAACAAGTACATTAGTCCGAAAATCCTCGAAAAACACTATAAGGCTGCGTTTGGTTGGAAGGAATGGAGTGGAATGGAATGAAAATGAGAAACTAGTATAATTTTCAAGTAAAATTATGTTTGAGTGAGCAATTAAAAGTAAACCCAAGGGAATGTTTCACCTCAAATTCCCTTGGTTGTGGGATTTCAAAATCATTCCATCTAGAGAGGGAATTTGAAATCCCACAATCAAGTGATTTGAGGTGGAGCATTCCATTAGGTTTTACATTTCATTATCCACTCAAACATAATTTTACTTGAAAATTATACTAGCTTCTCAATTTCATTCCATTCATTCCAACCAAACGCAACCTAATCACTTCTTAGTGGTGAGCTTTCATGTTATAACATGGGAGACGGTATAACTCAATGCCTTTACTCTTTAAAATGTTATGGTGATCTCTATTCTTTAAAGAAATCGTATGTACATAAATTTATCTATTGTTTAAAAATGGATTTAACATTGGTGTGTTTTATGTTTATTTCACTGGAAGGTCAAAACGTGAACACAAAACAGCTGTGTTAACTAATAACAACTTAAATAACTATAAAAAATTGTGATTTATGTTTTTTTAACAATTTATGTTACCAGAAAAATACTTGTAAAAACTGCATCTTGCATTATTTCTAACGTCAATTAATTAGTTTATTTTATTTACAAATTTTGATAGAGTTATTAGAAAAAAGAAACTATTAAAATTTTTTTAAAAAGCAAAAAAAAAAAAAACAAAAACTATGTCGATAGCATGAATGCTTTATCAAATGCATCGAACAAAACATCATGAAGGCCAGGGGGAGGGTGGGGACCGTGGCACATACGATTTAATTTTGATTTGTTGCTAACGTGCCACTTCTTTGTTTTGTGTGAAAACTTGAATATCAAATCTATATAATTACGGCTCTAATAATATTTTCATTTTAAGTTTTAAGCTCAACGACTTTATATGATTCGTGAGTTGAATCGGAGACGTAAACCAGTGGAAAATCGAACGTTTAAAACTTGCCATGAATCAACGCGTTACAGGTGGCGTATATAACTTACATAACAATGTATATAAAAGTATACGATTTGTGTTACCAAACAATAAAAATATTCAAACAATATATATTTTTTTTATAAAATTATATGTGATGTAGTCCACACATTTCGGCGCATAAAGTGAGGTACTTAAGTAGTTAAAAATACGAGTATAATGTTGAGATGGTTTAGTTGTGAAGTTAAAATGTATGACAAAAAAACATAATGGAAGTCACTAATAAGTTTCATGGTTGCAAAATGATTGTTGATTACAAAACATGTAATCGAGTATAAAACTTGCATATTTAAAACATTAAACCAATAATTTAGTTAAATTATATTTAGTATACTCGTGCATGGATGAATAAATAAATAAATTCTGAATACAATAAAAATTAAAAATTAAAAAATGATATTCTATGATAATATATGACTAAATTTTTTCTTATTATATATAGAATGAAAATTATGTTTTAAAACAAACGTTTAAAAAATATCATTTATAAAAGTTGCTTATAATAACTTTCAATTTTAAATATTTTCCAAAATTTTACTTTTTAGAAACGTCAATTTTATATATTTTGTATTTTTAAAAGTTAATTTGATCTTCTAGAAAAATTTCTTAATTTATAAAAAAGTTATTTCTTTAGAAATAACATTAATAAAAAGATCTTTTTAAAAATAATATTAAAATGACTTTCTTATTTTAATCTATAAAAATTAAATAATATTTTGAGTAATTAATGTGATTATTTAATAAGATAGATAAGAAGAAAAATTTTAGTTAGAATAAATATGATGCTGACACACTTCGCTTATAATAAATAGAAATATTATTCAAATAGTTAATTATATATTTTAGAAGAAAGCATTTTCATTTTTCATAATTATATCACCTAAAGTAATGCATTTAATTTTCTCTCTTTAAAAAGTTACTAGAGAATTTTTACGATTAAAGTAAGATAGAAGGTTTTCTTGGTTATGGTTAAAGTAAGTTACTTAAGATATGTAAATATGAGAATGTTATGGTTTTAAGTTTCAATATAAGCGAAAATACTCAAATTAAAGTTAGAGGGTTTTTTGGTTATGGCTTTTCTCTTTAGAGGGTTGGGGGTGCAGTTTTGACCGCAAAATAAATATATAAACCTGATTCAAATAACACTATCTTACAAATAAGGGTCGTACATTAGCCTTTCAAAATAACATAAGGAAAACGTATATTAAATCATAAATAACATTAACATTAATAATAATAACTAGAATTGAAACTTTCGTATTATTACGCGGTCTTCTCATCATTCCATCGGAAAAACATTGGGTATTACACAAAAATTGTAAAATGAGGGTCGTACATTAGCTGTTCAAAAATAACATAAAGAAAAAGTGTATTAAATCATAAATAACATTAACATTAATAATAATAACTAGAATTGAAACTTTCGTATTATTGCGGGGTCTTCTCATCATTCCATCGGAACAACAAATTGTGTGTTACTACAGCTCAAATATATGTTAATCAGTATTGCATGATAAACACCCTACACTTAATACGAAAGTTAAACATAAACAGAGAATTAAGAAAAATATAAATGCAACAAATGACATATATGAAAAACAAATTGTAATAAATAAATTTAAAGAAAAAAACTTAAAATTTAAAAAGAAACCAATAAATAATATAAGAAAGGAAAAAAGCAATTAGAAACAATAACAAAATGAAATTAAAATGAAAACATAAAAATGTAATGCCTCATTTCCAGGACGCCTACAGTTGGGTCCTCATCGCACATAAAACATATAATTACATTTTTCTTTCATAAATTGTTGCAGCGGAAACATTAAAACCACACTTTCATTTCATCAAAATGCTTTTGCAAAATAAAACAAACATTCATTTCACAATATCATTTTCATCACAAAAGCATTAAACATAAGGATGACATCCAAAATACACTGAGTAGCCGCCCCGTGCGATCCTCAGCAACATACCTGCCAACTGAAAACACATCAAAGTCAGCATTGCTGAGTAAGTTCTAGCTTTATAATAAAACATACTTTTCTTTCGTAAAACCGTTCTTTACTTTCTTTATAAAAACATTCGTTACATACATGCGTTCACACATCATACGTACACATAGATAATATAATTATTATCTTCCATTACGTTTGTTACAATCATCATTCATCGTACATCATTATCTTTCACTTCTTTCTAGATCCTGTCAGGCTTTACCCTCTTCATGGCACTCAGCCACGATTACTGAGGTCGAATGACAAGGATCTCGTTTCGTACATTATTAAGATATTTCGTTAACGTTCATTTCATACATTCGTTCTTTCCATCATTACCTTTCTCATTCATCAACTCACGCAATACTCCCGACTCATGTCCGAAGACTGATACTGTGCCGGGGCCTGTAAACAAACCCCCGACTCATGTCCGAAGACTGACACAGTATCGGAGTACGCGATTCGTTTCTCGTCATCTCAATTCCGTCTCACGCAATACTCCCGACTCATGTCCGAAGACTGATACTGTGCTGGGGCCTGTACACAAACCCCCGACTCATGTCCGAAGACTGACACAGTACCGGAGTACGCGATCCTCTTCTCATTCATCCGGATCCTGTCTCATGCAACACCCCCGACTCATGTCTGAAGACTGATACTATGCCGGGGCCTGTAACCAAACCCCCGACTTATGTCCGAAGACTGACACAGTACCGAGTACGCGACAAGGACCTCTTTCGAGTCTGTTGCGACACAGAGTCACTCACCTCATACATATGCTTGCAAGCCTTTCATTCGTTCATTCATTCATTAAATCATGCATTCATTCATTACGTTCCTCTTTTCATTATCTTCCACTTTACATTACATAATACTTTCATTTCACTCATTAACGTTCAACGCAAAGCCATGGAAAGATAAACATACATAATAATAATAAGGAACATAAAACATACAACATCAATCACACAGGGCAACATCGCACACCCATAACATACATCATGCATAACATACAACGTGCACAAGCACACGACATCATCATCACACAAATCACGCGCATCACATCACATAACCATACGTCATCGCACATCATCATGCGTCACATCATCATCATCATTAGCTCATCATCATACGTCATCTTATACCGTCCCCGCCCATCACATCATCGAGGAAATCCACCTCGACCATCACTTATCAAAGTCCCTCAGAACTCCTGGGTGAATAAGCCCTATTCGGGCGCACCAACACTTAGGCGTATGGAGCTCCAGCCGCATGACCTCCATGCGTATGAACGCTCCAGTCGCATGATCTCTATGCGTATAAACTCTCCAGTCACATGACTTCAGGCGTATGAGGACTGTTTAGGCGCATCACCTCTTGGGCTCATGGGAACACTTAGTCGTATGCATTCTAGGCGCATGGCCTCCAATCGCATACTTTCATGCGTATGGACCTCAATCGCATGAAATCCGGGCGTATGGACCTTAGTCGCACGACCTTCATGCGAATGGCCCTCAGTCGCACACCTTTCGTGCGTATGGGCCTCAATCGCACGACTCACATGTGTATGGACTCCAGTCGCATGACTTTCAGTCGCATGACCTTCATCCGCATTTTACTCAGTCGCATGGCCTTCATCCGCATTAGCTTCAGTCGCATAGCCTTCATGCGTATGACCCTCAGTCGCACCACTTTCATGCGATTGAACCTCAGTCGCCTTCCTTTCGTGCGTATGAACCCAATCGCCTTCCAATCGGTCGCCTGGATCTCCAGTCGATCGCATAGCCCTAGCTGGTGCAGAATGCAGTTCATCCCGACTGCAGCCGAGGGTTTTCGGCCTCCAACCTCTTCCAAACCTCTTTTAAGCTCAAATCAACCATTCTAAACCTTAGGGAAACATACCACTACCTCATTCAAGCATAACCAAGCAAGAAATCAAGCCCCAAAAGAATCATACACATACACACATGCATAAAAACGGGTTTACACCCAAAACTCGAAAAAGGGTTTTCAGATGTGTTCGAGCCCCAAAATCAAGTGAAAACATGTAAAAGAGGGGTCCTAGAATTCACCTTAACGATCCCGTCGAGTAGAGCTTCGATTTGACCCGCTACACGTCGATTTTCACGCACGAATCTACCCGAACCAAGCTTTTCTCCTCTTTTCTCCTTCTCTTCCCTTCTCTTTGGCTGAAAAATGAAAAGGATGGGATGCCTTCCCCCTTTTATACTCCCATTCCTTGAAGTTTCTCTCGTTGGCGAGTTTGGTCCCTCGACTTTGGACTTTATTTCTTTTTTTCTTCTTTCTTCGACTTCAAAGTAAATTTCCGGGCGTTACAAGTCCATCCCCCTTATATAGGTTTCGTCCCCAAAACCTGTTATTCCTTAAACCATCGCGGACAATACTGTCTCATCTCTTTTCCAGTTTCCCACCTAGAGTTCAATCGGTTTACGTCGTTTATCCACACACGACTTCTTGTCTATCTCTGGCTACCTTCATCAAGGTTTTGATCCTTTCGAGCTTCTCTGTCGTAGCCTCAGTCACCTCAATATTTCTCATACGTCATTTGGTGCTCGGCCTTCACTTGTAGACAAGTAAGGCATTTACTCACTTACTCCATCATATCACGCATCATACCTGGCCACCAATAATCTTTACTCGCGTCTCGACACATTTGACGGTTGAGATATTAGTATATCCACATACCTTACATCGGCCAAGTAGGCGATACGTCCACGCCTCATGGATTGCTAACCCATTCACCTTATGGTGTACGCCTATCCACTCAAGTCTGTCCCGAACGGTCTAGCAGGAACAAACGCTTTCTCAATTCTATCCCGCAATCCTCTAGGGCATCTAGGTAACCTAGTGGATTCATTAATAGCAATCTCTACATCGAAGGGCTCATCGATGTTCCTTCTCCTAACATGCCACTTACAATAGAAAGAAGTAGGAACGAGGCTACTACTAGCATCGCATTCAAATCATAGATGCACAAATTTTAAATTACCAGAAACGTACCTGACGTCAAGTCGAAGTCCCCTCTAGCCTCCTCTCAGTCATGGAAAAAGCTCTAGCCTTCACCCTCTGTTCCTTTTCCTCGCACCAGAGATCCTGCCTTCGACTTCTTACTACTCAGGTGTCCAGTCTCGCCACAGTCGTAGCACTTAGCCGTGCGGCAATCCCTCGCCCTGTGGCCTTCCTTCCCACACTGGAAACAGACATTCAGTCCCCACTTGCATTCCCCCTCATGGCCTCTGCCACACTTTTTGCATACTTCTCCTTTTCTTTCTATTCTCTTCCGATCATCGTCCCTCGACGCCGTACCTTCATACACAAATCCAACATCATTGTCTCGCCTTCATTTCCCCTTCTTAACATAGGCTCGCTCCTCCCCTTCGTCTGTCATCGCCATCGTCCCCGGCTCGTCGTACAACCTTCCCGCCAGGTCAACTGCCGACCTAAACGTGCTCGGTCGGGCAGCGATCATGTGCCTACAGATGTCCGCCGGCAAGCCCTGAATTTACCTCTTGATCTTTCGCGAAAGAGGTGTCGCTTGATCCGGCACCAGACGTGCCATCTCGTTGAACTTCGTAGTGTACTGTTGATGTGTCATTGTTCCCTCTTCCACCATCAGGAACTCTCTTTCAACTTTATCCATCTCAGGTGAGGACAGAACTCCTCAATCACCAGCCTCTTCAACTCTAACCATCTCATCCTTCCAATAGCCCGACTGCCCTCAACTTGGACTATGTTGTCCCACCAGCACAAAGCTGAGTCCACAAAAGAGTGGGTAGCAAATTTTACCTTCTGGTCTTCTCGGCACTCGCTGATATTTAAAACAGCTTCCATTTCCCTCACCCATCGATGAGCAGCAGCAGCAGTGCCATTGCCATCAAAAGTTGGGGGCTTGCATTGTTAATACTCTCCATAATTACAGCCTCGTGCCACCTCCAGCGCAGGCTCTTCCTCTTCTTCTTCCTCTTCGTCATCGAAGAAAACCGTTTCAGTCTCGGACCGTCTCCTTTCGCCCGAAGGTCTACCTCTTTCCCTTCTCTCCCAATCTCTAACAATCTTTATCACTTCGGTCACTACAGACGGTAGGATTGTCTGCAAGACCTAATGCACTTCCTCCACGACTGCCTCTCTCATCGAGGCCCTCAGATTAGCATTCTCATCACCGCCCTCCGGATGAGGGATCTCAAGTTCTTCATGAACCACCTCTTCGGCCCTAGGCCTTCCTCTTGTGACCCTTGGTTCAGCACCACGTCCACCACCACCTCCACCACGAGAAGCTTTCGAAGATCTACCATCGGCCATTCTCTAAACACACTGAAAGATTCAAACACTAAAACGGTCATTCAAGGAACAGCTCAGTTTATGTCAAGTATAGTAAGTCCCTAATTACAATGGCCAGTTGTGATTAGCCACTTACTTTACTCTTCATACATCAAGCATTGCCTGTCCTGACTACATCAGTATCTAAATCTACAAGAAACACATAAACCATATAACATGCGCACATAATACCGGTTAACATTACGAAAATACCTGATGGCACGCAGCTACTCAGATTGGCATCCCATTCCCTTTCCGTCCCATTTTCAGTTTAAGTTAAGCTTTATTTTGAAAATTTACCCATTTCACTTAAACTTTGGCTTGTAAGGCCTCGTTTCCGGAACGCCTACAGTTGGGTCCTCATCGCACATAAAACATATAATTACATTTTCCTTTCATAAATCGTTGCAGCGGAAACTTTAAAACCACACTTTCATTTAATCAAAATGCTTTTGCAAAATAAAACAAACTTTCATTTCAAAATATCATTTTACATTCATTACAAAAGCATTAAACATATTGATGCCATCCAAAATACGCTGAGTAGCCGCCCCGTGCCATCCTCAGCAACATACCTGTCAACTGAAAACACATCAAAGTCAGCGTTGCTGAGTGAGTTCTAGCTTTATAATAAAACATACTTTTCTTTCGTAAAACCGTTCTTTACTTTCTTTATAAAAACATTCGTTACATACATGCGTTCACACATCATACGTACACATAGATAATATAATTATTATCTTCCATTACGTTCGTTACAATCATCATTCATCGTACATCATTATCTTTCACTTCTTTGTAGATCTTGTCAGGCTTTACCCTCTTCATGGCACTCAGCCACGATTACTAAGGTCGAATGACAAGGATCCCGTTTCGTACATTATTAAGATATTTCGTTAACGTTCATTTCATACATTCGTTCTTTCCATCATTACTTTTCTCATTCATCAACTCACACAATACTTCCGACTCATGTCCGAAGACTGATACTGTGTCGGGGCCTGTAAACAAACCCCCGACTCATGTCCGAAGACTGATACTGTGCCGGGGCCTGTACACAAACCCCCGACTCATGTCCGAAGACTGACACAGTACCGGAGTACGCGATCCTCTTCTCATTCATCCGGATCATGTCTCATGCAACACCCCCGACTCATGTCCGAAGACTGATACTGTGCCGGGGCCTGTAACCAAACCCCCGACTCATGTCCGAAGACTGACACAGTACCGGAGTACGCGACAAGGACCTCTTTCGAGTATGTTGTGACACAGAGTCGCTCACCTCATATATATGCTTGCAAGCCTTTCATTCGTTCATTCATTCATTAAATCATGCATTCATTCATTACGTTCCTCTTTTCATTATCTTCCACTTTACGTTACATAATACTTTCATTTCACTCATTAACGTTCAACGCAAAGCCATGGAAAGATAAACATACATAATAATAATAAGGAACATAAAACATACAACATCAATCACACAGGGCAACATCGCACACCCATAACATACATCATGCATAACATACAAAGTGCACAAGCACACGACATCATCATCACACGAATCACGCGCATCACATCACATAACCATACGTCATCGCAGATCATCATGCGTCACATCATCATCATCATTAGCTCATCATCATACGTCATCTTATACCGTCCCTGCCCATCACATCATCGAGGAAATCCACCTCGACCATCACCTCTCAAAGTCCCTTCGAACTCCTGGGGGAATAAACCCTATTCGGGCGCACCAACACTTAGGCGTATGGAGCTCCAGCCGCATGACCTCCATGCGTATGAACGCTCCAGTCGCATGATCTCCATGCGTATGAACTCTCCAGTCGCATGACTTTAGGCGTATGAAGACTGTTTAGGCGCATAACCTCTTGGGCGCATGGGAACACTTAGTCGTATGCATTCTAGGCGCATGGCCTCCAATCGCATACTTTCATGCGTATGGACCTCAATCGCATGAAATCCGGGCGTATGGACCTCAGTCGTATGACCTTCATGCGAATGGCCCTCAGTCGCACACCTTTCGTGCGTATGGGCCTCAATCGCACGACTCACATGCGTATGGACTCCAGTCGCATGACTTTCAGTCGCATGACCTTCATCCGCATTTTACTCAGTCGTATGGCCTTCATCCGCATTAGCTTAAGTCGCATAGCCTTTATGCGTATGACCCTCAGTCGCACCACTTTCGTGCGATTGAACCTCAATCGCCTTCCTTTCGTGCGTATGAACCCAATCACCTTCCAATCGGTCGCATAGCCCTAGCTGGTGCAGAATGCAGTTCATCCCGACTGCAGCCGAGGGTTTTCGGCCTCCAACCACTTCCAAACCTCTTTTAAGCTCAAATCAACCATTCTAAACCTTAGGGAAACATACCATGACCTAATTCAAGCATAACCAAGCAAGAAATCAAGCCCCAAACGAATCATACACATACACACATGCATAAAAACGGGTTTACACCCAAAACTTGAAAAAGGGTTTTCAGATGTGTTCCAGACCCAAAATCAGTTGAAAACGTGTAAAAGAGGGTTACTAGAACTCACTTAACGATCCCGTCGAGTAGAGCTTCGATTTGACCCGCTACACGTCGATTTTCACGCCCGAATCCACCCGAACCAAGCTTTTCTCCTCTTTTCTCCTTCTCTTCCCTTCTCTTTGGCTGAAAAACGAGAAGGATGGGGTGCCTTCCCCCTTATATACTCCCATTCCTCTAAGTTTCTCTCATTGGCGAGTTTGGTCCCTCAACTTTGGACTTTATTTCTTTTTTTCTTCTTTCGTCGGCTTCAAAAAAAATTTCCGGGCGTTACAAAAAAAGCAACAAAAGACAACCTAATGTTTCGAACTAACCATTATTGGATTTGAACCTTTTACTTTACAACAGATAAATGTAAAAGTTAATTCATGATGTTTGCATGACATGTTAAATATATAAAACTATAGTATTTCAATTTTTTTATAAAAATCTTTTTTATCGGTTACTATATAAATATGTCAGGTGTGTGATAGTGAAAAGAAAAGATATAATCAAAAATAAAAGATAAAATAGTTTGTTCACTCACTTTCATCTCATATCTTATTTTTCTCTCTCATATGTTTTTCTCTTTCTCAGTAACTCTTTACATCTGTGCTTTCGGCTACACAAAATGACATCTCGCCAGCCTTCTTTCTTGAACCAAATACCCTTATGATCGCGATAACCCATCTTTTTGTTCGACCACTAGCTCGACAGCTTGACGAAATACGAAAAGGTTCTACAATAGAAAACGATCCAAGTTCCAAAAGAATCGCGTGCCAACCATCAACAACCATGTCTCTACACCATCCATTGTTCTTCTGTTTATCGCATTACCCACATCTTCTACATATTTCCTTAGATTGAAATAACCATCTCCTAACCATTCATCTAATAGTCATTCTCTATCGTATATGACATTGTATCCTTCTCGTTTGAAAGAGTCGTTGGCACTTTTCTCTCTCTCTCTCTCTCTCTCTAATATATATATATATATATATATATATATATATATATATATATATATATATATATATATATATATATATATATATATTTATATATATATGTATATATATATACATATACATATATACATATATATATATCTATATATATTCTATAGGTATATCTATATATATCTATATCTATATATCTATATATCTTATATCTCATCTCTCTCTTCTATCTCTCTAATATCTCTCTCTATCTATCTCTATATCTCTATATATATATATATATATGTTCTAGTTCTACATATCCCATATATACCCATATATATAATATGTATATACATATATCATATATACATACTATATATGTATCTACATATATATATATATATATCATATAATTATATAATATATATCTCTCTATCTATATATATATATAGATCTATCTCTCTATCTATCTCTCTCTATCTCTCTCTCTCTCTCTATCTCTCTCTCTCTCTCTGTGTGTGTGTGGTGTGTGTGTTGTCTCTCTCTGTCTCTGTATCTCTCTGTCTGTGTCTCTCTCTCTCTCTCTGTCTCTGTCTCTCTCTGTCTCTCTCTCTCTCCTCTCTCTCTCTCTCTCTCTCTCTCTCTCTCTCTGTCTCTGTCTCTCTCTGTCTTTCTCTCTGTCTCTGTCTCTGTCTCTCTCTCTGTCTCTGTTCTCTGCTCTCCTCTGTCTTTCTCTCTGTCTCTGTCTCTGTCTCTCTCTGATCTCTTGTCTCTATCTCTCTCTCTGTCTCTCATCTCTGTCTCTGTGTGTGTCTCTCTCTCTCTCTCTCTTCTCTCTCTCTCTCTTCTCTCTCTCTCTCTCCTATCTATCTCTCTATCTCTCTCCCTCTTCTCCCTCCTCCTATCTCTCTAATCTGTCTCTGTCTCATCTGCCTCTTCTCTACTCTATTATCTCTCGAGTTCTCTCTCTCTCTCTCTGTCTATCTCTATGTCTCTCTCTCTATCTCTCTCTCTCTGTCTATCTCTACTGTATCTCTCTCCTCCCTACCCTTCTTCTCTCTCTATCTCCTCTCGGTCTCTCTATCTATGTCTCTCTCTATCTCTCTCCCTCTCTATCTCTCTCTATCTGCTCTCTCTTCTCTCTCTCTCTCTCTCTGTCTCTCTCTCTACTGTCTCCTCTCTTCTCTCTCTCCCATCTATCTCTCTATCTCTCTACTCCTCTCTATCTCTCTACTCTATCTTCTCTATCTCTATATCTCTCCTCTCTCTCTCTCTCTCTCTCTCTCTCTCTATCTCTCTCTCTCTCTCTCTCTCTCTCTCTCTCTGTGTGTGTCTCTCTCTCTAGGGTAGGGTTATCTCTCTATATGTCTCTCTCTCTATCTAGGGTCGGGTTATCTTGAGAACCTCTTTTTTGTGAAAACTGTAGGAATAAATCTAAGCCACCTCATTTTTAATCATATGTCATTTCCCCCCCATTTTTTAAAACGTTCATAACTTTTTTTTACGACATTATTTTTTCAAAAAGATTTACCATAAATTCAATATTTTTTATCTTTCTAACGGCTACCATATTGATATAATTTTTAAAAAAAATCATCCATCCCTTTTTTAAAAATGTGTAAATCTGGTTATACACATGTGTAATACTGGATTTACACATGTATAAATCTGGTATTACACATATGTAAAACGAATTTCGTAAAAAAATCGAGAATTTTTTAATTTTTTATAATTTTTTTTATGAAAGAGGGAACTAGGGGAATACTTTTGTTTTTTTATTTTTTTATTTTATGTTTTTTTCGATTTATAATTTTTTTAATATGTTTTTTATTAATTAAAATTTTATTATTGAAAACTAGTGGTTGAGATTGTGTCTTAGAGTTCTCCACAAAAAAGTGAGTTCTCATTTGATCCCTCCTCTATATATATATATATATATATATATATATATATATATCTATATATATATATATATATATATATATATTATATATATATATAGGGGAGAGATCAAATGAGAACTCCTTTTTTGTGAGAACTCTAGGAACCAATGTGAACCACTAATTTTCCAATGGCAACATTGTAATTAACAACAACATAATCAAAAAAATCATAAAATAAAAAAATAATAAAAAAAAAAAGTAAAAACCAGAAGTGTTTCTCTCGTTTCCCTCTACCATTAAAAAAAATAAAAAAAATTAAAAATTAAAAAAAAATCTCGTTTTTTTTACAAACGTCATTTTACACATATGTAATTCT